>JAAWXA010000041.1:3221040-3281359 GCA_038090715.1 Florisuga fusca | reverse complement strand
GGCATCCTCGCTGCTAATTTGGGCTGTGCAGACACCAAGAGAAAAAAAAAAAAAAAAGAGGCCAAATAGAGATGCTCGAAGACTTTGGGGAAGGGGGGGCGGGGGGATAGAGCCCGGCCCCAGGCTCTGTCTGGAAAGAAGACGATTTTTTAAAGTTACCTCCATGACTGTGTTTCGAAAGCGACCGAAATCCCATCCGGCGGTGTAAAAGGCGACTCAAACACCTCACAGTTTTGGCTGCAGCCCCGGTGGCATCTCCGATCATTCCGGCCTTTCATGTTTCACTAAACCGGTTGTACTTAGGGACAATAAAGCTTTAAGACCTAACATAAAGGCGATTATTAGTCATTAATATCACGACTCCGTTCAGGTATTACGCTCAAAACGGTCTGTAATGATTTGTGATCAATCAAGCTGATGGGTTTGTTAGAAATTAAATTTTCAGCTAGAAAACCAAAAAAGGAAAAGAAGTATACTTTTAGAGGGAAGATTTCTTTAGCCTGGAAATTCTGTCAAAAACCCTCAAAGGAAAGAAAACCACCAACAAACCAATTTAAAAAAAGTGAATCTGCCAAAACGGAAGGCGATTAAGTGATGATTTTATGGCTTCTTAACATTATAATTGAAAAGACCCCATCTAATTGAGGTTTAAACACCAAGACTGGAATTTTTGATAATACTCTGCTGAAGTCATTAAATGGGAGGAAAGAGCTCTGAAGGCCCCAGCACACCTTTCCCCTTCCACTTCTGCTATATGCCATTCCTTGGAGGAGATTCACACTCTCTCATCCACGGTCTGTGGCACAAGAGGTAGCCCTGAACCAGATCCGTGAAGCAATTCACAAACTGTTTACTGAATTTTGACGAATGACTTGCAAATTGCTTAGGAGCTGGCAAAAATTAAAACCAGAATTTCCCCTGGCTGGCCACTTTCCAGCAGCTTGGCGCTGATATTTGGTCTTCTCACTCAGGAAAACAAGCCTCTTCTTGAAATTGCAAGAATCATAATAATAATAATAAAATATTAAATAAAAGGCAAAGCATCATTTTCTTTATGGCATGAATGGAGTGGTCTGTACATGTTTGGAGGGCTTCAGACCACTCAAAACCCAGCCGGAATGTTTTGTACATTTTTCAACTATTTTGTTGGGGTTTTTTTGCATGACAGATCCACCAAATTTCCAGGCCACACTCTGCCTTCCTTCACACTGGGTCTGTCAAATGGCAGGACCTGGCCTTGCGTAATCCCCCAGTGGATGCACCCAGCTGAGCAGTGCCTGCCTTATGGGGCTCAAAGTCCACAGCAGGTTTACAGTCCCCATGCCTGGGTGTGTGCACGCTATCACCGGCACCATGGGCATAACCACATGCATTTCCTAAACAAGCAGCTGGGGTCCAGTTTGATATTCGTGGCCCTGATCTTGCCATGTTATGCTGGGCAGTAAAAGGCCTAGGCCCGTATTGTGTGTTTTGAGCGCTTTTGACTTTGTTAGGTTGCTCCAATTTTACACTAGCACAAGAGAAGCCTCACCGCCCTTCTGCTTCCTACTGTAACTCCCTTGGGCCTTTCTTGGCAGCAGTTTATAGTCACGCTGTAACTCAGACTGTTCCTCCGAACACAACTAGTACAACCTGCATCCACACTCCAGAAGCACTCTCAGCTGAGCGCAGGTCATGGTGCGAATCGATACGAGCGCAGCTCCTTCCGACACTTCGCCTACAGCAGCGGCTCTGTTGCGGAGGGACAAGGTGAGGCTACACAAGGAGCACAACCCTACCGCTGGCTGCGCCTCACATTCCCTCCTGCCTGATTTAACGAGACCTTTCTGGACAAGAAACTCTGCTCTGCAGCTCCAGAGCAATCTGACCAGAAGGTGCCTGCGAGGCCTCAACGTAGTTTGCCTGAACATGTTGGGTAGCGTGGAGAAACAGCCTGTGACTGAGCCGCGAAATGCTGCACAAGGAAGTGTCTCGGCACAAGCCTCCAGAGCCTGCAGGAGTGGAGGGATAAATCTGCTTGTCTGCGAGGAGGAGCCACCCAAAATGCATCCCATTTTGGAACAGTGCAGCCAAGGGCTTCCCAGGCAGCAGTAGCATGAATGTAATTGTGCAGCCGTAGCTTTGACACAGGCCCTCGAAACGCTCACACAAGGAGATGACAGGCTATATGAGAAGGAACAGAGCTGCATTTTTCTGCAGTGGTGCTGACCTGCCCGAAGTCACAGGCATAGTCTAGTTGCAGCCTTGTCTTTGAGCAAGGATGGTCAAAGCTTGTCTGATTGAGTCTAGGTCACCAGATTGTTAAAAAACCCTCCTGTGTTAAAGATAAACAAATGAACAAAACAGAAATCAAAGATTGCAAAGATGGGTACAGGAGGAAACACATGCTGGACTTCAGAAGGCAATTCATTAAAAATACTATGGACTGCTAGATAATCTCTGCCTATCAACATGTGTGCTAATTAGGAAAGATCAGCATCGTCTGGTGTGCTGGAACGCCAGCATCCCTCCCATTTTTCACAAAAAGAGGCAGTGAACTGCTTCCTATGTTTGTAATTGCATCCTTGGCCTTTTTCTTTCTAATTGCAGTACGTGTTGATACGGTGAGATCTCATCAGGTAATTGTACAACACATCTTCATTTTCTCCCTGGATGTTTTTGCTTCAGTGCATGCAGAAGCTGACAGGAAAATACCTACTACTGACCCCAGAGCACACAACTTTTTTTCAAAGAAAGACCCTGTCAGCACTGATAACTCGGGAAAAGCTAAACAAAGGGCCTGCCTGTCACCAAGGATGCTCGTTCCACTAGAGCAGCACACCCCACGGAGCAACGTGGGTCTCGTGGGTAAGAACCAAGCACACTACAGGTAAAGGTGTGGTTAAACACCACTAAGACCTCATGCCATCTCCATTCAGGCCAACTCAGGGGTCCATAATGACCTTCCAGAGCAGGGCCCTTCTCATACAAGTCTCAGTCCCAAATAAAAGCAAGACTCTCAAAAAATATCGTGGGGCTGCATTACTGCAGTCTGCACCTATATAATAGCAAGGAGAGAGCTGCACCTGGGAGCTGGGCTGCTTTCATGGAGATTTCAACTGTTTTTTTTCCTTTTTTTGCTGTTGCCAACTCTTCCACTGTAACGAGGCTGCCACACACATCCCAAGGCACAGAGGAATCGGTTAAAACCAAAGGAAGGAATGCTCCCCCCTTCTCACTCCAATTTTAGCTCTGTTTTCCCTTCATTTTCTGCTTTAGTTCATGTTTTTCTGCTTTAATGTTTTCGTGGCAGTAGGAGAAACACCATTCCCTAGAATGCATAATATGCTTAATTATAATTCTCCGTTAGTTCTCCAGGAAAAAAAATAGAAAAAAAAAAAAAAAAAAGCTACAGGAGAAATCAGTTTAATTAATGAGTGTGACCAAACACAGCCCTTGTTCTAATGCAGTATCATATATTATATGTCCATTTGGGCAGTTGATCTTGGGTAAAATGAACAGAGATGCAAAAAAACCGAGGAGCTCATGAATCAATATTCCGAGTGCAACTAACCTCTTTTGTACAGTTATTCTAAGCCTTCCTACAGATTTCAGTGCCAACGTCTGTTCCCAAATTCTGCTTTTGGCTTCAGTAATGCAGGATCAGGCCCGTACAGTCTAGTAATAGAAAGCTGTTGCTTGGCAGTACCAAGGGTTGTACCACATGGTAAATTCATTAAGTAATTAAGGGGAAAAGAAAGAAGAAAAAAAAAAACCAACCAAAAAACAACCTTAACTCCAAGTGAGCACTCAAACAGTCATACTCACTGAAAATCCCTGGTGTGTGTCAAGGACAAGGATGGAAAGGTTTCATCTGAAAGTCAGACCTGGTGATTTAGACGCTTTTCAAAAGGGATACTCTTCACATACTAAATTATTAAGGAAATATTATGGAACAGGATTATCAGGAAAGAAAAAAAAAACACAGCGTGCATTAGCTGGCTTAGTCAGAGGAGGTTTTGCTGCATTCCTCGTGCACAGAGATGACTCCCTCCCTCTGTAATTCCCTGTGCACTCCCAGTCCTCTGGAGACTGCTGGTGTGCATCATCCTCTCTCCAGCTGAAACACTCTGTCCTCTGCCAGAGGTTCAGGCTGCCTACATTCTCATATCTTTTTGCCTTTTCACAAACATCCCTGTTCTTTCCCAAATCCCGTTCAGGCTGAATCACCTGCAAAATGGGCTTCAATTTTGACCCAAGCCAGAATGTTCACACCGATCCTGCCTGTACAGCACACAGGGCTCCTAAAACACTCTCCCCTTACCACTTGTGCCTCTCAAGACAGTGGATTGTATTTCACATTGAGCTGAGCTTTAAACAATTTTAGGTTGCTTTTCTTTCCCTTTCAGTGCTCACTCTGCAGTGTCTTTCAAAAGCACAAGTCATTCTTTTCTGGAACACTTGGTTACGTTTTTAAAGAGAAACTATGCTGGTGTCCTGATATTCATCTCATGCTGGGGCCAGTGGATTAAGATGGAAAAAAATCTGCAGATAAAAGGAAAGGCTGTTTTACCATCAAGGAGGGAATATTTTCATAAAGAAAAAACACAGAAACAGTGGGGGAAAATACACAGAGATGGCCAGTCTTCAGGCCTAATTAACCACTGGTGTAAACAGATGTCACTGCAATCAAGTCAGAAGACTTTGGCCACCCACCAGTCTTGAGCACAAACCCGACACAAGCCTGAAAATCCCAACAACATGGGGCTGTCAAACATGCGAGTCACACACACGCTACAGCCCAAAGGTTGTCACTGTCTCCCTTACACTGATGGACTACCTGGTCCTGGTTCACCTGGGGAGAGAAGCTCTACAGATCTGCCTTTTCCGAGTGTTCTGCATATCTTACAACCCTATTCTAAAGCCAAGCTACTCCAACAGAGCTCTACATGGAACCTTACATCCCTGGAGCAGAGATGCCCCCTGAACTCTTGAAACCTAGAGGAGACCTGGCTGCACAGGCATGTTGGAATACGTTTAGCATGGCTGAGATGCCCAAGGCTTGACAGACCAAACAGGGCCACCAGCAGGGTGACTAGAGGTGGATGTTCCTGCTCAGATTTGTGGAGTGAAAGCTTTGTACAACAGCAGCAATGTGTTTGAGCCTGGGAGGGCAAAACCAAAATGGTGTTGCGGCTACAGTGTTGATGTAGGGTGTTACATAGCATTGCAATATCTTATATAGCTCTTAAAATCATGACACTGGAGTTTAATGTGTTCAGATACCAGGGGTAAAAAAAGCCTATTTCAATCCTTATTTAGATGAAAACATCAATTAATACATCAACATCCAAATGAATGCACAACCTCTTGCTGATTCTGCTCACTGGAATACAACCTGTAGAACATATTAAAACTCCTACACCATGTTGGGGGCTAGGACACTCAATTCAAACTGAATTCAAACAATGCTTACCAAGTAACATAGTGGCATTTTCGAGGGAATTGAAATTTGTAATTATAAATCCTTCCCCTGACTGTCTCAGGTGCAAAATTCTTTACAGATGATGTTTATCTGTACTTCTTTCATAGAGACAGTGGTTCCTGAGGGGCTAACTTTAAGTAAACAGTGAATGAACAGCTACCAAACCCCAATAAAACAGAAGTTGGATCTGAGGGGCCAAATATAGGAGTGTTTAAAAAAAAAAAAAAAAAGGATCTGGCAAAAAACCTAGCATAAGAACATCAAATGTAGCATAAACTCCTACTGCCGTTCTGTTCTACTACAAATAAATGAAGAGCATATAGAACTGGACTCATTGAGTCAATGCAGTGAATGCACAAGCCTTCCCCTTTTAACTCTTCACAAAACGTGTGATTTCTTAGATTATGTGCAAAGAAGGGATTAAAGAGTGAATGAGTACATCAGATGCTTTTACTGAGTATGCCCGTGGCAATGATTCATTTTGGCTCTCTACCTTCTCTTGTGCTAGCACAGCTAAGAGTCAGCAAAAGCTCCACAGACTGTAGATGGAGTATGTATTTCTTAACCTAAAACCTTCCCTGTAACTGACAACAATCCATTTCAGCTTTCTGAAGAAAAAGGGAACTGCACAAATTATTTTAGACTGTCTAATCTTTTTTTGTGCTTTCTCACTTTAAAGGAAGCTGTTCCTTGATAGTGACCATTAGCTAAAGGCTAAAAGAAGTTTACACCTCATTAGCACAGATGAAACACCCAATCACTGCAAACCCACCCAGTACTTAGGATCTACCACCAGGAAAAAGAAAGCAGCTGAGAATCCACCATTTATTATCACAGTTCATCTTACCCTTCCTTTCACACTTTTTATCCTATCTTTCTTCCTCCCACGGTGGCTTTGGGGTGCTAATGGTGACCTGGAAATATGGCAGGGGGTCCAGAAGAGGGGAGAGGCAACTCTCCTATCTGGTCACCCCCATCTCACACAGCATGTGCCAGAATTTGCAGGGAAAAAACCCAAACCAAACCAAACCAGAGATTGTGGGCAGGGTGGCACATGCTGCATGTCGAATACTGCTCCCTAAAGCCAGCAGTGGGTTTCTGAGGCAGTCGTAAGCAGTAATCATTCTCCCTTTTTTAAATTTTAGCCTTGGTGGGGGAGCAAGGTGGAGACATCATGGGAGTACAGAAGGGAACAAGCTAAGGGAACGATGTAGACCCGAGAACCAAGATCTGCACCCCCATGGAAGGTGCTGGTACTGAGTCCAGGGCGTCCCCTGGTTTGACCTCTGGACAGCAGCAGGAGAAGAAAATACCATGAGGAATATCACTGAGGCTCTGCCTGCTTCTTCAACCATGGACTTCCCCAGCACAAAGAGATGGGCAGAAGGCTCTCAAACCCTTCTCTCTTTCACAGAGATCAATCAACTTTCCTGCACAGATTCAGGTTGTACCAGCTTTATCTGTAGAAGGAAAGATGAGAATGGCTGTCCTGAGCCATAACTGTTCCACAACCTGCCTGCAAGAGCAGCCAGGTACTTCACAGAAAGGCACCAACCTGCTTGCAGTAGCTGGGCAGAAAGAGGAACCCCTTGGGAGTGGCTCACAGCCACTGCTGGTCAAGTCAAGGAGTGATGATTGTCCATCTGCTATACCTCATGCCCCAGGACATTTTCTAATCGTACACATCCAAGGGACATTCCCAGTGTAATTCCTGCTAAATAAAAAAGTAATGAAAAAACACAGTTGCACTGCTTGCTTTCCCACATCTTGTGTCCAGTAGTGTTAGCTTTCAAGTGCGTTGTTTTTTTTTTTTCTTTACCCTACCCAACACGGTCTTCTCCTAACTTTCAACTGTTCAGCCCCTGCCATAACAACAAAAGAGTTGTTAAGCAGATGTCAAAGTGCTGCAATTTTGACTCAATACACATACACAAACACTATCCCCATGCAGGTCAGCAGACAGAGCCCTTTTGCTGTCAGGGCTCTTCAAAAGAAACCTTTTCTCATCTGAGCATCTGGGAAAGTGCAAGTGCCCACTCCTACTCTAGCTCTGGGGTTCACTGAAATCTCTGCCCCCCTCCAAACAACAGTGTGTTACCCTTACTAGTGAGAAGAGAGGACTGGAACTTGATGGATTTGCTTTCATTTTAAAACAAGAACAACCTAAGAACCCCACCTCTCTTACAGAAACATTGTTTTTCCCTGAGATGTCCAGGTGAAAGACCTCAGCCTTCCAACATATTTTTGCTAGCCATCACGGCTGATGTGGGCAAAACAATGAGAAGGAAATGCATTTGTTGTTTTGAACATTTTTTTTCTCCCTTTCATTTAGCAAAGATTCCCCTTAAATAAATGGAAATGGGGAGATCTTGAAACAAGCCTTCTCAAGTTTTAATCACACTTTTTCTTCTTGCAAGCAAGCCGTCATTCAGTAGCTAGGTGGTTCTAAATAAAGAACTCTAGTCAACAACAGGAAATAACTCCCACAGAAAAAAAAAGGCAGAATACAAACTCTCAGCAACTCTTGTACATAGCTCACAACGGCCTTTTGTTCCATGCACATTAAGTCTAAAATCTTTACTTTTCAGAACATGTTCTTGCTCTAAGTAATTAAAACTTTTTTTGTTGTCACAAGTACGGATCCCTTCCTTGCCTTTCTCCCAAAACAGTCACATCTAAGAGTCAGAAAAAACACAAACTATTCACATTTCAATTAATAAGTAAGGATGTTCTAGGGACACCACATATTACAAGGATTTTTAAGTTTTTGATGGTGAAGTAGGTTGTTTTGGTTTTGGGGTTTTTTTGGGGGGTGAGGGGTTTGTTTTGTTTTGTTTTTTGTTTTTCAGGGTTGAGGTACACCATTGCATCCTCAGCTGTGAACAGTTTACATCCTTCTTAACGTTCAGAAACCACTTTGTCTTCAGAAAGTTCAGAGCACCTGGCCTGTGGGGAGGGGGAATAAAGGAGAAACCACACATCTCTAGCCACTTGAAAAAAAAAAAAAAAAATTCAAGCTAGTGTCTACAATCACCAGCTTCTAAATTATACAAGATGTCATAGGTCAATACCTGCAAAGCATTACCAGCAAAGACCACCTGTCTTCTTCTGCACATATCTTCCCAAATTCAGCAGAACAGCCTGGCACTGGGATCTGACCCTGCTGTAAGACAAGTGGCACACATGGGAAGTACTGCTTTGCAGAAGACACATTTTTAACCACAACCTCAGGATTTCTGGAGTTTTGACAGTTCAGATTAACCTGCCTGGGTTGACAGGCTACTCCTGCCTTCACTGCACAGGTTAGGAGGATAGGACCACAGCATTCTCTTCCTCCCCACAGCCTATGTTTCATCTTCTCAGTAGGAAAATGACAATAATCCCTGTTTATGGAAGAGAGCTGAGCTGTTAGCAAAGCTGGTTGGAGCTGAAGGTATTCAGCCTCTCCAGGCTGCACTTCCATTCCGCTCAAGACAAGGTGCTTTGACACACTCTAGAAGGAAATAATATCTAGTATGGATTCAGGCAGAAGGGTGTGTAGGATAAAAGCCTTTTTGGAAAAACTGGAAGGCAGGCTGGGGACAAAAGCAGCACAGACAAACCTAGAACAGAACATGAAACTCCAATTAACAAGATCCTTAGCCCCAAACCAGCAATGATGGATGAGAAACCCAGAGAATGTAAACAGGAGGAGAAAACAAAACAAAGCAAAAAACCCCAACAAACACAAAAGCCTGTTCTGGTTAAACTTCTGGCCATGAAACAGCACCTAAAACTGCTTTCATAGGAGCCCCTCTGGTCTCTAGTGCCCCCAATAGCTACACAAACAATTCTATATTCTTTTAACACAGCATTCATGAAAAACAGCATTAAAAATCTGTTGGTTTTGTTGGCTTTTTGGTTTGTTTACTTTTTAAAATTCCTTAAAGTTTTCACTTGTATTCTGGTACTGTCAACAACCAAGCTCTTCTACAAGGGGTCATTTGGGAACATAGCTTAGTCCTACCAAAGCTTCCAGTTTATGCTGAGCAAAGATGATCCCAGGTTTCAGGAAAGGGGATAAATTTCCCTTTCACCCTCAAAGAAACTGTATTTGCAGACCCTCTTAGAGAGGTAAGATTGCCCCCTCACTGGGGAAGTACGACTCCAAGACATTCATATTGCATACTTCAGACTTGGGCCAGATTCTCTTATGCCTGCTAGGACACAGCAGCCACACCTGAGTTTGTAAGAAAAAGGAGAAGACTATTTCCAAACAAAACTGGCAGTATCAGACCATAAGACAGAAGCACCTGGCAATCTGTCTTCAGATGAGTCTCTTTGCTTTGCTAGAGAAGTAACCAGGTTAAGGCTACAGAGAAAGGAAAAAAAAACCAAAAATAAAAAAGCAGACTGCAGGACTGAGCACAACATAAAAAAAATGCACAACCAAAGAATACGCTGGTTGACTCTATCCGGCTTCAAAAAAGTGTAGGTTTGGTGTTCCGGGAGAAGGAGGGAGGAGTTTCGTGCTGTTTGTTAGCTGCCATGGATAGGTCTCTACAGGAGGTGGGAGAGCTTCCTTAGGAACCTTGCTGCCATTTGTTGCAAGTATCTTCTGGAGTACAAACTTGTATACAGCACATGCTAGCGGTCGGCTGATTCTAGCATCTCTCCACCAAATCACCTGATGTGGCTTTGTCACATTACAACCAAATTGTAAGAGCAATTTCCATTTTAGAAGTAAGTCCCAGTTTAATTATACAGTTGCAGGAATCAAGGTTACAGATCTAGACTGGATTTTTGTAGCTGAAATATGTGAACTAGCTCAGCATGCTCGTGTGCATACCTGTGTGTCTGTGTGCACGTGCACCATCAAATGTTTATAGGAAGAGCAAATCAAATTTGCTTCCTAATGCAAAATGAACACACAGGCTGAAGCAAGTCCACACTCAAATCTAGCCCAGAATAAGTTCTGGCTGTTGTATAATAAAGTCCTTGAATCCAAACCTGAAAAAAATCGATGTAGCGAAGTACCCTAGAGCAGCTGTCCCACCATTTCCCAGCTCTCACCCATTAGCTGAATGCTGCAACGTTTTCAGTCGGACCAGCACACTTCAAAAGATGTAGTCTCTCTGTCTTTTTCTCTCTCTCACTGAATGATATTTCTGCCCACATGCACTGACACATACAGTGTCTAACAAGGCTGTGATTCATTTTCAGTTCTAGTCATGCTCACAAGTGATGTAGCACACTCGCTGTGCCTTCAGGATCTGCGTAATTTAAGCTTCATTTTCTCTGCCCCCACCCTGAATTAAGTGAAGTTCCAACAAAGCCAAGTCATCTCCCACCAACTCACCCTCCCACCTGCTTGGGGATGCGTACTGCAGGACTCTGAATAATAACAATAATAATAACATTAAATCAATTTTTAAAAGAGAGAGACAAGGATGAGAGCTTGAGAGATATTGTGAATTGTTAGAAAGCTTTCTAACATCTACAGGGAGTGAAGAATAATAATAATAGTGGGATGCATACCGCCAGATCACTGAAGCTGTATCAATCCTGAATCATCTCCCCTAACGTGTTAAAAGCTTCAATGTGTCTTGTGTTGTATCATGCACATTCATGCCAATAAATGATTGGCTGCAAATCAGAATTCCTGATTTACAGAGGCAAACACCTCCTCAGCCTCTCCCACAGTAACCTCAGTGACCATTCCCTTGCCCTCTGTCCTGTGGCAGTGACTTTGACCATGCACAAATGTCAGCAAAAGCTGTTAGTAAGCCCCAAACCTCTCGTATCCAGTGGCTACCACCCATCACTGTGGTTTTGTGATACAAATTACAAGCTGATTCAGAGCTGAACTCCATGTATTTGAGGCACGAGGCCACCCTTGAAACAAAGTGAAAGATGCACATTTTATTTGATAAATCTCATTTTCTCGCTGGCATTCAAAATTCATCTCAGACACAGACATGCATCACAAAATAGTTCTCTGGTTACTTGGGAGAGACAAGATGCTTTAACATGTAACTTAAAAGGTGTTTACACCCCCATCACACTAATGTTTCTAGCCCTCCCCCACCTTCAACCTGGAACTATGTTTTGATGGAAGAGAAATCTTGACTTTCAAAAGAAAACCAAGTCAACTGCGTTCCTTTAGCAAACGTCCCCAGACAAAAGTGAGTCACTTGCAGACTCCTTTAAGCAGATCTCAGTGATCTGCATGATTTCCTTAATCCCTAACCAAAGACACACGGAAAGAAAAATAGCACCAGAAGCTAGAAGGTCCTGCAACACTACAGATTTCTATCTGCACTGAGAGGGTTACTGTTACCACGGAGCTACAGAGAACTAAGGGGACGCATGCAGTCTTTCTCCTTTTACATGAAATGTGTGCAAGACTCCCCATCTCATAAGACACACACACCCCCAGCTAAGCAGCCTCTCCTGTTGCTGAACCCCACCCTTGACCAATATGAGCAAGCCAAAGTAGCAACTAAACTCCCTGCTTGCTGTAGGGGTCCATCTACCCCTGCTCCTCACTCACTAAATGCTCACTCAGTTTGGCCATTGCAGCTCACCAACCCACTCACCAGCATGTCCCTGGTTCGGGTGTATTTAGCCATCCTGCATCCAAGAGGACACCAGAGTTTTGGGCCATGCCTGGCTTGCCCAAGCCTAATGGTTGGAGGAAGTGGAGTTCCTTTCTCTGCCTTCTCACCATCCTCCTCTTTTCGAACACGACAAGCCTGGTCTGATCAGAAGCTGAAGAAATACACTGAAATTTCCTGATGGTTATTTGCTCCTCAGAAGCTCTCAACTCTATGAAAAAAATGGAAGAGTGACAACAAACAGAACGGGGTTGATGTACATTTCTGAGGTATACTCTGTATATACTGGGAAAGAACTGGATCATCCAATGAGGCAGATATCATGAAAGGCTCTAGGAGCTCTGAAACATCTGGAGGAGGATAGTTTCTGGGGCTGGACACTCCTTTAGAGTAACGGGTCAAAGAAAGCAGCGGGCTGTCATTTCAGCAGACAGGCTACTGCCTCATTTTGCAAATTGAAGAAATGAAGCACAAGGAAACTCCGGGATGGCTTATTGTGGAAATGAAAGTCAAGCCTGTGTGTTTTGATTTCCAGAGCACTCAACACAAGTCCAGCCTTCCTCATCCACGAAGTCACTTTGTAAACATCCTCAGGGCAGGGCCTGCACCTCTCATTTGCTTTACGTCTGTGGCTTCCAATATTTCCTGGTTTGCAGATCCCTTCACGCTTTCCAATAGGGCTGTGCATTTAAACCTGCTGACAACAGGCTTGCTTTCCCTGGCTGTCCTGCACATCTTACACGTAGCCTGTGGATCCCTCTGAGACAAAAACCACAGTCTGTTCACCCTCGCTGTGTATTCCTGAGTGTCCCTCTCTTCCCGCTGACCCTGGCACACCGCAAGAGTCAGCAGCAGGAATTTTCAAAGTAGCCCTAACTCAGTCTAGTTGCCCTAGTTCAAGACCAAAGTGCAGATCTTCACTGTCATTTCAGTGTTTCCCATCTCAAGGTATGGGAGCTGTTGATCTCCCACATGAAAATGCATTATGCTGTCAGCCCAGCCTAAGGGCTGTTATTTAATTTACTTGAGGAGGTAAGTGAAAGCCCCTTCATGCAAATGTTACAATGTGATCTGGAAAACAGCAGGCGTAATTAGATAAAATGGCAGCAAAGCCCACCAGGGAAATAATGTTAATTCATGAGGATTTTCCTCTCTACCTCCCTCTTAGAAAGATTTGAAGCCAAGGAGGAAAAAAACAAAAACAAAAAAAAACAGAAAAAAAAATCCGAATGCACCTCAATGATGTATCTTGGAGAAATAGAAAAAGAGGACAGCAACCAGTGGGGTCACCTAGAAGATGCCTCAACACAGCACCTCTGGCAGGACTGGCAGCCCAAGCTCCCAAGCAATGAAGCACTGAAAGCAAAAACTCCTCTGTCTTAAGTTATTCTCTGTAGCGACATAATGAGCCAAGATCCCTAAACTTCACACCATCTCCTGACCAAGGCCTAACCAGGCAGTAGAGAAGATTTGTCACGTGGTAAGATCATCACTGCAACCCCCTACTCCCAGTAATAATAATAAAACCAGAGCTCTTTCACAAGTCTTCAGAGCAGATCTGGCATTTCCAAGCCACTGACAAATTCTTACCCCCAAAAGCATCCAGGAAAGGGTTTGGACCAACCTATGTCACAGCATCATGGGACAAAGGAGAGCTCTAAGGCACAATGTTCTCAGCACACTGGATTCAGCAGCAAAGCTCTCAAACAGCAGCGATGCTCTCGCAGGGGCCTCGGGAAGCCACAGCTCTAAGCTTCTGTAGGCTTTTCCTGGATCCCACCCAGAAGTCAGCCAGGGAAGTCACCCCCTGATTGCTGACCTGCCACTACCAAAATGGATTCCAATTAGCCAACTCACTCACAGCTATTAGGAAAGAGGCATTTTTTTGTTGTTGAGTAATTACTCCTCATGAAATGGTTTACATCCCTAGTTGATTAGGTCACAACACACTGTGAACAAACTGATGTAACAGAGATATCTTTAACCTGCTAAATTAAGGCATACTTTCTTGATATAGACAGCTTAATTGAAGCCATGCATAGGGTACTTAACACAGGCATCTAGACACAGAATTGTAACATTCAGAAGCAACAGTTGAGACTGAAAGACAACCCATACACATCCAACTTCCCTATTTATTTGGGGGAGAGGGGCAGAGAGCTGGTTTTTTTGGTTACTCTGAGGACAGTAAAAGACTCAAAGTGAACAGAGTAGTTTGACATCAGCAGTTAAATACGTAATGGCAATATTCAGGTGGCAAATATGGAAGAAAATAAGTTTTTTTGTTTCCTTATAAAGATTTCCTGCAACTAACAGGAAGCAAGCCTCTTTCTCTTGTCAGGGATTCACTTGTTAAAGCAAATAGAAATATGCAAAGTTACTTTTCATACAGAGCCCAAATAACCACAAAGTGCCATCCCTGTTCCCAAAACACAGTCCTCGAAGCCCCTCAGAAGAATCTTTAGCCACAGTCAGCCCGTGTTCCATTGCAAATAAGTTTGAATACATTTTCTCCCCTTTCACAAAATCCCAGTCTTCAGTGTCTTTCCACAAATAAACCTTCAGTTGCCTGGAGAAAAGCAGCTCTACCATCATATCTATCAAGTCATCCATTGCAGTACACCGTTTTACTTAAAACCAAACCCAGCTCTCCAAGCTTGTAAATGCCAGTGGCTTCCTGATTTTGGGACTTGCCCATCCATTAAAAAGAAAGCTGTTCACTTTACAGATTGTGGCCCTAATCTTTCAAACAGTTATGCCTGTGCTTAGCAGGAGCACACGAGCACTTCAGTCCAATGTAAGCATTTGTTGAAGAGAGGCCAATATTTCCTGTTGCAGTTAAAAACACATTATACAGTTAGGATGGAAAAATATGACTGTGACACAAAATCAACCCTTCTCTTCCCATTTCAGGGTGGGGGGAGTCAGGGAAGCACAGGCAATGTAAATATATGTGAGAAAGGCCTGCATAGAGAGAGCGCCACGAAGAGCTTTATACCGTGCTGGCTTTCTAAGTCGGGAAACAGTCTGGGTGTCATTTAATCTCCTAGATTAAAATCACTTAGAGAATATTGTATTGTTTCACTGTTCTTGCTGTCATTTCAGCGTCCAGGGCCTCGCTGGAGCTCTGCTGTTGGCTAACGCGCCGCTAATGAAACCTCGCACAGGAGCAGCTGCCGGAATCTGTGTCAAACTGCATCTGGCACCCATCTATCTTCCAGCCATCTAAATTCACCTCTGAAATCATACAAAAGCAGCCGCAGAGCTCCCTGCAGCCACTCCAACACACTAGTCTTTGTCTCATCAAGCCTGTTAAGCAATTTAAAGCAATTTATTTTTTTAATTTGCCGTGTATTTTACAGCAGCAGCTTTCTTCAAAATAAGTGAAGAAGTTAAGGAAAAAAAAAATTGGGGTGGGGGGGGAAGAGAAAAAATGCCCCTTTTTTTTTTTTTTTTTTTTTTTTTTTTAAAGCCTGTCAAGCTCTCAGTAGACTATCATTAAACCAGTTTTGGCTGAAACTGTATGTTTAGGGGTTTTCCAATGGAGACACTCTGGTGCCTACACCACTCAGACAGGGAGGGGAGGCTGCTATACAATTGTTGAATTGTTGTCATGGCTATTAAATATGCTGTAGCTCAAATACCCAACAGGGCTGAAGGTTTGCAGTGTATTGGCTCTGGAGAGGTATCAAAAATACTGGTATTAACTAGCAGATAACTGAGTTATACAAACACTGAATAAAAGATTAAGTCAAAAGTTGTAAAAGGTTTATTAACTTCATTCCAATCCTTTACTCCCTTTCTCCCCCTCGCCCCCCACTTGGGGTTTAAAGTTTTCCATAAATTAAAAATATTTGACGTTTACTGTAGTGTTAATTTGACCAAGTCTCCTCTAAGGTTTGGGGTAAAACTGCCTCTTCTCTCTTTGCATTTTCTGCAGAGGACAGGAGTTTTGCTCCACCATCTCATGAGGCTCACGAGCGGCAGCATGAAAGAGTGGCAACAGTAAAGCCAGGACTTGCTGACTAAAACAGGTTAATGAAAAACAGGCTAGTGACCAAAATTGAAACTTCTCGTTTCTCTCAAGAAAAGGGTGTATTGTCAAGATAAAGCAGAGTCTAGCGTGCCTATGAAGCAACTTTCAGAGTGAAGTGCTGCTCAAAACAGCAGCTCCACGGTGCGAGAGGAGGGGATGCGGCCCCCGGCGCCAGCACCCCGTCAGACCTTGCCGAAAGAGACGCCCCACCTCTCCCCACCAAACCCCAGCCAGGTGCTGGGAGGAAGCATTGAAGCTTTGAAGAACATGGTGTGTGGAGGGCACGGGATGTGCTGGGCTCCCCTCCCAGGGCGAGGTTGTCCATCCAGCCAAACAGGTCACGAGCCGGGTCGTGGTGACATCCAGTGGAGGGCTCTGGGTGAGTGTGCCAGGCACTGGTGGGCGAACTCAGGAGGCGTTTCCTAGACTGAACGCTGCTAAGTGTGGAAGGAGCAGGAGAAACAGGATCCGTCACCCCACCTAATTACGGTGCATTTTCCCTGCACAGACTCATACATGTCTCTCCAGGCTATAGGGCCCTCGTTTCTTGCTTCAGCCCCAAACAGACTGAATGTATTTTGCATTGCCATGATAATCTGTTCTCAGCAAGAAGAAGCACAACATACGTGTCCTACAAATCATAAACACAGAATTTTAGGGGTTGGAGGGGACCTCTGGAGATCATCTAGCCCAACCCCCTGCTAGGGCAGATTCAAAATTACTGTTTGCTTTCTCACACATCCCTTTGTCTCTGCTACTAATGGTGTTGTGTCAATCCCCTTTACAGCTATTCTGTTGCCCCTGTTACTCTGCACTAGCCACACTTGGTAAAAACCTGAAAGCGTGCTTCTCCCCTACATGCTTTCCAGAGTAACCATGCAAATGAGAAAGCACATTCTTGTGCTACAAGCCGACTCTAAGTCCAGCTACTCTTCCACCGACTCTAAGTCCTGCTGCTCTTCCACCGGCTAAGTAAAAAGGAGATTTATGTCCTGTGTAGGGTCTTCTTATAAGGATGCCTAAAATGAAATCATCAGTGCTGAGAGGCCAAGTGACTATGCCGGGTGGTCGCCTCCAGCCCCCAGCTGAGCTCTGCAGCAGGACTGACGATGGTCCCTGTACCGTGGCCACTAGGAAGAGCAACACAGATCAACAACTAATTTTTTACAGGCCAGCTGGCTGACCTCTGGGCAGCGTTGGAACAAGTCAGCATAAAGGTGACAAAGCTCCATATACCATTATAAATCACCCAAACCTGCCAGCAGAAAATCTGTGAGCTGATGGAGTTAGCTTATACTTCTTTTCTTTTTTTTTTTCTTTCTTTTTTCCTTTGTAAACAGAGTTCTCCCCTCCCATCACCTCTGAACACCCATATGGCAGGTATCACGAGGAGTGCTGTCACATTCCACTCTCTGAGGAAGCCAGTCCTGCTCACCCAGCACTCGCACCGCGTGCTCTGCGTCCCGCCAGACGTCACACCGACAGATGACGCAAGCAGTGCCTGTTGTCCAGGTGGTGGTGTGTGACCTATTTCTGGGTTACAGAAGTTTGGTTTGGGAGGAATGTACAACCGAGTGACAGAGAAGGGAGGAACCCTAAGTCCTCTGTGTTGTCTCTGTGTTTTCAGAGGGACGTGAGAGGCCAAAATGCAGGCACAGAGTCACAGCTTCAAGATCTCACCAGCAATCTGGAATGGAAATGAGGAGGAGAAAGCCCTCCCACTCTGGCACAAGAAACTTTTGCTACTTCCAGCACCAATATTCCCAGCAGATGATTTCCTTAAGAGCACATGGAATCACAAAGGAGAAATACTTCAGACAAATAGGAAATTCCCTCCTCCCCTGCCTTCCAAGGAGCCCACTCATCCTAAAACAATCTGCTTTCCCACCTGACTATTAGCAGACAGTACCTGCTCAGCACCACAACCAGATGTCTCAGGTTTTATGCAAATATACACTGTCCTGTGATGGTCTCTGTTCATTTATCAGGTAGAGAATTTCTTCTGTCATTCCTCTCTCATGTTATATACAAACAAATAAGCTCTGTAGCAACAAAGTAAATTTTCACAACTAACTCTCCCTCTTGCAGGATTTTCTTTGGCATGGGCTTAAGCACCATTGGTTTTCTTGTCACTTGATGATTTTGCCTTATTTTAGGGAGAGTCCTCTGACCCATAAGGAAGCCAGCACTGTCCTACACATACAAACAGTATTTCAAAATTTCCACCACTCAAGTTGCAGTCCAGAGGGCATCACACAGAGGTGGCAAAGAAAAGGGAAACAAAAGATGTTGATTTACACAAGGCATAGTACTCCTTTAATTAAAGGAGTCTGTCAGTTGGTCTGCATGTAATTTCTTGAAATCTTTAGGGACATCTAACCCGCCCAGCCTGCAGATCTCCTCAGCCATAGGGAAGACTGCAGATCCCTGTAGATAAGCTGTCCTGGCACTTCTGTCTGCATACAAAACCCCTACGGAGCTGTGGTTGGTCTGTATTATGTGGCATGTGCACACTGCCTATTCAGAAAACAAACAAACAAACAAACCAACCCTCTCCAAAATACCCCATGTCCTCTGTTGATTATGGAAATCTCCCCATTTCCAGTTTCCAGAAACTCCTGGAAAAGCAGGCAAGCCTTTGTGCCTACATCCCTTACAATATAATTTGAGAGAAACAACTGCTTAAATAATAAAGGGAAGCTTTTTTTTTTTTTTAGTGGGGAAAAAAAACCTGAAATGGAGAAAACTGAATGGAGCTGGTTTTGTATCGAGTGCTGTGTTCATTTAGTGAGTTTTTCTGTAGTGTAACACTTTTCAAAACAGGGCAGCCAAGAATTCCCTTCTCTAGTTATCTGTAAATCAGGGCTGGAGAGAGAAGAAACAGTCCCAGAGTGTGGCATGCATCAGTCTGAGCAATGGCTCCATTAAGTCATGCAGGTAAACAGCTACACAGCCCCCATTAGCCAAAATAAAAATGCCATTTACAAACCAAGTGAAAAAAAAAAAGTTTACAACTCCATCAACCAGCCATGGTTATCTCTGCCTAAAGATAGGGAAAGGCAGCTACCTCCTTGACTCCAGCAGACACTGCCTAAAACAGGTTGAGAGACCAGGTTCCACTCTGAGGAGGTTAAATGATGGAAAGAGCACCAGACATGGGGACAAAACCATTTGGAAAGGCAGGCATCGTGTCCTGACTGCACTCTTCCATTAGCTCCACAAGTGAGCTGTGTGGACGCTCTGGCTGACAGGCAGAGGGGCAGTCACAGGGACAGTAGCTTAATGGTTACACTGGAGCCATGCCTCAAATTGTGGGGATCACCAGAAGGCACTAGGATCAGAGCTTAGAGCAGTATGGACAGAGCAAGGGAAGAAAGTACCTGAACAGAGAGAGAAATAAGGGCTAGAAAATGGGTAGGGGGTTCGCAGGTAAATACGAGATAAAATAAATACATATATTCACAGCTGGAAAGTGACAAGGGGAGAGGTCCAAAGCAAGGAGGTGGAGAGGGAAAGGCAAAAGGGAGAGGGGAATCTAGACTTGACTGTGGAAGCAGGAAACAGTTTTGGTGTGTGCATGTCCCTCATTTGCATAAAAATAATAAGGACTGAGGTGTGAGTCCTAGAGGCCAAGGAGGGGAAAATTTGCTAAAGTAGAAGAAAAAGCTGACCGAGTTTGGAGAAGGGGTTTAAGCAGAGAGAAACCAATCGAAGAGAAGGAAGTTTGGAAACTTGCATGGAGGAGATAACAGCAGGATTCAGCAACCATAAGGAATAGGGAGGGGGATGGGTAAGAAGAGGAGAGTTAAACACAACTGGGTTGCAAACTATGTTTCATGGCACTAATTCAGCAAAGAAACAGCTTCAAATGAATGTAAACAATGGAGTATTCATTAGGAGTTTCATTCCCTGCAACCCAGCAAACTATTGTCTGCAAGTTTTAAGTACTCCCTTCACACACACACACTAAATTACAGAAAATGTGAAACATCAGATAATCTCAACAACTTGCCTCAAAATCATGGCCCTAAAGCAGGCACCATACTCAGCAGGCTCCTCTTCTGACCATCTGCCAACACGTGTAGGAAAGTAAGTGATTAGGACCCAAAGCAGCAGTTCTGAAGGGGTCTGAAACCGCTCTACAAACATCTGAACAATGCACATAATGTTTGGGAAGCTTAAAATGCAATTCCACTCTTGCCTGCTCCTGCCCTTCTCTCCCTCACGTTTAAAGTCAGAGGTGGCTGTTCTGTGTGCCCTATCTGATGGCCACACCACAAAGCCAGCAATCTTTGCAGGATCATAGCTGGTCAGCTTCTCACAGCTGTGCCCCATGCACCCTCCTCTAGCACAGCTGATCAGTCTCCACAGTGCCATACAGTGCTTTAACACTGCCTGAGACACTGGGGCCAAGGGAGAGCCAAACCTGTCCTGCTGAGCCTGTGAGCCAGGCTGAGGGCTAGAGAAAGACACTGCTGTGCTTAGGCAGCTGATGGTTGCTTGTAGCAGCAGACACGTCGGCAGTAGTTAGTATCAGGGTTTTAAGCTTGTAAGCCAAGCACTGCTGGTGCAGAAATCATCAAGTTGTAGCGTAGAGGAAATCTGATGGTGCTACTTCCATTTGGCTGTGACAAGGCAAGCCTTGCACATCTGGGGCCAAACTGTGAGCTGCAGCAGCCAGTCTGAAACACACACAGTTTCGTATGAGTAAAGGACGGGCCGTGACCAACAGCAGAGGTGGATGATCTCTGTGGAGCCTTTTTAAGCTGTCCCACCCCACACATCCTTTCTACCTTGCAACTGGAGCATCCCACACTGATAGGAGGTGATGCGTGCTTGTACCTCACACTACCCATCTGGCACAGGTGCTAAACCAGCAATCCTGAGTTTGGGGATGCATTTTCAGTTGCAGAAGGTAAAGATGCACATTTCCTTCTGATGCCTCTATAACAGTCAGGGGCAGCTTGAATAGCTAGAAAATACATTTGATATCTGTATTTGCTCAACTGAGCTTTGTCTGTTAGGGCTCTTCAGTAATATCCCTTCCTGAGCACCAGGGTGCATAACAGGGCATGCCAGTATCATCCCTATATCCTCATTTTGTTCTCAAAGGTGACTTGGTTCTTGAGGCTGCCCTAGTGCAAGCAGTCACTGCCTCCGACCCACATCCCAGAGGGAAGGGTCCTGTGCTTCCCAGCAAAGGGCTAGCAACTGTGGGAGATACTTGTAGGGCAAGATGGAAGAACAGGCAGGTTCCTTAGGCTTCCATTCTCCTCACCTATACGAAAGGTGCACCTTTATGCACCTCCTGCATTAAGGACCTTTCATAGTGCTTCCTTCCTGTATTCCTGGTGGAGGGCTTAGAAGACCTATCTAGTCTGCAGACCTGCAGAGCACAGGCCGTACGGCCTCACTCAGTGTCTCTCATGTCTGGCAGGATATGACCTGTCTTTCAGGAACACAGCCAGCCTGTCTGGAGGGCAGCAGGGAAAAGCTCCTGACAAGAGGCTGTCTCACAGCATTTCTTCCTCTCGTCCAGGTCCAAAGTTACACAAGCACAGTGTCTCTGCTCAGTGTTACGTCACATTTGCCCTCACCAGGAATTACAGAGATGCAAGAACCATGTTGCCTCCCTTGAGCCTTTCACTCAACTTCTTCAAACTCCTTGTGCTTAAGGTCTGTGGAGAAAAGGGAGTGAAGAGACAGCAAGTCTTTCCTTATCCTTAGACTTGGGCATATGGGTAACAAAAAAGCACCTAATTCCAGTTTGTCTGCTATCCAGAAGTGCTGCATGTTTCACTGAGCCTTGGAAGCACACAAGCAACACAGCCCACACAGGAAAAAAATCAGCCTGGAAAAGTGGCAGGAGGAAGGGAAGAGCTTCACAGTTTTAATTCAATTCTTGTCTTTAATTTTGCATCAGCACTCTTTGTTCATGTTACACAGTGCACAAATGGCAAACAAAATAAATCACTGGGAAAAATAAAGACAGATAGGCTAAAAATAGACAGATTAGTGTTTCCCCTCTGTTTCCCAAAAATGTGTCCTTTTTACATACTTGAGTCACATTTACAGTTCACAGAGTACCTCAGTGTAGCAAGGACACAGTAACAACTACTACAGCTTGGGGATACCTTCAAAACTGCCGCATAAGCAGCAGGAAGCAAAGTGCTTGTGTTCAAGACTGAAATTCCCTTTTTCAGCTCTCTGAAAAGCCCACAAGTTGAGGGGGCCTCTGGGTTCATAGGAGATGAGTCCCAGAGCTTCTGCAGCTTTCTACATGTATGGTTTTAACCAAAGCTTTCTATGTGAAAGGGAATATAATTTCTACCTCTTTTCATGGTGAAGATGGCCATCAGAATGTGAACTGAAGGTTGGACAGAAAAACTGAGGAAGCACAGGGAGTGGGCGTTTTAAGTCACATGTGGTCTCCAGCATATGGGCAACAGTCACACCTAAATCAGGAAATCAAATTTCAGCCCTACTACTACCCTTTCCAAAATGAAGCTTTCTACTGACCCCCAAGAATATCCAGCTTCAAAGACTGAATCCCTCACAGGGACAGGTCGACAGTAGAAAATACACCCAAGTTAATAACTTGATTTTGTTCTCCTCCTCTCTCAGCCTAAGTCCTTTTCATTAAGCATTTTTCACTGATGTATACAAGAAAGAGAAGCAGGAGATGAAGGGGGTGGTAGGAGGATGAAGGGGGGAAACACAGCATTTCCCATCAGCTCTACTGGAGGAAGGGCCCAGTGAGGAAGTTCTTGAGGAGCTGGCTGCAGATTGCTTCCAGCCAGGCAAGTGCAGCTAACAAACAAAAAGCACTAAGGCATGGAGAACAGGGGAAGGAAAACCAGCACTCAGGGGAAAGACCAGGAGAATACATAGGAAAGGAAAAGAGGGTGAGTAGGCTCTGTGTTTTGGTGGGGCAAGCTCCTGAGGAAACAGCCAAACACATACACTGGTTTAAGAAACAAAAGAGAAGCTGAAGGTTTGAGAAAAGCATCCAAACACAGAAGAGAATAGGCTCTGTCTGAGGAATAACCAGGGTCTGGAAAACACCTACAATACAATAAATGCTAGCAAGTAGGTGGAAAACAGGTAATGAGAAGGGAAAAAACAGAATACTGGGGTTTGGCTTTCTTTTACATACTGAAATCTTCACTCAAGTGTGTGTCTAATTTCAAGAGTCTCAGATCTCAATTTCAGCAGTAAAGACCCAAGTTTGAATCATTCATCCTATAAAGGATATTTCACCACTACCTCTAATCAGCCTCCTGTCACAACCAAGGACATGCCAAAATATCTGAAGTAGTCTTGTTTAAAAAGCTAAATGAGTACCAGTAATAGTAACAATTCCTGTCTGAGTCACATTTTCATTTTAAGCTATACACACTACCCATTCAAAGGATTTAATTTGAAAATTGTTATTGTTGAAACTTGTTTGTTTGTTGTTTTTTTTTTTAGTAGCTCAGGTGAGTAGGAACATTTCCTGTACTATGGATAAGATGGTTTTCTGAACATTACGGAGTTTTTCCTTCCTCCTCTTCCCAGTCTTCACATACCTCTATTGGTGGGAACTTCCCTTGCAGACACTGTCCTTCTCAAGGACAGACTTGGAGAAAAGATGTCCCTTACACAGTTTTAACATTGACTTGGAAGCTGATGAAAATGGTCACTTGGGTACACTGTGTGAGCTGATGAAGCTGCAACCAAATGTCTCCACTCTTTCTCTTGTAACTTGATACCTGGCTTTAGCGATCCCTCCAGCTCTTGAATTAGGAATGGAAAATATGAGAGCTCTGTTTCACAGCAAAGGTTTAGAGACAGGGAAGAAGAAGAAAAAAAAAACAAACCAAAAAAACCAAACATCTGAGGGCTACTTGCAAATGCTATTTACTTTATACTGGACTTTAACACCTGACAGAAACAACCCATGCAGGCTCTGTACCTACACACACATACCAATGTCCATGCTACAAAGCACTGCTTAGCCCTGTCAGAGCTGCTAGTTTGAAGCCTAAACCTGAATGAAGGCCCAAAGCCTAATTTTTTTAACCATTCCCTTTACTTTGTACCTTTCGACTCCAACCTCTGTGGGTGCAAATGATGATATTTCAAAGCAAACAGCTAGCTGCTGAGGGAATGAGACATTAAAGTCCCAATAGCTGCTTGCTGCATAACTGCAGCTTGTTGCAAGAGGAAAGCAGGATGCTGAAGCTGAAGACTTTATAAGAACGATGCTCCTAACCATGAGGCTCATCTTCTAAGTTCTTTGAAAAATATTTTTAAAGCGTCCCTCCAGTTACACGTCTTGTTTCAAGTTCTCAGCCACGCCACCAGCAAATTTCAAATTCCAATTTCAAATTTCAATCCAGAGTACAAGAAACCCACCCCACCACCCCCAAACTGGTTGCAGAGCTTGCAGCAGAGCTGGGGCTCCCTGACTGCCTTCCTGCTGCACCAGGGAAGGGCACCGTGCCTTCGCAGGCTCACAAGGCAAAACCTTCTCCCTGAGCATTGTGGCTCAGCCATTCCAGCGACACAATTACAGCATTTGCCAAGTAGCTTGCATCATGTAACATGCTGTGAGGCTTTTCATGGCAACACGACTCACAGGCTTTCCTTCAGGGGCCCATCACCAAAAGCCCTGCTGCAAAAAGCTGCAACTCCCGACACCCGTAAGCTTCCCCCCTCCTCGGAGTGAACAGAAGCAGGAATTCTGCACCTCTTTTGCTCCTTTTTGTAGGAGAGTCAGCTCTGCCAAGCTCAGTTTAACACTGGCTCCCAGTGTTCACAGGGAAAGGTAACTCTGTCACCTTTCAGAACATCACCAGGCTCATGCCCCCGAGAAGATTTTGATGTAAACCTGGTGGGAAAGCGACAGGGAACCAGTGAGAATACTTGTGCATCCTCAGGAACATGAGCTTGTGGTACCACTGGTTGTTTGACAGAGGTCAAGTTTTAGTTAATACTGTGCTTAGAGCTATACAATGATATTGGCAGGTAATGCTAAAGATCCAGGTAGAAACAAAAATTAACTTTTCCTTCTTCCGCTACAGCATAAAGAACTATATTCCACATATAGCATAAAGAGCAGTTGCTTTTACAGACTGGCTACAAGATTTTGAAAACCGTGTGCTATAGCTGTGAGATGCCAGATATAAATAAAGCCATAGCTTTGTCTGGATGGTGAGAAACAGGCAGTGTGCAGTGCAAACTAAATAATACAAAAACACAGCGAATTAAGCAGTTGGTTCCTGAGCTGAGGTTTGTAGAGATCTGGTGAGCTGCAGGATATTGGCTCTCCATCTTGCTTCCAGCTGCTTCTACAGATGTCTGGGCTCCTCATTGCCAAGAAGAGCTAGGAGGCTAGTGAAAGCAGCTGGAAGAAAAGGAGGTGGAGGAGGAGTCAGGGTGGCTGTCTCTGCAGGGTATGAAGAGGAGGGGAGGGAAGCAGTCACTGCCTACATATGCTCCACAACTTTGGCTGAAGGTGCAGACCACTAAGAAAAAGGCATAATGTCCAGGGAGAGGGGAATGAGCCACTGGGCACTTTAGAGTGTTTCTTCCTTTTTTCTTTTTTTATTTTTTTTCCTTTCTTTTTTATTTTTTTTCAAGGGAGTTAGGAGAGAGAATCAGGTAATTGAGTAGCATCTTCGCAAGCAACTGGGAGCAAGGAGAGCTGAGACTCAAGAAAGAACCAGCAATGAGAAGGAGAGTGACAGAGAAAACGACAGAGAGAGGAAATAAAAGGATCAAACATTAGTGGTGTATGCAAGAGCAAGAGAATCACTGAGCAGATGGGAGGAGGGAAGAAGAAATGATTAATAGAGTATGTGAAGCCCTTCCCCCTTCCTCAAGCAGGACTAATCACGTGGAAGACAGCTAAAATGTTACTTCCTAATATTGCTTTGCTGCAGTAGCTGCCACATAACGTAGGAGAGAGAGCCTGTCCCCAAGACAAAATCTCCCTAAAAGATGGGAAAAACCCCTCGCAGCAACGTGATTGCCACCTTATGCCTGCTGGTGCCAAAGGATCATCTGTCAGGACACATCTGTCATATCCTCAGAGTTTGTATCTCTGTGCTCTTATCACCAAGTCCTGCAGCAAGTCTAAAGCAGCGTTCTTGCTTTCTCCCTGGTCACCTCCCCTGCCTTCAGAATTCAGAGAAAAATGACTGGCCTTCTCTTGCAAGCCAAACCCTTCAACTCCCCTGCATCAGAAGCCAAAAATCTCATCGCCTGATGTCAGAGCACACCTCTGACCAAGTGTTTGTGGAGCTGCATCTGGATACTAATCCGCTGCCTTCTCAGCATGAAAGCAGAGGGTGAGCTTTGCCATTACCTGTATCGATCAGAGGTATTGGGTCAGCTCTGCAGCTGGACTGCCCTCTTCATCTTGCAGGCTCAGAGACAGCTCTCCTGGGCACCAGGGAGGCACCAGCTTCCCTGCCCCTGCGTGTTTCTCAGGCTGCCACCACCAAACACGAGAGATGAAGGGATGCTGCCACGGGAACACAGACCCAGTCAAATACATTTGACTTAAAAAACACCAAACTGAGAGGCTCTCATGGATGTCTGGGGGCAACTGCCACCAAGACTGCCCTGTACTCAGCTCTCACAAGACACAAGTACACAGTCCTGTTCCCAAAAGTGCCGAACAGTTTATTCCTTCCTACATTTTGACAGGTACTACCACATCCGTCCGTCCATCCATCCCCTCTCTTTTTTCTTTCAAGAACTGAACAACCCAAATACCTTCATTTTCTCCTTATAGGTCATGTCTGCTAAGTCACCCATTTATTATTTTCCTCTAGATTTTTTCATTCTGGCCCACTTTTGAGTTGCTTCGCTGTTTTCAAATGCAGTGAGCAGAAAACTGGTTGAAAATTCCAGCTGGGACCTCACTGAGCTGGAGCTGAGAGGAAGGATTGCTGCACTCATAAAAGCCAGCTTGCCCTTTTTTTTCACAACTGTATGAGGCCACTGACTCACAGTCAGCCTGGAATACACCATCAACTCCAGACCCTTTCTGCAGAGCTGCTGCTCAGCCAGCCATCTCTGGTTTTCTATCTGGGATGCCCATTAGTCTCACCTAAGTTTACAGCTTCATGCTCCTGCTTTTCTGAATCGCCTCTTTTTTTTTCCAGGTGGTATCTCTGCTTGGTCAACATTATGAATCCTGACCCTGTTCTTCAGAAAGCTCAGAGATCCTCACATGTCAGTATCATTTGCAAATGCAGTTAGCACCCACAGCAGAAAAATCCCCACTGCGTGTCACTTCTGGGAAGGACATGCAGAAATTGAACACTGTGGATGCAGACTGGTCCTACTGCATTTGAGACACTGCACCCCACAGCCAGTCCCTGGAAGTTCCCCTGGAAGTAACCTCAGAGCTATGATCAAGAATGGAAGATGAAGCTGCCAAAGATATCATGCAAACATGCTCTGCTCACAACAGACCACTGTGCCCTGCCACATGACATAATAAAAATCATTCAGATCAAGTGCCATGTTGCAATTCCACCCAGTGTGAGGGAGATAACCACAGCTGGGAAAAAGAAAAAAAAAGGGAAAAAAAAAAAGGAAAAAAAAAAAAAAAAGGCATAAGAGCTTGAACAGGACAAAAAATCAAAAGGAGCATTTGCTTGATCATGATGGTAGAGCAACCAGAAGAACTAACTTGTGATGTTCCCTGCCAAGAAACAGTGTCCCCTAAAAATTCTCACCAGCAAGCATCACTACTTTTACACTCATCAAAGCCATTTAAATCCACACAAGACATCTTTTCTACCAGGCACTGTTTCTTTGTAGGGCTTTGACACTACACTGAGAAGGAGGGTATCCTTAAACTGACAAAAAGTGAACAAAAATACAACTGTGGCTACATTCAAGGAGGCAGAGGTAGGAAGGGGTGACTAGTTTGCATCAGATAACTGGTATGGAAGAAAGGACCTCAGGGCATTTTACACACAAGTTATCCCACTCAGCCTTCCTCTCCTTCCTGTGAAGGAACAGAAAATTTGCCCCAGGCTGCAAGAGCATCTGGTCACCATCCACAGCTCACGGGCAACATGGCAGAAGGGTGCTTTGATCCCAAGCAGTGTTCTGGGGCAGCAAATTGTAGGTGTCCTAGAGGACACTACTTATTAATCCTGTAGCACATAGTGCTGGGCTATAAATTCCATCAGTTGCCCACTGTTTAAATAAATTAGTTCTCTTACAAACAGGAGCATGCTGGGACCAGTTATAAACACATCTGACTCAAATCCATCTGATCCCTCTCCCACTTACGCAGGTGAAAAGACTTTAACTTTACACTGGGAAAACCAATGCTCAAAATTTGATATGTCCTTTTACCCCAGTGTCCACTCTTAACGGGAAAGCAAAGAGCAAAACTTTTATGACTTGAATTAGCAGACACATTGGACAAGCCTAAATGCCAGGAAAGTAAGGAATTCCTGCATCTCAGAGATCTCCATCAGAAAAAGAGCTACTCATAATGCCAGCAAGGTCTCCAATTTTTTCTTTATGAATAAAAAACTCCAGTAATTTAACATGGTATATGTCTGTAAGAATGCCAAGAGAGTACCCTAATTGCTAGCCTCGCAAACCTTTGCACCTTGGTCTGTTTCAGCCCCTGAATGACCAACTCCTCCCTCTGAGGCCAGATGCTGAACTGCTCATGGCATTTCTTACAATGATGATGACAGTCTAGAAGAGCATGACGAGTGGACCATTATAGCAGTAAGAATGTATTTATTGCTTTATGCCAGGTCATTTAATAATTGCTGCAGAAGAGTGCAGTACAGATAAACTAAGATTTTTGGGTTTTGTTTGTCCTTTGGGCTGAACAGCCTCACCAAACAAAGTTTACACAGTATAGGGGGAAAAAAAAAAAAAGGAAAAAATAATAGAGTTCAATGCTTTTAATAACTTTATTAGGCTTTCTCTCCTAAACTCAACAAAGCTTTGTAGTTTTTCTTGCTCCGTACACCGTATGAGCGCCCCGATCAGCAAGATTTACTGCATTCGGAAGTTCTGGGTGGAGTGCTCCAGAACTGGACCACTGCTACAGAAGGATTTAAAATAAAAGTGATGTCAGGAAATGGGTGGGGGCAGGGAAGGGGAGCATAGCAAATGACATAGCCTACAATCAGGAAACTCACTTGGCAAGATGTGTGGAAAACCGGAGGTATACAGGAGTAAAGCCCCATAAAGCAGTGCTCCGGCTGCTCCCACCACTAATCTGTTCCCCTTATCAGAGCTCAAAGAAAAAAGGACAGTTGCCAGCTCTGGAGAATTGGGAAGGGTGCCAGCTGACGACACACTGTGATAGGCAGTCACTTGGATCTGGGTGAGGCCTGCTATCATGTGATATGCACTTGATAGCAAGGGAACAGGAGGAAAGCACCAACTACAGAAAGCACCTACACTCTAGTTGTTGAATAAAGGCAAGAAGGATGCAGTAGCAAGAAAATAAATAAATAAATAAATGAAAAAAAAGCAAGCAGTCTGCAGCTGTAAGTCAGATACAGCAGACCTACTATTACAGAGGCAGTTTGTCCAGAGATGGCAAAAGCCAGGAGGCTTCACAGCAGCAGATGAGGCAACGCCACCCTGAGCCAGGCGCAGCTGCGGTGCTACAACTCAGTCAGGGGGATATCTACTGGGACAGAGAAGTGAAGTAACAAGGCCTTTTTACACCAGCAGAGAGGCCAGCAAATGCCCTAAACCTCGTCCGAAGAGGGGTGACAAGGAAGTCACCCTGCTGGGTCTGGTTAATGGAGTTCAGGGTTCCTGGATAACCAGCAGAGCATCTCCTCAGAGGAGAAGTGTAGCATGGGGAAGCAGAGGACTGGATGTGGCAGGATGCTCCTGGTTATATGTGTTGCAGTAACCTGCAGAAGAGTGTGTTTTTCTTGTTCCTACACTGAGGAGATACTTGGAGACAAGTAGCCTCAAATACAGGAGCTCCCAAGATGGGAATATAATCACAGCAAATGCAGGATGGTAATACTGTCACTGCTGTCTTCTCCCTGAGCTGGTGGATTCACTGGGGTCTTGCTCTGCATATACATCATGCCTGGACACACAGGTCAGTGCCACACATCTTAATAGCTAACCAGAATATGCTAGAGGGATGGGAAAAGGAACTATAAGAATTGGGAATTAAACAGAGCAAAAAGAATAGCAAATGCAGCACAGCAAAGGAAACGTTTCAGGCTGGGCACTTGACTCAGGTCTCCTGAGTTGCCTTCCCATCCTGCACACCCCTTGCTCTCCTCTGTGGTATTCCAGTCAACTGGAAAACACCTGTTTGAGGAGAATTAAAAAAAAATATTCTGCAAAGCACCTACACTAGCAGGTAGGTTAAGTATTAAAAAAAATTTTCTTCTCAAAAAAGCTCCAGTAAACCCAAACTGAAAAAGCAACATAAGCCAGCTGTGAAAGCAAAAAAAAAAAAAAAAGGTATTAGCATAGCATAATCATGACAAATTTGAGGCAGCAGAGAAAAGATAGAAGTACATATAACATAGGCAAGACTTAAAGCACATACATCCAAAAAGAGGATAATTCAAAGGGGTAAAAGTCTCTGAAGTCAATGGATGTTCTCACAACAGTTTGCAGTCATAAAACATAAGTTGCCAAACTATTAAAATTAGGTGTTTCATTTAAGAGCACCTCAGCCTTAAAAGATAATTCTGTCAGCACCAACTGTTTTATGATGAACAAACAGGAGTGCCACAAAACAAAAAAAAAATTATATTGCACATGTGCACATGCACAGTACCCTGCAAAACTGAGTGCTCTCATTACTTCATTATTCACAAAAACATAGGGCTGAGCCTCCTAACGTTATTTCCTCCATTATACTCACACAGAGAACTGGAAGGTTTGCTTTCCATAGCTGTTTTTTCTCATACACTCACACAAACATGCACATCCAAGAAGTGAGGGCCCAATTAACACTTTGGTCCAAGTACTTGTTGATAAGCCATGGAAATTTCTCCTTCCAAGCCAGCCATGCCAGGCAGCCATCCAGCTTGCTCACAGGACAGCCCAGTCCTGCACACTCATGGCAGACACCACTTAAAGTTTGGCAATCCCATGTGAGGCAGGCAGATGATTTTACACCATGGATCTGACTTTCCAAGAGACAAAAATACTTGGATATGCTCAGTGAAAACTCAGCTAATGCTGGGATTGTGTTCTTTTTAAGAGTATTTAATTAGGCCATGAGTCACACATGATACAGCTCCCAATGCAGTTTGGAGAGAACCAGGCTTTATTTGCAACTGCAAGACAGTGGGGTTTGGTCCCTTGGCCTTGAAGAATCTGTTTTTCCCACTGATCAAAAGAAATCAAAGTTAGAGGAGAAAAATCAATCAATTGTGGCTGTCTATGTGGTACTTGGAAAGCTATTGTTGGCACTATAACCTACCACTCCTTGTGTACACTGTCTCTACCGTGCAAAACCAGTACAGTCACTACTTGAAACTAGAATCACCAGTTTGGTTTAATTTTGTATGTCTGGTTATTGGTAATTCTTCTTCTCTCTTTAGGTGTCCGTGCTTCTGTTTAATTACCCCAAGTCAATGCCTCTGGGCAGTGGCAACTTTCCTAGTCACACACCCATATCTTCATATCTTCAGTTACAGAAAGGAAAGTATCTTGCACCCCCCTTTACACACCAAGTTTAAATCCTTTTAAAGAAAGGGTCAGCAGGTGACACTGACTCCATTACAGTCAGTAGCAGCTGACTTCCCAGGGTCCAAGTTTCATACCAACTGTTCAGCTGACTCCTCAAACCACTATCATCTCCTTAGAGTAATCAGCTTGTTTTAATGGCTAGCAGCTTCAAGAGCTGCTGTAACTTCAGCAGCATCAGAAGAACTAGACTTTCTTTTTGCTTTGCTTTGCAACTTGATCTGTCTTCAGATCTGGAAATAAATCTTCTTACCTCTGCTTAGTTTTAGTTTTTAAATCATGCACAGACACTAAATTTTGTGACGCTCAAGTCTAACTTCTGCCCCAGGCTCATTTAAAACACGGCTGGATTTTGCCTGCTTCACCCCAGGAAATGTTAAGGTAACAGAAAATTTATGGAAAAGAAAACCTATAGTCAAACAGTGTTTGACCAGTCAGTTTCTGGAACAGAAAGAGAAAAACAGAAAACAAAGCATTTTTAGTATATACAAACAAACAAGCACAATGCTTTAAGAAGAACATTCACCTCTCAAGTGGGAACACTTGCCACTAAACATATTTTTGTGCTTATATATATGTAAACACAAAGGACCACATTATACCTTGACTTATATCCCAAAATTAACCCTACTAAGCCCATCAGCACTGTCTAAATATAAGTAAGGAAAAAATCAAACCCATCACACAAAATCAGATCAACCGGAAAAAAAAAAAAGCTGAAATGTGAATTTACTCTCAGAGAGTGGCAGCTCGAAGGACCAGACTGAAACTACACACCAAAACCCTAACAGAAATAACCAAAATCCAAAGGCTTCCTCTTCTTGGAACCTACACACAGAGCTTCCCTTTGGTAGATTCTGGGAAACTTTTGTCCCTGCAAGCTTTTTTGGTACATCACCCACTGAAAGTCTTGCTAGCAGCAGAGAAATCATCAGCAACCATGGCAAGAAATTACTCAGAGCCTGAGCTCCTTGCATCCCTCCAGAATGCAGCCACTTCATTTTAAGGCTGAATAACACTGTCAGAAAACCATGAGGGTATTCTGCCCAGGTTCACATCCATCCTGAATGCTTTGGAAATGGTTTAATTAAGGAGTTTTGACCTCTCTTTAATCATGTAGTTTTCAAACAACTGTTAAATATGATTTACCTCTAACAGATGAAAAGAGAAATTCGTGAATGTTTTGGCTTCAGCATTCATTAAGAATACATAGATCTGTATAAGGCTTCCTGCTCATTGATACAATCAGTGTCAGACCTTACACTTTGGTGCCTACAGCCATACCACCTTTAGCTGTGATCTAGGCAGTTCCTGCAAGGCAAGCAAGGTCAGGTTGGGTCAATACACAAAGGAGGGGCCCCCAGGGAAAAATTCAAGCGCTGCAGATACTAGAACTGGTATGTAGCAGCACTTCTCTCTCATGCACTGCCTACCCCCAGGGAAGCTGCTGTACAGTCACCATGGCTTGGTATCTGCAGCAGGGTAGCTTACAGCCTAACAACTCTCTGTGTAGATATCAAAGGAAGCATAAGATGCTCTTATGCAGCATATAACTCCACTTTCAAAGCAGTTACCACAGTATCCATATAGGAGGGGATAAGGCAGAGCACCTTGTGCATCACCTTGCATCCCCTGTGCCTTGGCTCACTAACTGCCCTATAACCAAACCTGGAGTTAGCAAAGTTGAACCAAAGAATAAGAAGGTTTTCATATCTTGGGGGTGGGGGGAAACAAACCAACAGTATACATTTTGCAGAGAAATGAAACTTCTCAATCAGCCCGTGTTAAACCCTCATGTCCTGCTGGTCAGCTTCCATTCTGGGTTACCTTAAATTCTTCATAGTTTCTACAGGACACAGTGGTGTTCTCCTACTTCTCATCCCAATGCCTCATGTGCTGTTGTGCTGTCAAACAGCTGCTGCGTTCCACCCCACGCCAGGCTGTGTGTCAGAGGAGAGAGGAAAAGTTCCCATGTTCAAGTATGTATCATTTGCAAAGTCTGTTAAGTTCTTCTGTGATCAAGTCTAATAGACATATGCACTACTGAAGTACTTTTGGTAGCATTACTAATGCAGCATGGGGAACAAGGTGTCAGAAAAGCACAGAAACCCTTCTTCAGCATTTCTTTGTGAATAAGCTCTAAAATCCACTGGGAAAAGTTCAAGGGAATGTTTATGATCAGTTTGTAACATGATAGGGATTTATACGCCTAGAATACACGTGTTAATTCCTGCCACTCCTGTCAATTTAACTTTATTGAAGAGGATATAAACTCTGAGGGGCATGTTTTGCAAAGAACTTTGCAATTATTGCAATTAAAGGAGACCATAAGAGTCAGATGAGGAAAATCCCCAGAACTCTCAAACACCTACCCCTCAGAGCCAAGGTGATTTCATAGTCACACAGCTTTATTAATGGGACTCTCTCAGGGACACAGTATAATACATTTAGAGAAAGCATCTGAAAAAGAAACTGAATTATCAACTTGATTTCTAATTTCTTCACTTTCAGTTATTAGAGGTACTTGAGGGTTACTCCTAAATGACGCAAAGTGACTACGTGTGGGGAGCAGGGTTAGGGGGGCAGACATACTCATCTTCTTCCTTAGTAATATTTCCTACAGATAAAGTTCAGATTTTCATTTTTATTGACTGAGATTTTTAATTTTTCAGTCCACTGCGTTGTTTTTAATATTAAGAACAGTGCATTTGATAGAGTGATGCAATATGAAAACCAAAAGGATTAACAAAGTGCCCCAAAACACCGTTTCACTTTCCACTGACACTGCAATAAGTAGTCCATCAGAAATGCAGCCTTCTAAAAAACATGTATGAAAATGGAGGGGACAGGAAGAGAAAGCAAAAGAAAAACCACAAAAGTCCTTTTCTCTTGCAGCTGCCTGCAGGCACCAGGATCGTTGCTGCACACAGTCAGGGTGTACTTAGGAGGAAGAAACAACTGGATTATTGTATGAGGCTGATTTGAGTGAAGTATAGGCTAGTAAAACTTCAGGCGGCCTCTTGATCTTGTTAGAAGAGAATCTTCTGATAAATCATTACAAGAGTCTTAAAATTTTCTCCCATCAGGAAATTACACATAAAATAACCTCAGAAACTCCCCTCCCTTCCCCCCCCAAATGTATCTGAAGCACAGTATTGCATTTTTGCCTTACTTTTTTACTCTGTATATCACAGGCACTGTACAACCTGAGACCTAGTAAGATCACGACTTACTGGGAGTTGACAAGCCTGAAATAAGTTTTACTCCTAGATGCATATCATCTTTTTTCATCTGCTTCATATGTGACATGAAATAAACCAAATATCCACATACTCCTTTAGTGTTTTTTTTTTTTTAATTTCATGAAGAAATTAAAAGGAAACAACTAACCAGTCTTAGGAGGCAGCAGAGAAACCTATGCCTTACTTTCAAAATGCAAAACAAACCAAAATACTTTCTGTCCCTTCCATCCAAAGGGAAACCTAGCCAACTCCAGAGCAAACAACTACAAAATAAATAAAGCAGGGTCTGCATGTGTTTTGCAGCCTGCTAATTTTCTTGTAACTTTACAAATGCCATGTCCCTGTTAAAATATATACAGATACACTTTCAATTGCTCTGGAAAATAGTGCACCATCACAGAAATCTGACAGAGCAAAGAAAATAAAAGAACTAGTGACTTAATAAAACAGTGTTGGAAGGCAGAAACAAGTTAAAGAATGGACTGTGAGTGAAAAGTGTTCTCTGTGATGTCTGTCATTTGTAGTCACTCCCTAAGTCAAAAACTACTAGAAAATGTTTTCAGATTCACATGCTGATCTGTTTATCCCCCTTGGCTCTTTTGCTCAAAAATAACATTCATTATTTAAAAAAGGAAAGAAAAAAACCAAATTACCAAAACCAACAACCTGCCACTTGTTAAGAGTCAGGGCCCAAGAAACTACCAGGAGATAAGCAGAGCCCTGCCAGTCACGCCAAGTCTCCACTGCTGCTATTGCAGACATGGTTCTGCTGAAGGCTTTGGTTGGCAAAGCCACGCTGGGTGCTTGGCACAGGGTGCCCACAACTCCTGGCTCCTGCTGCAGGAGGAAGCAAGCTTGGGCCAGCAGACATTACCAGCACTTAACCTGTCACTAACAGAAAGGACAAGAAAAATCTTGAAGGGGCAGCACCATGTTTTCTTCATCAAGAACGAGGAGACAGGACTGGGGGAAGGAGCAGGATGGCACCCCTCAGGACCACTACTCATTCAAAGGTGTCTCTGTCAGCATGCCATTGCTTGACTATTATTGCTACTTTAAAAAAGTAAATTAAAAAATCAGTATTATAATTAAGGTCTTCAGCAGTTTTAATTCAACATTTAATTCAACATTTTAATTCATCATTGTAGTAATGAGAAAATTGAGTTTTTTGTGGTAGAAACAGGCACTTCAGTTCCATGACCTTGCATTTGCATAGGTGAAACTGGGGGGCCTCAACAGGGAGCAGCAATATAGAGAGCTGCATACTCTACCTGGCTGTCCAAATAGCACACAAATCCCTGGTTTTCTCTATGTAGATCCGTAAGAGTCCAATTCCTCCTGCTCATCAGTTTTCTCCACACTCTGCTCTTGGTTGCTTGATTTCTTCTTCCTTGTTGGGCCTTAAAGCATTGCAAAGAGAATATATCAATAATTTTTGTGTGCTTCATACAACCCTTAAAGAGGCCAAATATGAAGGACAACCTTTTGAGTCTAACAAAAAGGCTGTGGGGAACTTCAAAATCCCTCTGGTTGGGGCTCATTTTCTGTTCAGTGACACATGAGCATTGGGCATCACATCCTCTCTAGGACCTGCACCCACTGAAGGAAAAAAAAACATAAGAAAGAGAAAAATAAATTTAAAAAAAGGAAGGAGCAGGCCATGGTAGCTATCTTTAAGCAATGAAATAAGATGACTGTGGCTTGTTTCCTTTTTGCTCTTGCTGGTCTCCTGTGCTTGGAAACCAGCCTTTATACCAATAAGTTGTGAGGACCTGGACCAATGGAACCAAGATACAGAGTTACTCTGCTCCTTCACTTTTTTTTTTTGTCTGTTTGTTTGTTTTGTCTTAAAACAAACAAGAAAACCCAAAATTCTCAACATCTACTTGGGAATGTTTTCCATCTCATTAAACTTGCTGATGTTCATACTGCAGCAGACACAGAACAGGTCAGGAAGCAACTCTTGCCTTATAAAGTAGCAAAGCTCCAGTGGTAAATGTTGGTAAAAAAATCCTCCCTCAGTCTTGCCCAGAGCTGTTTGTGCAGCCTGCTCCCATCTCACACTGTGATCAAGTATGGAAGGAGGTCATCTCTGTGATGATTCTTTACTATTCAGAAAAGTTGTAACCATTATAGAAGCACAGAAGGGGCAAAGCCAGGAGCATGAAGTGTTGCCAAGTACTCCAAAGTAATTAAATAAGAACCTGTGTTTCACTTTCTTTTGGTTTTTTGCTGCTTATGCTACACAGAAATCTTGAAAATATCAACCCACAAAGACCAAAAAATTATCAGAGAGCAAAGAAGAGTAACCAGCATAATTTCCTTAAAAGTCTTGCAATATTACTTTGAAGGGACTGGCCACAAGATTTTGCTGAATCTTTGAGGAAGGACAGTTCCTCTCATGATGCATGACAAAATCATACCAAAATTACACCTTGATAACAGACCAGCCTATTTGGGACCCTTTTTAGGACTATCTCCATAAAATCAACAACAAATCAAAGATTTTTTGCAACTGGTTAAAATTCCATAATACTGGATTCCTTGACACATTAAAGCTCAAGTTAATGTTTTGCTCAATACAAAGTGAACCATAACCTCAGCAGCCATCCAGTAAACTTTGTTACGTGGAAAAAAGAGCCAAGCAGGGCTGGCTATCCAAAAGGCCATTCTGCAGGTTCCCAAAAAGAAGAAACATGCTGCAACCTGTCTCTGACTTGTGGTTTAGGTCAAAACTAGTGTGAGCAGTTCTGGCTGCAAATGCAAATGTTACCCACTTGGAGGGAGAGGCAAAGTGCAAAGGCCTTTCCCACCAGTTCATCTACCTATTTAGAGCAGTAGCAGGCTGGATGGATAAGATTAGAGACAAGAAAAAAGGGAGGGGGGGGAGGGGGGAAAAAGACCACAAACAAAAAACCAACAAGAAAAAGGAACATAAAGGAACTTTCCTACTGTGTGCCTCCTCCCACTCATGGCGTAACATCTTCAGTGAGGCTGCAGCTGAGAGACTGACTGTCTCTGCTAGTTGCTGGTACAGGTTTTGGAAGGAGAAGTTCTGCTGGGGGTTGTGACAAGCCCCGTGCAACACACAGTTCTGCTGAAGGGACCTAGGACTTCATGCCTGCTCAGCTAAGTCTGCTGTAGGAGTTTTGCAGTCCTACAAGTCACAATTTCACGCTCCCAGAAAAGGCAGGAGGGTGACAGGAAGACACTGACAGTCTAGCAGCTTGCCAGCAGACCATGGAGAAGGAGAGATAATAAAGAGACCTAAGGCAACCTGCTCCAAACTTTGTATACAGGTAACACTGCCCAGTTGGTATCATACCAGCCTGGGAAGGACAAGGGATGAGGCCTTCCTCCTACACACAGGCAAGTTCTGGTTGTGATGCTGGAATTGCCAGCAGGCCCTGAGGAGTAAGAAGTCTGCAGCTGAGGAAAGGTCACTTCACTATGCTGAAGCAGCTTCAGGGACCTCACTGCCCATCTTGCATGTCTCCAGCACCCCAAGAGCTCCAGTTCTGCCCACAGCCAGCCATCAGCTCATCTGTGGGCACCCTGGCTGTTTAAGCCTGAGATTTTGGAAAGTTTGTTGTTTAAGTTTTGCTCTAGCTAATTCCCCTTGAACAAATTCCTTACCTGAGCTGTCAGCTTACTGCAAGCTCTCAAGCATAAGCTTTCTGATGATTTGGCTCCTGCTCTCTTCTAAAGTAGTCCCGGGCTTTTCTCACAAATCAAGCATGGTCAGGCCCTGCTACAGACCAGCTCCTCTGGGAAGGAGGATGTCAAGCAAGCTATAAGAGTCTCCAAAGATGGACAGACTCAAAGCAAGGCAGGACTTCCCCAATTTTGAAGGAGCTCTTGTTCACACTTTCCTTCCCCTCTGTGAGATCAGCAATCCCAGTTGAATCATTCACTTAGCAAGATGCACAGATCTATGCCACACTTGCTTTTGATTTCTATGAATTAATTGAGAATTAAGGGCTCAGACAGACCCTCGCTTTCTTGCCCAATTTCACAGAAGTTGTGAAACTCTGAAGCATTTACATCTCCATCAGATTTGGTGAAAAGGCTCAAAAGCTACAGACACCATTCTAGCAACAGTCTAATTTTTCTTTCCCCCTCTTACATTCTTGTTCTTCCCTACTAAGGCAGATTTTATGATTAACCCAGTCTGAATATACCCTAAAAGCAGATGTAAAAACTTGTACGTTAGAAAATGTTAATATTGGCAGTTATTCACATTCCCTTCCAGGATTTCACAAAACTCTATAAATCCCTTGTGACAGGACCTAGATGGAATAGGAACTTTTTGCTATCTTTGTATCAGTACAAGAAACAAAGCAGAAGTCAATGCACTGTTCTTTATGTCCTTGAAATACTTGTTTGGAAGTGTCATTGATTCAAGAATAGCCCATAAAATAGTTATTTTGGTATGCTTATCAACTTTTCTTACTTTAATATTCTGATTTTCTGTCACACAACACAATGATTTTCATGTTTGTTTTGTCTTGTTACCAGAGCAAACCATTCATTTTTAACTGTTGGTTTTGGCATTAGAGTACTGTAAGTTCATAATGGAAATGTGTTTTCAGTGGTAGTGGTGAACAATAGAAAAGTCTCTTTCAACTGTCGGGTTATGAGGAGAACCATCTGTTATTAAATTTAAGTCACAGTGGCTCTGTTTCAGAAACACAACAGAGGCTTTGCTAACTTTGCAGTCAAGGCATTTGTAGAATTGCAGGAAAACAGCTACTTTATTCTAAAGGCTGTATCTGAAAGCAGCACCACAAAACAGTGTCTTTATTCCAGCCTAATTTGTTAATGATGAGTAACCAAGTATCCTCCAAATAGGCCTTTTCTGGGTGTTGTGGTTGCAATTTGGGCTCTCAATAATTTACATACTTACATCCCAGTAACAGAGACCAAATATAGAGAAACTAGTAAAAAGCTTGGGATTGCCAGGCTCTGTTCTTTCAGCTATATCTACAACTGAATAAAGCAAACATCAGGAACTAAAACCATCATGAAAGTGCTTAATTCAACACAATAGAAAAGTCAAATTTCATCATCTGCTTGGTTGACTGTTACAAGGTACTTTAATTGCTGTCTGGCTTCCAACACAGAACAAATGTGAATTCTACAGAGCAGCCAGGATCTCAGAAACCTGGAATAACACTGGAAAGAACGACTACAGCTGACGAGGAGGGAATCAAAACTCCCTTTGGCGCAAGACTTAAAAATCACCTCTCCACCCCATATGAAGTTATCAGGAATTGCTCTATTAGTTCTGTCATTAACTAACCATGCCTCCCCCCCCCACCTTTCCACTGATTCCTCTCAAGTGCAGCCAGAGATTTATCAGACCCGGCGATAGCCTTTCAACAGCTTGGCCAGTTGAAAAATCTCTCGAGTTATACCGCTATCACCGCTGCATGAGCTGACGTCAGGCTGTTGTTTACTGGAGGTGGGATGGTGCCAATTTCCACTGAGCTGAAGACAGCAGCGTCCGGCCTCTCTTGGCTGTGCAGAAGCAAGAACAAACTCCTCGTGTCTGTTTGCATGCACACGCACACATGTGGGAGAGAAAGAGTGTGCGCGGCTGTGGGCACACACAACGGTGGAGGGGAAAAGCAAGTCGCTTTTGTTTTTCACAGAGGTAACAGAAATAAAAAACCAGGCTCCGTCTCCTCTGAGAAACTGAAAACCAGAAACTGAAAAACACTCAGAGTTTTCTTGCAAGGATTGTCACAGTGGGGATTACAATAACAGTGAAAACATAACGGAGTAAAAACAAACATGGGATACCCCTGAAATCTCTGCAGTAAAGCTTACACAATTAAATCACTTAAAACCCAATGCCTATCTATCAATAAAAGGACTGAAGTGAAAATCTGAACACTTGACAGGATAGAAGAAATAACTAAGTTTTATAAGACTATTTAAACTTTCAGAGTAACTGCAATGCCTTCCTCTTCTAAGACTAGGAAAGCCCCAGGTCAGTGTTAAGTAAAATTACTTAATTAAAATTTCCTGTGTGAAGTATGCTAAGGCATATTAACAGTCCAGAGGAAAAAAAAAAAAAAAAAGAAACCATAGGAAGTCTGACTTTTCCATAACATTTGTTAATTTTCTTTATTCCCTGTAAAGGGAGCAGAGTTCATTTCTGAGTGAACATGTGCAGGTGGGAAGCAACAGAAGATACATGATAGCATCCAGTCCTGTTTTCACACACAACGTTCATACTTTACAAATATAATTATCTCAACAGCTGTAAGGATCCATTTGAAGTTTTAACTGCTACACTATTGTTTCTGCCTGGAAAAACACTCCAGTGTATTTGAATTTGAGGAATACAAAATGCAATTAATTGCACCTCAGGTGAAATCTCCAGTATTCACACCCAAGCATTGGCTGCCCCTGTCATCTGAGTGAAAGGAGTAACTGTATTGGAGATTTTTGGTTCCACTTACTGCCTTCTATCCCCTCAGCACCTAAACACACACTGCCCTGATTTCCTCCTTCCCATGAATGCATCACAAGAAGATCTTCATATGCACACACCAACACACTCTTCTGATGATGATTTTAACTCCATCTTATCCCATCTTCTCATGGAACTTCTTTTTTCAAGATTAAGTATTTTCTCAGAAGTTTCTGTTGAGCAAACTAACTGAAGAGGTTTTACAGACCATTAATACTGCTCTGTAGGTTAACCACAAACAACATAAAAAATGGTTTTCCACCTCATTTAGGGAACTGCTGACTTTGAGATCCCCCCTTTCAATATCAGTAGCACAGTGCACATAGAACACATGCAAATCGAGGGAACTTAATTTGAACTACAAGTTCAAAAAATTTGGGCTCCTTAGGCCCAACGTTTACATTTTTTACATTTATCAAGTCACCTATTAAAAAATCTGGGAACCAGCACATCCTTCCCAATCCTCAAAGCAGCTAAAACATGAAAGAAGTCAAAATTATAACCATTAACAGAAAATGAATGAGGAAGGCACTTGGGCTAAGCATGCAAGTTGGTCAAGACCTTGCAGACTGCCTTCACAGGAACACGATCCATCAGTGCTGTGTGGTGGTGGTATAAAAATTGATACTCTACCAGACAATAAAATAAATTCTACCTTTCTCATCTGTGACAAAATTTGAGGTGACAATTTTCACTACGAAAAATTAGAAACTTTTGCTCTGAAATGATAGATGGCATCTCCTTATGTTACTGTTTCCTTCTCTCAGTCAAATATTTCTCCTCCATAGAGGTTCAAAGATACCAGACAGGATATCACCTAAAACAAAACTAAGAACTGGCATTTTGAAGTCTAGACATGATTTCCTCTTTTGGAAGTCTTCTCATCTCTGTACCTTCCTCATGTGACCACAGTGGGGTAAAGAGTTCTCAAGGTGGCCTCGTTTAGATCTTCTGAATATAAGCAACAGTTCAAAATAGCATTTATTTCCTTAAAACAGACCCATAAGCTAATAACTTGGTCAATTACTATGTTGAATCAGCAACATTTCTTTTTCACACTTTCACCTTTTTCTTCTTGTCTCAGGGACAAGAAGGACTCAGCATGGATCATACACACTGTTGAATGAGATATTGATGTAGGTCCTTGCATCTCAATGTCTTTAATCCACTATTTCTTGAAATGCCTCTTGGATTCTTTAAAAATACTGCTCAGCACACACACATCTGCCAAACTGCATTTGCAGAGGGTTCCAATCAGGCTCATGAGACTTTCTGTTCCATAGCAAAGCACTACTGAATGGTTTTGAACTTTATATAGACATACCAACACGGGCTTTGCCACATGGGCTGATCTTTTGCCCAGCGGGTGAATCTGAGGGGGCTTGTTTTATTGCTTTTAGAAAGCTGGCATCAATTCTTTCTGCAATCACACACTTTAAATTTCACTGTACCTAGCTCCAGCACCTACTTGGAAATTCACTTTCTGTGAATTTCCTTGCCAGTGCATTGTAGAGCCTTAAAAGGTTGCTTTAAACAAAGTGACCCCCCAAGAAACACTGTTTCTGTGGTGATCTTGGTATTATGTTCTCCAGCTATGTCTTTTTGAACTCCTGTGTGTTCTGTGCTTTGCAATTTGTTCTGATGACAGGCTTTCAGAATGTATGATTGCATATATTATCTACATATATATGTATTATCTATGCATGGCAATAGTCCTTGGGCTGGCCACCTTCATTTGATACTGCACTCTATGTTATTGCAAAGAGGTTTGGCCTCTGTCTGCATTCAGTTTACATCCTCTGACCTTTGTTTAGCTGTTAACTCTTTTATTGCTTTTTCATTAGGGTACAATTTTCACTTGCCTTCCACAAGAAAAACGAAACAAAACAAAAAAACAAAAACAAAACAAAACACAAAAAACAAACAAACAAAACAAAAAACCAACCAACCAACAAAAAACAAACAAACAAACAAACAAACAAAAAAAAAAAAAAAAGGAAAAAAAAAACCCTAAATAGCTCTATTTTTCATTGTGACTGACCTGCAGTTTTATCTGTCTGTTAAAGATGCTGGGAAGTTTTTTGGTCTGCAGAACTATTTCAAGGGTGCATACAGCACTGTTCTGAATAAGGGAGCTGAGCAGTTGTGATCACACTCCCATGACAAGAGGAGAGATTTTGGCTGTTAGTGTAGTGAGCAGCTGCAGGGTTGACAGCTCTCTTTCACTCTGCAGGTAAATCTGTCCCATGTTATGTTCAGCAAAATGTAGATTCAGGAGGACTGAAATCAAGTTGAATTCAATGAGCAGCCTTAAGATTACTGTTTCTCTAAAACCAGAAAACTGTTCTCAATCACTCTTTAACCTAAAGGAGTTCAAACAATCCAAAACACTTGGTTTCAGGATTACTGAAAAACCTTGATTTTTTCACGTTAGCAAAAGAAATTTTTCATCTTTCCATTCAACCCACATTTTTGGTTGAGCCACAAAATCAAAAGCAACACAGTTAATCACAGCTTTAATCGCTTCTATCAGTACTCCCCAATTTGCTAGCTTTCAAAAATAAAAATCTCATGGCTGTTTTACACTAGAGCTAGAGCAAATGGTCTCAGCTAATCTCTGGTTCCTTCTAAAGTAGTAATACCCCTTTTCCCAGGAGGTATTCCTCACACAAGTACACACAGCATTCAAACAACCTTCTGGGAATTTGCAGTCTTCTCCATTTCTCCCATTGGAGCCTCGATTATCACATATGCCAGATTCAGAACTATCATAGAGGATTTCAGCTTCTCCAATTCCCTGACACAACATCACTTAGGCCAGGAAGATATGCAACGCTGGAGCCAGCACCTCCTTTGCCAGGCTCTGTTCCACACACTAAACAAGTCTAGTGGCTTCATTTACTCAGTTTATTTTTTCCTGGTCTAAGACGCAGTTTACTCCCAGCTCCAGTCATTGAATGTCAGTCCCCTAGATGCTCTTGCAGGAGATTGTTTCCAGCCTCCTGCCACCTGACATACTATTTCCTCCTCTTCATGCAAACACAAGGCTAAAAGGCAAGCCAGCAGCAAACAGAAAATCCACACCAGTGCAACGTGTGAACGTCACAGTAACTGGCTGTGATCTAAGACTTGCAATTATCAGGTCAAGTTAATAAAGTTGTTGGTTGCATATTCTCTTTTTCAATGAATCCAACTTGATATCTTTCCTTTGTTGTTTTTTTTTTTCCTCTCCTCTCTTTTGTTCAGTAGTTGGCAACCTTCAGCATAAGAAGAGAAATCCAGACCCAGATCTCCAAAGTCTCAAGAGACATGGATCGCTGTTGTGATCTCCTGTGTGAGAGGGCCTTGGTGCTGCCAGAGATACAATTTACCTACTCGGTCTTCTTCAAGATTCCAAGGTTTTGAGACTCACAGGTTTCCTTTTGTTTTGTCTGGCAGAATGTATTTCGGAATGGCTTCTACCAATAGCAGAGAAGCAAAAGAAACACTTCCAGTGGGTGAGCATACCAGCTGTATCTGCTGATACAAAGTCAGCACACAAGAGCATGGAGCCCTAAGCAATGGGTGAGAATACAGTACATCAAAGTCTATACTACTGCCCCACATAGAGCTATATAAAAATTGATAGCAAAGTGAGCCTGAGCAGGCAGGCCTCAGATCTCAGCTGCTGACCTCTGAATTCAACCAGGATATCCCGGGTGAGGTTAGATTCTACTTTGATACCAGAGAAGCCTCTTTCCAAAGACCCAAGGCATGGGAGACAGACCACTGGCTGCATTGTCCACGCTGCACACAGCCTTGGTGTCATTTCAGGTCAGGAAAGCTGACTTTTTTTTTTTTTTTTTTTTTCCAGTCAGCAACACAAGCCAGAAAATTACTCCCACTGCCAACTTTTCTTTCCACAGGCATCAAAACACCAAAGGGACTCTGTGGACTTGTTGACTACCTAGCTAGAAGCTTGTCAGGGCTTCCTGGAACAGGGAGGACACGAAATGGCTTTGCACCTTCAGTGATTCTTGGTTAAATCAGAAAAACTCATCATGAGGACTCTGTGGTGGAGTTGCACAGTAAAATGAAACATTGTACGGAATACCCAGTCTCCTCCCTATCATGCCCTCTCTGCACACACACACAAAGTGGGAAAACCAAATCCAACCAGAGATTCTTCACTAACCTGAGTCTTTAGTTCTCCACCAAGAAGGAAAGGCTTTTATCTGCAGGGACAAGATGCTCAAGGTCATTACAGGCCAGAAGGCCTGAAGTCAGAACAACAGCATAACTTGTCCTTCCACAGGCCACTCAGCTTGGTGCACTGTGGCCAGGCTGGAAGGAGACACAGGCAGAGCAGGGCTGTGGGGAGCAGACACGGCACCGACCCCACACACAGTTTCTGCTGCTTGTGCTTGCAAAAGGCGCCAGGGCTGGGTACAGTTAAACATCCCAGGGTGGGAGAAAGCCCCAGGGATTTTCAAGCCACAGCTGCTACACCATTTGTACCAGTGGAGAAAAGCCTTAGTAGGTGGGGAGGCGCGGAAGGAGCTGGTGCAGGATTGCAAGTTTTCTTCTGCTGTCCCTTTTCTAGGCAGCTGTGGATGATTTTGCTGTGGAGTCTCAGGAGTGCTGAACAGCAGCAGGGGAGCCAGTGCTTATTTTGGTGATAAAAAAGAAACTGGGGTTCTGGGCAGAGACAGGGACAAGTCAGGCCAGTTCCAGACTGTCATTTTCCCTACTGGCTCATGCTGCTCAAATCACAAGCTGGAAAAACTGGAAAGGTAAGCAGTCAAAATTAATGGGAACATTGAGTGAACTGTTTTTTATATTGGTTTAACTGGAACAGGGAGCACAATTCCAGCTTTGGGCACAAGCATTCCCTTACTTTACCTCCTACCTGAGAAAGCTATGTGTAGGCCTGAACTATTCCTGGTCTGTCCTCAAAACACATCCCAGTCCCTTGAAGCTCCATGCTTGCAGGGCATCCATGACTACAACTCTTATTATGGGATGGCAACATTCATATCCTACCAGCTCATTCTTCCAACTCTGTGTCATCAGGAAGGAGAGAGAGAAAAAAAAAAAAAAAAAAAAAAAAAAAAAAAAAAAGCTGTCATTTTCCTCACACCATTCCTCATGCATTATTGCAGCCACATCTTATCCATAGCACAGCATTTGCTCACCAAACTGGTATTTTTTCTTATGGAAGGAGAAAATGCAGTTTTCAGGAGTCCTACAACTGACAGGAAATAATAAATTTAAACCCAATGATTAAAAAATCCCCAGATATATATTTATAGTCAATTTCTACCATAGAGCAGGCTTCACCAGATGCTCAATTGCATTTCATTCTTAAGAGCAAACAAGGGCTCCTGCAGATTAGACCTTTCCAGCAGAGATGTTGCAGATGGGCAGACTGCAGTGTCCTGCTAACTATCACCGAGACCACAGTGGTACAATGCTTCTACTTACTAAAAGCAGTAAGTTAAAAATAAACACCACAAGGAAAGTGGCATGAATCTTGTACATCATTCCTCTTAAAAGTCCTTATAAACTGCAGGACAGACCTATGGTCTGCAGACAGGAAAATTTGAGCTTAGTGGCTTTGTCACAAAATTCGGTGAAAGAGCGAGTGCCCCGTGCACCAGGTCTGGCCACCCATACAAGCAGCAATTCCAGAAACTACCTTCTTCGGTGAGCACATTAAGACCTGAATAAATGAGTCTTGCACAGCTTAAAACTACAGCATGGCATAACTACAAGTCACTGCCATTAAATGGAGACACACACAAAAAAAGAGAGAGAGAGAGAGAAAAAGAAGTCCACCATCTGCCAAATATATCTCCTTTGTCCACTGCTGAGTTTTAATGACAACTGCTGCATCTTGGATAGGTATTGAATAATAAAACACTACACTTCCCCTCCAGGACCAGGAATCATGTACTGTCACTTATCTACATAAAAGGCACACAGAGCAAATATCCCACAGCCATGTGGCTTACACTGCAATAAAAATCTTGGACATCCTCTGCACACAGAAATTTGTTCTTATTACAATATATTCCAGTTGGCCATCATACTAAAAATCTCCACTCAAGATTTCTGGCTTTTCTAATTAACCTTCTAGACAAAAAAGTTGGGTGTTTTTTTTTTCCTTTAATGACATTGCCATTTATTGCAAAGCTATGATGAGTTCTTATCTCATTGTGGTGCCCCATGATAACTCATTACCCACTGAACTTCCGTTTTTGATGTATGAGAAACATCAACATATACTTAAATAGCTCTATTTAAACTGGCCCTATAGTTGAAACAAATCATTCCATGAACGGCACTGCTTTATGGTCAGAACTGCTCCAAAACTTAGGATATGATCTTCAGTATTCACAAAGCTTAATATCTTCAAACAGAAATTACTCAAGCTGATGTATCTCCCATTATTATTAAGTCAAAGTTCTTCCAAATGAGAAGAGAATGATTGATTGACAAAGATTACCAGGGCCAACATAGTGAGAAGATGACATTCTTTATGGCCACAAGCAAGGATGAGAAGGCTCAGTTTCCCACAGCACTGGGAACACAACAAGCACCCTCAGCATCCCTTGTCCAAGAGCCCAAGCATCTCCTTCATTCAGCACTAGATCTGTCTGGTGCTGATGTGTAACAGAGGATTGCCAAGCCCTTTTAGGCCAAAGGAAGCCACAAAAAACAACAACAACAAAAAAACCCCACACCCAGAAAACAACATATGCACCAGCACAGTCTCCAGGACTCAGAGTCTCCCCACTCACCAGTTACAGAGAAATGATAAATGCTGTGAGATATCAGAACAAGAGGTAATGGAACATAAACCTGAAAACAGAAAGTTCCACCTAAACATGAGGATGAACTTTGCTACTTTGAGCATCTTTGAGCACTGGAACAGATTGGCCAGAGAGGTGATGGAGCCTCCATCTCTGGAGATGTTCAAAATCCATCACCTGGACACCATCCTGTGCAGCCTGCTCTAGGTGAACTTGCTCTGGCAGGAGGGTTGGACTAGATAATTTCCAGAGGTCCCTTCCAACCCCTAACATTCTGTGATTCTGTAACCTTTCCAGGAATAAGTAGCACTGTTTGGATCATGTCCTTTGCTCTGCCTAACACTAATGGGATAAGAATTCAAATTGGGACTGGTTTAGAGGTGGGACGTCCAGCTTTATTATGTCCAGAAACACTCTGGAAAACGAAAATAAGGTCATTGGCCTGGTCTGTTCACTATTAGCTTCCTACATGAGGTGCTTATAGCACACTGGTATTGCAGGAAAGAAAACAGATTCACATGCCCTAAATTGCACCTATATAACAATATATTTTATTTACTTCCAGCTGATTCCAGCCCTTCCAACACAAAGCCTTATGTGAAATTTAGGCCATAAAAAGCCAGTCTTCAATCTCCCAGCAAGTGGAAATACCCACAGCTGACTTGGGACAGAAGATGCTGAACACGTCACAGGAGGAGATACACCTGCTGAGTGTACACATGCCAACACACACAGCAACACCATTCTTCTGGTCCCCAGACTTTGACCTGTTACATAAAGAAAAGCAGAGGTTTATTTATATGCATGGAGCATATTGCAACTGGACACAGAAGATGAAGTGTTCTGTGTGAACAACCTTTGTCTGCTGACCATGCTCTGCAGGATCCAGAAGGTCGTTTCCAAAGATGTACGTATCACCCCTCATTCCTATCACCGCTGTACTGCTTACCAAAGTCAAGTTTCCAAGTTTTGGAAACCAAAGTTTCCAAGAGCACAGAGAGAGCTATTTCCTTTTCCCGAGCTGTTGTGTATCAGGAAAGATCACAAGCAGGCACAATCTCAGGCACATGTAAGAAAGATGGCAGAGTTAACATATCCAAATCTTTTTCACGCGCAAAGCACACACCCTGAAATAAGCCAAAAATGCTAATCAGGTTTACTATGCTATAGCATAAATAACAATCTTGAAGCTAAAGAAAGTAACAAAGCATCCTGGCCTGAAGGGTCTTCTCCAGGCTATTATGTATCAGAGGCAAGATAAAAGCAGAAACTTGAGCCATAGAAGAAGTCCAGCACTGAGCCCTAATGTTCAGGAGTGTTTCGTTGCTCTGGGATGCCTACAACATTGTTTCACATCCCAGCTCCAGAGCACCATCCCGAAAGCACTTTGGAGGGAGGGTATAGATGCAGCATTCACCTCCAGCAGCACAGGAAGGTTTCACAGTCCCTGCCTCCCCTCCCAACAGCTCCAAAGAAAAGAGCCTCAACTGTTCTCACCCCACAGGAACTCAACTGCAGAAAGCCTACAGATCCCATCAGCCACCTCCTTCTCCTCCTAACCCAAAGTATGCTATGGAACAGGAAAGTACTTCATACCCCAGAGCTCATCATTTTGCTGCCTGGAGTCAGCTACAAGAGACGTTAAGATATCAGCTGTATCTTGGACCCACCCATCACAGAAAAGCAGAAAAAAGTTTCCTGCAGCCACACACTTAAACAAGAACCTGTTCTTCAGAAAGCCCAAGTTCCTCACTTTGTACAAAGTGAGGAACTAGCAGCAGTGGCCACAACTCTGTATCCTCCATGCAGCAGAGCAGGACTCGGGTCCCTCGGGTGAGGTACACTGAAAATTTCCTCACTGCCATTCCCACACCCCTATCAAAGTTAGCCAAGGTCTCGCAGAAGCAGTGCCCTAAACCGCTGGACTATACTGTGCAAGAGGTGGCTTCCAGCTCCTGCAGCAGAAGTGAACCTGCCTTGCAGAACAGACACAGCTTAAAATGCAGAGCAGGAATGGGGAGCAGAGAGGCTCTTCCTGTTTGCACAGGCACTCTCCAGGAAGAAAGAATCACTGGTCCCAGCTCTGAGAACAACTGGTCCAAACACAAGCTCATTAAATGCACCACAAGCCCTGAGGCCAGGCAGCATATCCTGGACTTTCCTCTACCTCATCTCCAGCTGTCCTTCAAAAGAAGGAAGCTGTGAAGACAGGCCCAATCACATAAACCCATGTTGGGTGAGTTTCAAGAGTGCCTGAAGGAGCTTCAGTAGAACATCCAGCTTGTACACAGAGAAATGTTTGAACTGCACATTCAGATGGTCACTGCTGCAAGATGAGGATGTTTCTAATCATGCTCAGCAACAGAGAATGATAGCAACAGATTTATTAAAGCACAGTACAGAGATTAAGGGGCCCTTCTTCTGACTGCCCATTCTGACACCACGTCTGAGACTTCTATGTAAAGTTGGCCAATAAAATTATTTCTTGACATCACAGGAACAACTGAGACTCAGTTAATTGAGTCTTCTGAGTTAATTGGTCTTCTGTCAAATCAAGAGAAGGACAGAATATATAGAGTAAAAAGTTTGCATGAGTGTGATTTTTTTTAAAAAATAGATGTTTTTTCCTTGTGCATTCAATACTACTAAATCTTGTCCAATACTGCTCGCCTTGTCTGGTGCAATGCATACAAGGTTAGAAGCCAAAGAAGGTGTTCTCCCATGTATGATGTTACACTGGCAGTGCTAGATGCTCATCTTCCCTTGCTTGGAGATGTTCCACGTACCCCACTGTTCCGAGTGACTCCATGTCACACTCTAATAAAGAAAACCAGTTCATCACTTGTTACACCCACTTCCCAGTTCTTGGGCTGCTAAGGAGGCACCACAAACAAAAGTGAACATGCTACTCTTCAGTTTGTGGGTCCTGAGGACTGGCGTTGCACATTGGTGCCTGAAGAACAAGCACATTGCAAAAGCATTGTGTTTCCAGTGGCAAGATGGATGGGAAAAGTGCCAGCCACTAGCTGTAACCCTTTTGTCATGCCAATTGCTGGCTGCTATGAGGATGAACATTAGATACCTCTTTAGAAAAAGTCCTGCATCTCATAATTCCAGATGGAGGAGGAATGATTCATACCCACACAAGCAATGCTAGAATGATGGCTGAAGAGAAAACATTTTTTTTTGTTTTCTGTTTTGTGTTACAGACAGGCTCAGGGGGCCCTAAGTGCAGCAAAAATTGAAGACCATGTGCCCAAGGAACGCATGTGCAAAACCCCAGTGCTACTTCTCACCAGCCCTGTCAAGCCTCATGTTGAATTCACACACACCACATGCCTCAGTCCCCTGCTTTCTCATTTTCACAGCATTTCTCCACACAGAACATGACAGAATAACCCCACTTACACAGCCATCACATCACACAATGACAAATACAGGGGAAAGCATCCAAGAGATGGATCAGGTGTCAGGAGCTCCAAACTGACCAGGGACTGACTTGTAATGCTGAAGCAAAGCAAAGGATCTCTTTTTCTTTCCAGACACACCAGGGACCAAACCGCACACATTTACTAGGCCTAGATGGCTGATAAATGCAGAATAGACAGAAGGCTCAGCAGTCAGAGCACTTGTCTGCATGGTGCCCATTTCTTTCACGGAGGCCACTGCACATATCCTTCTCCCCAGCTCACCTGTACATCATCTTCACCACACACTAGCACTCCTCTCAAAGGCCCTGCACCACGGGAATCTCATCCTGTTTCCCAGTGCTAACCTGTAAATTCCCACCTATTTACTTTCCTCTGGCCTGTCTCAGATTTCTGAAGTCCTTGGAGCAGAGATTATCCATAACCATCTGGAAAGTACCTGGAATATCCTGAGTCCTACTGCAAGTAAATAAACAAAGAGCAATACAGAAGCATGCAATACATATTCAGCCAAGCATACAGCAGTTATCTCTGACAACAAAAACAAGGGCAGTACCTTCTTCCTACAGATAGAGATAGGTAGGAAAATCCACACTTTGGTGTACATTCACTGCCCAGGAATACATTCAGATTTGCCTTTCCTGCCACCGACTTCCCCCATCACATTATCCATTTCTGAAACCCCTGCCCCACTTTTTATTGCAAATTATTCTCATCGGTTGTGTGGCATGGCAGAAATCCAGTATAACCTCCAGAAACATGCAGGCACACACTGCCAATGTAGCTTCTTCATTTCAGAGGAGCCTTTCACAACAGCCTGGTGCAGAGGCTGGGAGGATCTGATAACCCTTCTTAGCAGGACACCCATGATGGTGACCCTTTCCTAAAGGGTGGAAGATGCATTCACCTGATGCTACTTCCTCTCTTTGTAAAAGAAGGATTTTTCCTTCATCTCTCATTAAAGCCAGGAAAAAGTGTATAAGTGGGAATTTTTCCTCTGCCATTTTCCAGCCTTAAGAAATGTGATTTGGGGGTGGTGAAGGGGCTAGAGGGAGCATCTGCAGTCCAATGCAGACCTTCTTTCCCACCCTGTTAAGATGTAATATAGGCTGGTAATTGCCCGAGCTTCTTCAGAATCAAGGTTCAAGTGAGGAAGAAAGGGAAAGGAAAAAGAAAATAACAAAACATACAATACAGACATGCCCCAGAAATAGTAAGGTTTCTTCACTTTTCTTGGGTAAGGAGCACAGGTTCCTTTTGTAGCTCTTGCAAGTCAAGTCCTACATGGTTTGTTCACTCATGCTGCAACAGCTCAAATAAGGAATCTGGATCTGTGGCTTTCCCATAAAACTAGTAAGGTCTGAACTCCACACTGGGGGGGAGAATAAAACAAAAAAACCCAACGCAACAACAAGCAATTTAAACATGGAGTACTACCATCTTGTTAAATAGTATGTTAAGAACTCATCTAGAAGTCTGTCATGGCCAGTGAGGGAAATAAATCAGGAAGATACAGTAATACTCACTAGCATGAAATTAGTCACTGCTGTAAGCACTTTAGCTCTGGATTTTTTGGATTATAACATTTCAAACACTGTTGTTTTATAGGAATGATATGACAGTTGTCCAAACACCACAATCAAATTATGCTGCCAGGACATTTGGGCAATGGATTATCACAGCAAAGGAAATGGATTATCACAGTTTTTATTCTTAACAAAGGAAGACTATCTCATATTGAATATGGCAGGGGGAAGAGTAAAAGATTATACCTGAGATTTTTGGCTTTTTCCTTTGCTTTTGGACTTTCTAAGATAGGAAATTCCACAAAAATCTGCCAATCAAAAAGACAAAATGCCTTTCCCTGGAATTTGAACAGAAATATCTGAAAACAGGGAACAAATTAAAAATATTGCAAATCAAAGGGCAGTTAAAACAGCCACCTTGTGTTGGCTGAATGCTGGAAGGATGTCCTTCCTATTCCTGGGCATTTTCCCACTGCATATCTGGCTGCTCCCTCTTTCACTTGATATCAGGAAACAACCATCATTGCCACCAGGCCTAGAGACCTCAGCTCTTCACTATCAGGTATGTTATGTTCCCTCTGACAGGAAGGGTGACTGCTTATCTTCCAAAACCTTCAAATTAGTAGGTTCAGCAAAGGATCAGTGTGTTCACCTTAAGGTGTTCCTTTAAAGAGGTTTAACAGTTTAAAGAATCTCTTAAAAAGGCTGCAACTTTTACCTGTACATCACCACAGAAAACCTCTCTCATTTTTATGCCTTTGTTCTCACATTGCATCACAAACCAAATAATAAACTTTTTTAACAAATCGTGTTTGGTTGGGGTTTTTTTGTTTGGTTGGAATTTTTTAGGGTTTTTTAGGGAATATTTTGGTACCTTCAACACATACATACATTTGGTAAATGGTACTCAAGAGGCCCCGACTCTGACCTCATTTTCTTCAACAATAACTAAATATTCCAGCACAGGATGAGGGAAAACCCACTAAGTCTTAATAATATCCTTGCAATGTAGTCTGAGGGGTTGTTTGTAGCCATGACATATTAAAGATAAGAAAAGACTAAAGGATAGAAGACAGATGAATAAATAGAAGCAGAAGAACCAAAAAAAATTATAGAATCAAGCTCCACAAAGCAAAGCAGAAGCAAAAAACCTGCTTTGCTACAGGAGAGGGAATGCATGTGTAGCTGGTCACACCTAAGTATTACTCCTGGCTGTGGTCCTGACTCCAGGATGACAGCACCAACTCGTGTCACACCTCCAACTGGCTCACCCTTCGTGTTTTTCTTTCAGACTATGGGTCAGTGGTGGTGAACCTCTTCCTTGCCAAGGGCAGAGGACACTAAATATTACTGGCAGCAAATACCTCAACATGTGCCTTAGCACTGCAGGACAGCAGCACAACCACTCACCATACCAAATCCAAAAGTGTGGGTCACAAAAAGCAGGAGGTGGATGCCAGTCCTCCAGATTTCACATTCCCACTACAAGCTTTTTAAGGAAGGATCAGTTGCTATTTACTTGTTCTCTGTGTAGAAGAGCAGTGTTATTTGCAGCTGTAATAAGATTCTGTAAACAAGCAGTAACACTGGTAGTTGATTAAGACTAGCTAGGAAAGACATTAAATGGAAAAAAAAAAAGGTGGATGTAAACAAGTAGAAGGAATCAAAAATTATGACAGAGAAGGAATTCAATAGGATAGAAAGAAGAAAAGTAAATAATGAAAAGATATTTAGAAGAAAGGAAATAAATAAGAGACAAAAAGTGAAAAAAGCATTCACAGGAATACCTGATTTCTTTTTTTTAAATAAGAATGTTGAATTTGGATAATCAAGCAAGCAGTATCTTTTGCCCCACAGCAAGTATATTAATATAGACTTGTGAAGAGGAAGAATCCAAGCTCTCAATGCACTTGTTCACAGAACTAATGCTTTAATCACATTAGTAACAGCTTATGAAAAGACAGCAAAAGTACTACAATTTTACAGTTATGAAAGACTTCATCCTTGTTATTTCTTAGGGCTTTCTTCCTTATTCACATGGTAGGAGCTAGAAAGGTTTTGTTCAGGTTCAGATGAGACTTCTTCATCCCTGTTGGTTTGCTTTTTTGTTTTCCTTTCTGTGTTCTTGAAGTGTGCTTAACTGGATATCCGTGGCAGAGCTACAAAGTACTGTGTAACTCTACAGCTACAGGCAAATATGTTAGAGAATCAGGAATTTACTTGCATACTACATTACTCCAACTCCCCCACCCTTCCTGTGACTTCACCTGCTCATAATCATTAGGAAAGTGGAGTGTCATTTCTAAGCTGTAGCTGAGCACTAAAAGCACCATGCTGGCCCTCGCTGGCTCTATTTAATGAGAGATTAGCAGAAACAATAAAGCATAGGGAGAACATAAACATAATGTTGCCAGTTTCTCTGTTAAAAAAGGTTTGGGTTACCAAAGAGATAAGAGGAAGGCTGCCTATTTTATCTGTGCAGCCGGACGGACAAGTTTACATTCGCTGGAACCACGCCCCCATCAGAATTCCCTCTGAAATGTCAACACGAACCATATTATTAATTTTCCAAGTTGCTGACCTTTACTGTTGCCAGCATCATAAATCTGGCATTTTGAACTGTTTCTATTCATACAGGAAAATGCTCCGCACGCCTCGCCACATCCAAACTCTGTACAAACGCCGCTCACATGTCACAAAACAGATGCTCGCTGCAGCGTCCCTGAAGAGCTGATGAGCTGGACCTCCCTAGTTCCAGAAAGTCCACCAGATTACCATCACTTATGCTATCCACCACAAAAGCAGGCAGGTCTCCCACGTTCCCCCTAAGCCCCTAGAGTATCTTTGTTTTTCAGAGTATTTTATCAAGGGTCATAGCAGGCAGGTATTTTGAAAGAAAATGAATTGATTATGAAGTTTACTTTCAAACAAGAGGGAAAAAACCCCATCAACCATAAAGCCCTTGGATTAGAAGACAGCAGTTCCCATTTACTGTTCCTCCCAATTAAAATGTTTTTTACAGATCATCAGAACTTAATGCATCATATGTGATACACAAGTGCAGGAGATAAGGCTGTCAATCTGCCATTTCTCTGTAAGCACTTCATGTGACGAATGATCTGGTTACTTGTCTTTCTGGTATAAAAGCAGGAGAAGCTTTGAGACAAAGAAATAAAGGCCAATGCATATTACAGATCTTACAGTGATAAATATTAGCCCTCCTGACTCACATCTCTAAAAACAGTTAAGGTCACTATTTCGCCTCTATTTTTACTGTGGATTGCAGTACATCTCCTCAGAACCCTGCAAAGAGTTGAGATAATTTAATTTAGAGCAGAAAAGAGCATGCCAGGAACATACAGCATTTAGGTGACAACAAACAATGCCACGCTACCATGTCATAAGAAAAATAAATGACCTTCACTCTTGCCTCTGCTGAGAAACCGACACACTTGAAGCCACATGCAGGCCAGGACACCAGTGTGATTTCTGAAAGACAATCTAATAAATAAAGATTTAAAAGAGTTTTTTAAAAAATTAAATCTGACGACTTATTGTCTGAACCGAAAAATCTGCCTTTCCAAATCAAGTAATGGTTTGGCAAGCCTGCAGGAAAGGCAGACAAACAAAAAGCATCTTTTCCTTTAAACATGGAATCTGCAATAAGAAATCAGCATTTTATTGATTTCCATAATACCATCTCCACAGCTTAACAAACTCACTCAGCTGCTAATGCTAATTCACTGATGCTGTGGAGCCTCCCCATATAATTACATACCCTCCACTTCGCTGAGCCCCAGGGCACTGTTTCCAACTTTCCAGAGGACCACTGCACCCAAAGTAGAAACAAAAAACCCTCTCTTTTATTACCAAAAGCAAACTGCAAACAAAATTTTGCTTTTCTCCATGGGAAATTAGAGAGACTTAATTTTAAAGATAGAGAATAATCTGCCAGTCTGTATATATTTTCAGACTTTATATCATGACAACAAACTCTCATTTGAACACTTCTCTCCATCCCTTATTTTGTTTTCCTTCCGGGGAGTACAGAACATATAAATATTGCAACAATTACAATTTCTAGGGAGAGATTCTACAGTCCTCAGCTCAAAGTGTTTCCTTGGGGTGATTCAGAACCAGACATCGAGACTTTTGTGAACGTCACTATAATTAACATTACTTAAAAATAGTAGAATGTTGCCAATACTGAAGAGAATGTTTTATAAATTAAGGTGTATTTCAAAGATATTTCGGTAAGTTTTGCTTTAAAAAAACAACAACAAGGAGAACACCACTGGTACACCTTCTTAACCAAACTAGATACATTCTCTGAATCTAAAATACAAAATGTCCTAAATAATTACGTGAACTTTGCCATTTTTCTCCATCTCTAAAACAAATTCAGCAATCCCCAACCAACCAGACAACTCCAGTATACTTCAGTGAGAGTTTTGCTTAATTAGGGACTGCCAAATTTGGCCCAATTAATCTAGTACCATCTCTGTGGAAAGAATGTGGTGGAACTCTGCAGTGTAAATACTCTCCCCGAATGGCTGTACCTAGTCCACTTTTTTGCTCCCCCTTTTCAATTTGATATTTCAGATCTAACTGTACTGTCTTCACCATCTCTGTGAAGATCCAATGTGCCATTTAAGCTAAAATAGCTTGATTTTGTTATAGCTTCCCCTGCATATATTAATTTGGAACTGGTGAATGTCTCTTCTCTGAGAATGGTGAAATGTGTGGATTTTTGTTCAACAAACAAGTTGACAGTATCAATACAGAGTTGGAGAGCCTCTAAAAACAATCTAGTTTGCATAATTAATGTTAATTACAATGACATCTCAATCAGTGACAAAAGCTTAGCAATGAACACAGTCATATGAGGAAGTGAAAACATGAAACAAACATGAAAGCATTGTGTGTTGTTCTGAAAGAATATCAAGCAAACTTTCAAGAGGTTTATAAATAAGAACATAAAGGCAGAAGACAGTTCTGCTTTGTTAGACATGTTTTCTTTACAGGCTGCTCAGTACGGAGCTTTCTTTTGAGATTGTAATAAGACAGTGGATCTGAGCTGTGGACAGACCAGATAATATTATCTTTCTACAACATCACATCCAAGCCATTATCAACTTCTTTAAAGAAAAACAACTGAGGGCCTGATCCTGCTGCCAGTGATTTCAATAGCAAACATTCAAACAATGCAGCGTGAATGTCTGGGGGGGAGGGAGGGGAGGGCATCTGGAGAAGGAGGGGAAGAAAAAAACCAACCCCAACTTGAACACCGCATGTAAGCATAGAGGAATTTCAGGACAAGATAATGAATTCCTCAACAATCTTTTCCCTGCTTTCCATAGCAACGAGGGAAAGCTAAACAAACAGAAAACTTACCTGCCTGGTAGCACAGAAGTCTTAAGGTTATTGGTTTGGGTTTTTTTTGGTAAGGTGACTTAACAGAGCAGCTTTACATTTAATCCTCAGAAGTTTCCCGGAAAAAATAGTTATCCAATATATTCTTATTTCAAGGGAAGGGGAAAAAAAAAAGGAGAAAAAAAAAGAAAAAGAGATAAGTGCCACTCTACCTCACCCAGATTGGTACTGTAGTACACAAGTAGTCACACAAGCATCGCAGGGAGTGCTTGCGCAGTAAAGTACCACTCAGCGTTGAGTCAGGGTGGTGTAATTGGGTCTGATGAGAGAAGGAATCAGAGCTTCTCCCGTCACTTCTATTGGGGCCTTTCTGAAAACACGAGTTTCTTGATTACTTTTCACATTAATGCAAATCTGCTCCGTTAAAGTTAATGAAGTCGGACGGGTGCTGAACTAGTACCAGAGGAGAAGCTGGCCCACTTCATATCGATTTAAGAGACAATAACTCAAAGACCTCTCACAAAGGAAAAATCACAGACATTTAGGAAGTTTTGGGGTTATGCTGAGAGAGTTACTCCTTGGGATAAAGACTGATTTATCTATTTGGTATCAATCTCAAGGCTGATTTTTTGTTTGTTTGTTTTGTTTCCTCTACCTCTCTTTATAGATAGAAGCAAGACAAGACTTGTTAATGGCTTCATTTCCTCTAGAAATTTAATGATTTTAAGCATACTTAAGACTACATTTAACCAGTAGCTGACTATAATAATAGTTTACTACCTCTTATTTACAAGAGTGCTTGCCTTAAAAAAAGAAACTTCACAGGGAGGATTCTCAGAATGATGCTGGCCTTTCCTCTTTACAAAAGTTCAATAGATTTATTTTTCAGATGCCTGAGAAAGATGATTTTGGAGTGCTATGAGGTTTGGTAAGCCTTCAGTTCAGCAATTAAGTTTCCATATGATATGAATTACCAAGATCGAGCAATTAATATTAATAACTAAACCCAGCAAATTACTAAGGCTTCAGACACCCTGTGTATGGAAATGCTACTGTACTTGCTGGGGTTTTCCATGTACCTGTTTTATTTTAGCTGCTCTGAATGTACAGCACACAAGAATGTACACCACATTCTCGTTTCTAAAAATACATTAAGGAAGAAAAAAGAGAGGAAAAAAAAAATCAATAGCAATGAACCAGACATAACCATTTTACATTAAGTACTCCCAGCATCATTCTAAGCCACCAGAACTCCCCACTGCGGCTTCACCCTACGATACACCCATTTTCCTGCCTCGCCAAGTCGAGCCTCGGTAATACCGAAACATCCAGGCACGACAGGGTGGGGAGGAGGCTGGTGCACCTGGAAATAAAAAGAAAAGGATGGGTTTCCCTGCTTTTCCAAGAAGGACAACAGACAGAGCTCGGTCCGGAGGGGTCTCGACCCCCGGCGGCTTTCGGGAGCCCCCTGCCCCCTCATCAACCTTTGCTCAGCCTCAACCGCGGTCTCAACGGAGGCGGAGGGAGGGGGGGGAATAAAATAAAATTAAAATTACAATCCAATGTGTCATCGGCAGCATGACACACATTTGTAGTTGGCAACGAAGACGGGTTTTTTAATATGATTTTATTTCTCTCTCTCTCTCTTCCTCCCCCCCAGAC
>JAAWXA010000041.1:3097812-3220530 GCA_038090715.1 Florisuga fusca | reverse complement strand
AGGCCCAGAACCTTTGAGACCCCGGGGCGGGGAAGGGTTCGCCCCCAGGTGCTGCTTGTGGAGCGGGGCGGGCGGGAGGGAGACGTCCGGGGCGGAGAGGGGCTCGGCCCCCGGGGCAGCGCGGCGCAGCCAAGGTCGTTCCTCGGCGGAGGAAGGAGACGGGGGCTGGGGCCTGCTCCGGGGGAAGCCGGTGCGGCCCCGCTGGGCGTGGAAGGACTGGCTGGGCAGCGGGTGGGAGGTAAAAAGCCTGAGGTGGTGGGGGGCTCTGACTGCTGTGAAAGCCTCAGCTTCCCTCGCCCCAAAGGACCCCGGCGTTTGGGAGCGGGTCGGCTTCTGTTTGACAGGTGTCACAGCTCAAGGGCTGAATATTTCCACCTCGCTCCTTCATCTTTTTTCCCCTTATTTAGTTCTGTCATTTTTAGGTAACTTAAGTGCATCTCGGTTTTGTGACGTGATGTCAAGAATTTGACCAGATGAAAAATCATAGCCTTGGCGACTGTTTTACGAAGTGCAGTTCCTGTCGTGCTGCGGGGGGCAATTGACAGGAGCAGTACCAGTGGTGTAAAAAAAACAACGCTGTTTTCACAACTGATTAATATTGGGGCAATTTCATTTTGGGTAGAGTGAGGAAGTAATGCCCGCTAGGATTTTCCAACAAATACTGGAGCCTTACCAAAATTTAATCCCAAGAAATGAATTAAGATACTCATATTGCGTTACTCAAATTGTGTTTCACCTCTTCATCTGTACAAACTAAGAACTGTTTTGTGAAGTAAAGGAGTAAAATAGCTGATAGACTTTCTGTAAGATGATGAGATAACGCTATCAGAATAAGGGACTACGTTGGCATCTTCCCAGGCTGCAAAAATACACAGTTCTGTTTGCTTTAAAAACTCATTCCCTGGGTAGAGTGCTATAAATACAGATATTTTTTTTCCCGTATTTTGGCATCCTCAGCAATTGAAGAGCGGAAAAACTTTAACCTGCACTAATTTGTTCTCTCTTTTTTTTTTTTTTTCCCCCCACTTTAGAAATAGTGGGACTAATTACTGGGTTTTCTCCCTTCTTGCTTTTATTGAGATTCGAGGAACTGGACTGAAGATTTCACAGCTCTGCATTTGAAGCAGCAATGTTAAATTGCACAACAAAAAAATGGCCTTCAGAGTCATCTCTTAGCATCTAAGGTCTCATCCTGCCAGCTCTGCTGTAGTCCATAGCATGTTGTGAGAAATCCAGGATGGACAGATTAATTTTGGCTAATCATTGGGGATAAAGGATTTTTATAAGTGATCTTCATAATTTGATTGGTAGCAAAATCTGAGAATTTAAGATCTGTGGGGGTTTTGGTTGTTTTCCCCCTGCCATAGGAAGAGGTTAAAATAGGTGCAGGGTTCTGTGACCTTCAGCAGTGTTCACACACTGATTCATGCACAGTGGCTTCCAAACACTACACAGAAAGAGGGCTTTACATGAGATTCTGTGCAATTTGACAAGTAAAGTGCAGAGTATTTACCATTCAGTGGTAGAGAGATAAATACATATCTACATGTGAACACACACTCTCTCTTCAGAGACCCAAAAGGGGGGGGAATTTCAGGGTAGAATGTGTCTTTTTTTTTTTTTTTTTTTTTTTTTTTTTTTTTTTTTTTTTTTTTTTTTTTTTTTTTTTTTTTGTAGTTGCATCTTCTTCAACAGCAATATTCTGATGGAACCGAGACAGAAATTGAGCTCATGAATTCGGGCACGATTGCTTCTGGAGGGTGAAAATCTGTAAGCAATCATCCCGTTCTGCTGCTACAACCTTCTGCGGGGGCTCCGTGCGCACACAGTCCCAGAGACAGTCACCAAGGTAATATTTCATATAATCGTGGTGCTGCAGTTTTTCTTCAGGGCCAGTGCTGGCGAGGAAGCAATTATATGAAGAGCTCAGCTTTGACTTTTAAAATCTCAATTTCACAGTTACAGAGAAAAGTTTGAAAACATGTCCTGCTGCTGAAGGTGGTTTCAGTTTGAGTTGGTATTTTTTTGCTTTTTTTAAGAGTTTGGTTCTTTGGGGTCACTTTAGGAGCTCGTTTGCTTCAGCTGAACTGAGCTGAGCTACTCTTCAGTTAGACTGGGTTTAGAAATTACAGTGTTTCTTCCAAGCTGCTTACAATTAAAGTGGTGCCTCTTGGACAAGGATCAACTCAGCAGGGAGAGTTGTCCCTGGCCTGGAAATTTGGTCGCTTACCCTCCATAATTTGTGTGTGGTGCAAAACTCTGGAGGAAGGTCGTGCGTCTTGTCTTTGGCTCTGGCTTTACCTGGACGTTTCCACAGCTACTGCTACAGAAGTCATTAGAGAGAAAAAAAAATGAGCCACAAAACTCAAAGTAAAAGGAATTCTGGCAACTGGGTCTGCTCGAGGTGTATAGTATGCCTGTATCCAGGGTGGGTCCCAGAAGCTTGGTGCAGCTCTCCCACTCTTGTGAATGGGAAAGTAATTCCTCTGATGACCATGAATTTGAGGTTTCAAAGCCCAGTTTGAATCGGGGTCTGGCAAGAGGGGCCTGAATTCCTCTCCACTTGCATCCATGCGCATCTCGAGCAGTCAGGAATCCTTGATCCCCACGCAGGTGCCTTAGTAACATAAACTTCACTTTCAGCTCCATCACTCAGGTAGTCTCAGGAAGCATGTATCCTATTCAAAGGAACAGTTGCTAAAAATATTTGTTCTTCAGAGTGTAGCTGAGATGGTTTGGTAGATGGTTTCGCACAATGACCCCAGAGGCTGGATTTTCTACTGCATGATAGCTGTTTACAAAATACGGTTGTTTAGTTAGTTGTTTGCCTCGGGGAATACCTTTAAAAACCTTCAAATATGCACTTATAGGTGAATAAAAGCAGTGAATTTCCTTCAGCTGTGTTTTCTTTTTGAAAACATTCCAGTCAGTTAGATTAGCAGCGAGAAATGTTTATGGAAAGTATTCTAAGCCCATTTTAGAGGGTATTCATGGAAAGCAAAATTTTATCTCAAAAACACAGTCATCTTACTGGGGTGTTAATTTATGTTCAGGAAATAAAACAACAGTATTATATGTCTGATTTTTTCAGGCTGTGTAGCTCTCCTGTTTATCCTGTCTCCTCTCTTTTTCTGCTGTGCTGCTGCCTATTCCTCTGCTGTGCCAGGGATGGAAAACTTAACATTTTTATTTGTTCGCTTCACACCTTCTGCATTTCCCTCTGAACAGAGGGCTCCTTTCTTGAGCAGCAGTGAAAGAAAATTGCTATCACAAAGCAAACTTGGGGCCCTGGAATATAAAACCGCTCCCTGCAATATTTGGATTCCTTTGAAAACCATCTTCTGCCATATGTCTCTAAACACTGTCCAGCTGCAGCGAGCTTATAGAATCTCAGAGACCATCTGAATTTAGCAAAGAAATAACAATACTGTGTGTGCTGAGATACAGTCGATTCCTGTTTTAAACATTTCACTTAGATCTTCAGATACTACTTCTAATGCTTTCTCTGTCAGCGATTGTTCGGTAGAACTGGGAACAAAGGTACACCAGTATAATACACCTGCATTTCCTAAATCTTTCTAAATAGTTACACACAAATTATTTGTTTTAACAGAGGACATACAGCAGTGTCATTTAAAAGACTGAGATTTAAGTTTAATGTCATTACTACCAACACATAATCAGGCTAATGTGTAGGTTTCAGCAGTTTAGCATCACGTTCCTGATCCCTTTACTTAGCAAAGAACCAAGAAAGAAGACCCAGAGCTCTTCTTGCAAGAAAACAATCCTTCCTTCATCTAAAGGAAAAAAGATCTGTAATGTTTTTTCTCCTGCAAAGCATGCCATCTACATGCCTGTTTGTAAACTGCTCCTACACCTTATTGCCTCTGTTGGTTAATGCTTTTGTCTCCCCTGTCCCCACACAACACTGTCAAACACCAGCTTTTTATGTAATTTTCAAACTCTGATTACTTTTCTAATAGCTTGTAAGCACTTCTGCTCAAACAGCTTTATTGCCTGGTTTACAAACATTTCTGGTGTAATACCTGAATGCATCATGCCCTGAGTTGCTTGTATTTTTCCACTACCAGAAACCACGTGACGTTTATTATATTGAATTACAATTCTGAACACTTTGCTTTTAAGTCCAAAGTCCAAACCACAGTTTAAATATAGTCTTAGCAGCTAGAAGAACTTTTACCTGGGCCTCTGAAGTGCCTGATGGGTATTTGTTTGCAGACTTCCACAGCCAAGTGTGCTGGAAGCACGAGGATTACCTGTAGAACCCCAGTATTGCTGGTCGTCATCTGAGTGCAGCCTGTGTAAGGCAGAGCCCATATGTTTTTTTCTGGAGTGGCAGAACTGGAATACTAGCAAAAATGCCATCAGTAATAACAATGAACCAAGCACAATTCCTCCATCAAATGCCAAGTACCTGTAGGAGGGATGCTTTGGCCCATGAGAGCAAGATTTGATTGTAGCAAATACCTTGTGAGAAAATTTAAAACATTAAAGAAAACAAAGCTGCACGTGGCCAAGCTTGCTGAATTCAATTTATTGTTAGCCACCACCACCATTCCTTACGTGTTGGTGCTGGCAAAAAGTGGGGTATAAATGAAAGGAACAATTTTGGTCATATGGCAATCTGGCAAAGCACTTTTAAATTTTAATTATGCTGCAGAAAAGTTAAGGCTGGCTCCACATCAGTGGAGGGGTGTCCTGGTTTGAGGCGAGTGGTATCCAGTAACTTTCTTGAGGTAGATATCTGTAATCTGGAGCCTATGGATGTGAACTTTCATACCTGCCAGAGAGACTGCTAGGAAAGACAAAAATCTGCAGTCTTGAAATTTATGAACTTCTGTGCAGAAAGATGGACTAAGAATCTATCTATAGATTTGGAGGCAAAAAGCAGTAGTGACCTCAACATGTCAGAAATGGTATGGCGTGAGGGGTGGAATGTCCTGGTTTGAGGCAGGACAGAACCAATATTCTTTTCAGAAATTTCACTTTCCCATTAAGTCTCTTTTAAGTGACTGCACTTTCTGAAATTAACAGCATGTTTTCCAGTCAGTGTCTGCTTCTAGCACTGATAGCACTCAATATTTACAGTGACTATGGGAGAATGGTATGCAGAACCAAGGTCACTGCTTGGTTCTGCTAAACTTCTTATGTGCCAGAAACAAAAGGGCAGGGTAGACAAGTGACCCAAAACTCACCAAATGTGGGATTCCATCCCATATGCATCATACAAAGCTGAAGAGCCATAAGGGTCAAGCTCTTTTCATCCAGGGCCGGCATCCTGGGAGAGCTCCATCAGTTCTTCTGCTTTTTGCCCCAGTCCATGCATTCCTAAATGTGTGTGTTCTTGAATCCAGTTCCCATCTGCTGGTGAGTCCAGGAGTCAAGTCTGGGACTTTATCAGAGCCTCAAGTGTTGATGTCAGTGTTATCGGGTGGGGAGTGTTATATTTGGTTTGTATATATTGGTAGATATTTCATTATTTTATTATACATCATTACCATTTCAGTAAAGCTGTGTGGCTTAGTTTCCAGCCTCTAAGTCTCTCTCCCTTATTCTCTTTCCCTTTCTGGGAAGAGAGAGGGGTTAATAGCATCTGTCATTCATTTAATTGCCAGCCCAGTGTTAAACCTTGACAAGGGATAATTTGTTTTCATGGTTTATGAATGTGCCTCTCCAAAACTGGAGTGCCAGGAACTGGAGTATAAACCAAAATATTCCTGTGTAGCCTGTCTGTTCTGATCTACTTTAAAAACAGCCTTCCAGAGGCATCTTGAAATATTACTGGCTTATCCCACATTTCCAGGGTGACCATGCAGTTCTCAAGGCAGGGCTGGAGCACGTCCAAGCTGAGAAGGATGCAAAACCCAAGTGTCCTGGCTGTCAGTTGTGGCAGAGTATTCAGCATGCCAAGAATCTGGATGTGCAGGAGGGAATCCAAGGGGAATCTGTATGTGCTGATCTACCTCTGGAAAAGGGTCTGTAGGTTTCCAGCTATGCAGAAGAGTGGTGTGAGGAGGAAGGATGATGGGTTATGTGGCTTTTCAGTATCACACCATACAGCCTCTGGCATGGTCAGATGAGGAGGGGTGCTTTCCTTCTGCCAGGACACATCCCATCCCCTTTGCAGCAACTTGTTTTTAACCAGTGGCAGCCTGCTCACCTTAGAAGGGACAGCAAACACTATTTTGTGAGACTTCTGAAGGAGCTTTATAGCAATAAGAATTTTGAATAAGAACCCGGTTGTCTGACTTAGAGAGCCCATAAGATAGGGTCATGACACTGCTCCCAGACAGATGTCTTTAGCACGAGCCTCGTGCACATCAAGATTTAAAAACATGATCAGAAAATTGTGAAGGGATGGGCTTGTCAAGAGAAAGTGACATGCTTTTGTTTTGAGGCCAAATGTTAAGCACCATCCCTAAGTGCAGCTATAGATCTTGAATTACTGGTAATCCTTTTCCAAGGAGGTACTTTCTAAAAATAAAAATAACTATAAAAGAGCATAATACGTTAGCTGTGGGACTAGTTCTTTGCAGTTGGGCATGCAGTTCCTCTCTAAGGAGAACGACCCAGGCCCTGTTTGTTTGCTTGCATCACTGCAAGCCTCAAATTCCCCAGGAGATATGGTTGGGGTTGGGGCTGAACACCTCTCCCCAGCAGCAGTCAGAGGCAGTCTTGGAGCTTGCAAGTTGAGCTAGATAAGCATGAAGCACAGTGCCATACAAAAACAGAGAGGTGAAGTGATTTACTTAAAGATAAGACCCATCTCTGCCACAAAGGCATCTCCACCCCTTGATTGCCTTATGTCTGTGGTGCTGATGGAGCTGCAAGGAACTCCAGTCTGTCAGGTATGGTAATGGTTAATTCAGCGAGAAAGCAGAAGGAAAATGTCTTGCTGCAGATTTAATTCCCACAGTTGTCTTTTCCTACCTCTGCTGTAAACCTGAGGGCCTGCATGCAGGCAGGAATATTTCTGTTAGAAATGCTTCTGACAATAAATATTGTGAAAATCAGCATTGTTTTCTTAAAAAATAAATAAAAAAAGAATGGATGTGCACCTCCAGTGACCTCTATTTTTCACTTCACTGAACTGATTACAAATGGCTTTACTTCTCCATCAATGCCTTTGCTGTGGACACTATTCATTGTTTTTACCTCGCTACCTTTATCCTGGTGTACTGAATTTTTTCCTTCAGGTTTCCAAACGCTGCCTTTGACCCAAGCTGTGCTCCTGCAAGACGGATTCAAAATTCATTGCCGCGGTTATCCGTGGTTGCAGGAGCACCCAGGTTCGAAGCACAGGTACCTCTTCCATCTGCAGCTCAGCTTGGTCCTCATCAACTCATCCACCAGCACAGGAACAGGGTAGGGGCTGGAGACACACGAAAGGCTGGTGGGCTGGTGTTGTCTGTCTGTCCTTCAGACAGGGAGTGTGGGAGCTGGAGCCTGGCCCTGCTGCAGTCAGGAGAGCATCTGAAGATGTTGTGGGCAGAAAATAAGGGTCAGGGCACAGCGTGGGGATTGGGAAGAGACGTGGGGACGTGCTTGGTGGGAAGGGGGGGAAATCTGCTAAGCTCAATAGAGAGGTCTCCCCTTCTCTGGATTTTATCCAGCTCTGCCGAGGAATAGTCGAGCCGATGCCAGGAACTGGGAAGTGAAACTGCACGGAGACAGAGTAGGAAGAAGAAGAAAAAAATTTAAAAAAAAAAAAAATTCAAGCTGAAAAGCTGAGAGGGAAGAACACCAAAGCAGTACTGAAAATATTTTGTTCAGATTGGATCCAGCGGGTGAGCTGAAACTTTAGCGTGCAGGGGAACATCAAGCGAGGACCCCGCGGTCTATTTACAGCATTTCTTCTGCTCCCCCTCCTGCTCTGAGCTCAAGGCAGTGAGGGAGAAGGAGGGAAGAAGAGGGGCCGGGAGCCTTCTGCGGTTGGCAGGGTCCTATAAATAGCTGGTGAAGTCTTCTAATACCAATAGGGTGCGTCACGATGGCCTCCCCGTCTCGGCTCGGCGGCAGCAGCCGTGCCGGCAGGAGCGGGAGCTGCAGCAGCACCCGGAGCCCAGCAGCTGGGAGGGAGCCGGGAGGTTGGGAGAGGGGGGCCAGGAGGTGCAAGGGGGGATGGATGTTGTCTGCCGCAGGCTGCCTCGGGAGGGAGGGAGAGGGAAAATGAGACACACATCCCTAAGAGCCGCCACGCCTGGGCTTTGGAAAAGTGTATTCCAATCCCCGCTCTCTCCGCTGCCCAGTTGGCACCGCTGAAATGCCTCTTCCCGGAATAAAAGGCTTGTCCGAGGTCTGCGTCTCTGCCTGACCTGGATGTTGGGAGGGTTTCTGAAGTTCTGCTGTGCTGTCTGCTCCCACATCTTGCTCCCCCTCGACCCATGGTAAGGGTCAGAGGAAGAAGAAGATGTGACACAGGCAGGCTGGTTCAGTGGCACCAGCCAGTGATCCCTTCTGCACAGATTTAAATGTTGCTCTCAAAGGTGACTAAAGGCAAAAAGTGTGAGAGATGCTGCAGCGGATTGCCAGCCCAGATTTGCCCTCCTTGTTACCACCACCCCACACTGCTGGATATAACCCCTCTTATAAATAAGGCTGCTGTTCCTGCCAGGTCTTTTTAAACCATTGCTCTCTAATCCTGATTTCAGGGCTGGAGTGTTGGAGGACCTGGTCCCTTCACTTTCTGAGCACCCCCTATCAGCTGCATAGCAGCAAGCTATAGTAAAGCACTTCTTGCAAATAATACTTCTTGTATTTAAGACAGTAGAAAAAGCTCACATATATATGGGGAGAGCTTTTTATGCCAATTAAAATAAGACATCAGTCAGTTTCCCTTTTTTTGCAACACTGCTATATTTTTTTGAGCATCCTGACCTGCTTTATTTCAGTTACTTCTCTTCTCCATCTGCTTTTTAATCCTTCATTACTCCTTGGAAGTCTTCGAAAACTCAGATGCGATTTGATGTATATTTCCAGGAGTGCAGTCAATGAAGATCTCCTTATCAGGCACCAGTTTCAATGGCTTATGATACCACTGATAAAAGGATGAGGACAGACTCACCAAATCTCACTGGTTTTAACCACCTTCCAAAATAAATTTTTCGTTGTGGAAACTGCTCGCATCAATCTGACAGAAAGAAGTCTACTTGTCAAATAAAAAGATGTCAGGCTGACACAGGCAGGTCTCTCTGCCAAGCCAGTACCATGAGATATGTTCCTTTTCAACTAAAATGGTAAGTTCTCCTAAATTTGGGGCTTTCTGTGGTTTCCACCAGTGCCACTATGTCGAGCAGAGGGACCATCTCTCCTCAAAATCCCACCACATCCAGCAACTGGAGGCTCCTCCAGGCAACCTAATTTCCCAAATTTCCTGAAGATGTTGATGCTCTGGAGCAATATGCAGTTGGCTAGGAGCAGCCCTTGCAACAGGAGGCACAGCTCTCTGTGGATATTTGAACACCTGATGAGCTTATCAGTACGAAACCCAGCAAAGAGAGAGGGGGATGAGGATGGTGATTGATCTGTTTGAGTATTGATGGAGGTCAGTGGCACTAAAGGAACAGCACGTGGCTCTGCTGTGTCAGGGGAGACTGCAGTGCTTGCAACAAGTGACAAAATGCCACCGAGGGGGGGAAAGACAATCACCATGAAGGAACAACCTGATTCCAAGCATCACTTATTTTTTCTCAGCGTCTGAAAAGTTTAAGCTTCTAAACATTTGGGGGTTTTGAGCATTTCAAAAGCACAGATGCGGCAAGAACTGGCTATCCTGCCTTCTCCAAAAAAGCCACTCTAAAATACAGTGAATAAAATTCTTCATGTGAAACTTCTGTCTAGGCTGACTTCTAAGAGAAGAGAGTGGATTTGGGAATAATCAATAAATTATTAAAATATAATAACATTATATCATATAAAATATCATTATTTTAAACTGAGCTCTGAATGCTGGAGCCAGGCTCATCCTTGGAGATGTGGTCTTCTGCATCCCTTTGCACTCAAGCCAAGGTCTGTACAGATTGCAGGAGGCTGAGATGGAGCCAGTTGTGCCCTGCCTTGTGGTCTCCACACAAAACAAACCCCATTCCTGAGGACACGGAGTCTCAGATGCCAATGTCCCACTGTCCACTTGCATTTTTCCATCATGCTGGAAACGTCTTCATCCCACTGATTTGATTCCCAGCTTTGCACTCAGTAAAACACAACAGGAGCAAGAGCAGCATCCCCTGGGAAACATCAAACCCCATTTTTCCATCTCACAGCAGCCTCCTGCATGTCCTCGTTAATCTGAAGAAATTTGAGTGTGCACATCTTTTCACAGAGAAAAATAAAATGTGTGACTTAAAAGAGATTCAAAACATTTTTTTTTTCCTATCAATGAGGTCTACACTGGCAGCAGGCTTGATACCAGCTGTGATCTACCTTTCTGGACTGAAATAATGAGGATTACTCACAAGTTTAAAAATAAGCCCTTGTTGAAATTCTCTTGTTGGATTAAGACCTGTAATTGTCACTTTTCCCACAGGAGGAAAGTGCCAGTGGCTTAACTAAACATACCATCCACATCATGGCCTGCCTTTTCCAGGTTGTTTCTCTTTCCCATTTTACTGGAACTCCTCCACATTTCTGAAAGTTTATTTAACTTTTTGGTAGGTTTGCTATTTTCTTTTTCACTAATTCATCACTTTCCAGCTACATCCCTGAGCCACATGTGATCTGTCATCCTGTCCTGTCTTCCTCCATCTTTCTCTGGCTGTTTGCCACACACATCTTCAAACTCAGGAGAAACTACCCAAACTAGAAGTGGTGGACAAAATACAGCCAAATTCACCCTAGATTTGTGTCTCTTCTGCATGATAAGATAATGATATGCAAGTGCTGACAATAAATTTTTTCCAGAGATGGGCAATGTGCTGTTAGGGATTCTCTGCTGTCTAATAAGGGTTGTGCTGACATGCAGCCATTTCCAGGCCCAGTTGTTGAGATGGAAAAAAACAGAGTTGCAATTTGCCATATGTAAAGAAAAAATTAGGAGCAAGAAACAGGAAAAGTTTTACTGGGTTTGTTTTGCTTTGAAATGAAAAACACTAATGAGCAATGTTTTAAGCATTTTTTTGTTTATTCACCTGGTCTGGCCTCTCTCCCCTTCTGCAGTTTTCCTTGCTGGCAAAGAAAAGAAGATGATAAGTAAATAAAACCAAAATGTTTTTTTAAAAAGGAGGATAATTGATTATTTTTGAGAAAAGCTTCCTGGCAAACCGGAATACTTCCATTAAATCAGAAATATAGCATGGACCAGCCCCCTTGCTTCCCATATAGTGATGACACTCCTTTCAGATGTCATTTCCAGGCACAAGCTGAATGCCCACAGGGTGTGCTTTGCCCATGGACTTGCTCAGGGACCTGGCCAGACCTGGCAGCTTAGCTCTGGCCCTCACCATCCATGGGAGGTGCTCGACTAGGAGCAGCACCAAAGGCAGCTTTTACCCTGGATGCCAGCCAGCCCTCAGCTTGTTAGTCTGATTTCAAGGAGCTTGGGGAGCTCACAGGCTCTCTGGATCCCAGGGACCTCCCTCAAATGCTGCTCTGCTGGTTGAACCAAGGCTGCCCATGCACCCACCGCTGCTGCTCTGCTGTTGCTTGGGTTGCAATGGTGCCAAAAATGCAGCAAAAGAAGCATGTGGCGTTTTGCTGATTACCTAAACATCTGCCACAGGAAAAAAACCAGCCATACCCGAGTCACTCCAGACACAGGCACAACTCCATGGCACTCCCCTAAGAGACAGGAAGATGCTGGCTCATTAGCTTTCTGGCCTTCTAGCCAAAACCCTGGGGGAAAAGCCTTTTCTCTGCATTTGTCTTATATATTGCTAAAGAAGAGAGCCTGAGAGCAGCCTCCATCCCCAAAGCCAAACACCAGGCTGGCCGCAGGCTCCCTGTGCAGCACCCCATGAAGTGCAAAGCCATTCTTGCTATTTTTCAAGTGTTTGTTTTTCAGTATTTAAACCAGTTTGAGCTCCCCGTCACAGCCTGCTAACAAAAGGTTTTCATGGCATCATCTGAAAGGTGATTTTGCAAATCCCTGGGGGTAGCATGAGGGTGTTCAGGATGCAATACTTCACTGGGATAACATGGGAGGATGAGGGCCAGAGGTGCCAGAGATGAGCTTGTACCTGTTTCTGCTGTGGAGAGCATCCACAGCATCTGGGTGGGGGAGGCAGCTACGACCCAGGCAGTGCTGTCAGGCAGTCATCTCATCACTGTTCCTCTTTTATTCTGTGGCATAGGCACAGCTGCTGAATGTGGTTTCTGCTGGGGAGGTGGGACTGAGTGAAGGGAGGGAGATGTCAGGAGAGAGACATACACGTGAAGACCTTTTCCTTTCTCTAGGAAAATTTCCTGAAAAAGCTCAAAAATTACCAAGGTGGTTGATGCCAAAGGTGGCTAGCAGTGTTTCAGCTGAATTTATCACCTCATTTTATAAGATGTGCCTTTCCTTAGCACACTCACCCACCCCACATGTCTAAAGTAACCCCATGGTGTTACTAAAAATATCCTCTGTTTACTTACTTACTAGTACCGGTTTGCTGATCACTAGCAATGTTATGCTTCTCCTCAACTCCCACTAATTCCCAGCTGCAGCTCTCCCAGCATGTCCCTCTCCACCCGACAGTATTTCAGTCCAGGATAGAGCAGGGTGCAGCCCAGGGCTTGCACATCACTCAAACATTACTGACCACACTGAAACCAGATCCATCCTATACCCCGAAGAGTTGATTTTACCTGTGTCAGCTCATGATGCTACTTCGAAGACATTTCCCACCGTACTGCTATTGGTTTTTGCCAAAACCAACAGGTCACAGCAGTTCCTGACAATTCCCTTAGAACCTGCGTTCTCAGCCCCTCAGAACTGCTTTCTACAAAGCAAGGAAGTCTTTGTGTTAACAATCCTCATGTTCTGGTAGCTCAGTCAATATTTTGGTAGCTTTAGACAGCACCCTTACATTTTGACGAGTGTGCTGATGTGATAGACCCCTCTCCCCAGCTTCTGAGAGCCAGCTTAATGAGATAAGGTGAGGCTCCATACTTTTCTGAACATCTCTTTCCACAGTCCACTTGCAAGGGCTTAATTTTTTTCACCACCACTGCCCAGTTGCCCACCGAGACAGTATGGCAATGACTGGGATGACTGGGATTTGATGGCTTCTCCGGGTCTGTGGTGTTAGCTTCATTAAGCACCCAGAACTTAAGAGCACATCCACATGCAAGGATGCTGTTAAATGCTCTTGAAGTGTGATTACTTCTACTGGCACCTTGCCTGGGTGCAAACCCTGGTCTTGGATAGGAAAAGTCAAGACACAAAGGTAATTTATTATAGTGCAACCAAAGCTGCCCCAATCTCTGTTTACAATAAATAGCTCTCTCTTGCCAGGAGGAAATAATTTTCCCTCTCTGAGCTGCTTTTTTTTTCCTTCCTGGCCTTCCTAGCCACTGCATTGATCAGCGTCTCAAAGAGGCCTTAATTTGAGTGTTTCCTAATGCACAATGTGTGAGAGATTAAGCTTTTTTCCCCAAGAATTTGCTGATACAAAAGAAATGTGTTTCACAATGAGGAGAACAATTGCCATTATAAATATCAAAGCATGATGATACCCACTTTCTAGTTACATTCCAAAGGACACTTTTTATTCAAATTCCCTCTTTTTAGGAGCTTCCCTTTCTTAAATTTCTTGCTGTTCTTAAGTAGCCCAAAGGGAGAGGTTTTTTTTTGCGTGTGTGTGTGTGTGTGTGTGTGTACGAGAAGTTGGGCATAATTCATTCAGGATATGGTGGTAATGGGGTTATTCTAAGCATGAAACAAGATAATTTTCTTGCCTTTTGGAAGCCATTCTCCCGTTTGCCTAATTTCAAATGGTTTCCTTCTTGATGTGTTACTCCTGTAGATTGTGGCTGATGCAATCCATGTGTCCCAGACACCATGTCAGTGGGTCTGAACAGCTGGGACTGATTCAGACATGGGCACCAGGCTCTTCTCCATCACCTGGGATAAGCCCCCTCAGCGTGAGGCAGAGTCATGTATAGGGCCAAGGGGAAACTGGCCTCTGATCTCCTTGTTCGCTCCTCTTAGCAAGCCTATTCCATCACCTGGAGGTCTGACATTATCCCCAAAATAGGTAGGGATATTGTGCAAATTTAGGAGGTGCTGGAAGTAATCTTTCTGGGCTTGCTTCCTCACCAGGCTGGAAGAGCTGTGATTTTAGGGAGTACACTCAGATCCTTGTCTTCTTGCCAGAAAGTGAAGGCAAGCAGCCAGTGCCTGCTCTTCCTAGGGATATATCCTCTACTCCATCCCATCCCCCTTATGTTAGCCCCTGTTAACCACAGGTTAGATGCTTTGATTCTATTCAGGGGCCTAGTGGTGCAAACAGATGCCTAAAATTCCACTGACAGCATGGGGAGTTAGGTGCTGTACTGACCTAGATGCTTTTGGACCTTCCAGTTCCTCAGTGGACTGCTGAGCTCCTTGCTGCATCTTTAGGGATGAAATAGCCTTGGGAATTTGACTTAGGAGCACGCACATCATGCATATGTGCTTTGCTGAATTAGAGCCTAGGGGTGTAAGCCTTTGAAATGCCTTCCCTCCATTCAATAAGACAACAATTAACAACTGATTTTTGCCATATCTTAGAACTTCTCCCCATTATCCTGGAAGGATAATAGCAGTATGCATGAGTCCGATGATGGTGATTTGTAAGACCTGCAAACGCTGCCACTGTTGCAGCTAAACCCTTCACCTCTCCCCTCAGTACATATGATGCTGTTATTACAGATATATAAAACACTCATGGCAAGTGAAACTCGGTGATTTTGGGTGTCCAGACCCCCTATGCTCCAGCATGACAGTGCTGCCCGTTGTGCCAGGCAGAGGAGGGATGCAGGCTTGCCAATGAAGGCTTTATATCATCCCAGGGCTGCCCCCGTCCTGCAGCTGGCAGGGGACCAGCGTGGCTCCTGGCACCCTTTTTCACCATCTCAGGGTGCCTCTGATTTATGCCTGGCTCTGATGGCCCTCCAGGGGCTGTTCCAACCGGGACATCAAGCGCTTCCCTTATTTCCTGGCCATCTCCAGTGGTTTTCACCCCAGCTCTGGTTCTGAGGTAAGGATTGCTATGCTTATGCATACAGCAGGCTGTAATCTTTATGGCAGACAAAATACTTGTGTGAAGCACAGATTAATCAATAAAAAGGTTTTCTGGTGCTCAGACTGAGCACCAAACTTTGCTTGCCATAGAAGGGGACATTCTCAGCCACTGAAGCTTACAAAATAACATACTACTGAAATTTTAACAGTGAGCTGTGAAATGACAACTAGAAGAAAGGCTTTTGTTGTCCCTCTCCTTTTTTCTTGAACTGAACAGTACCTAACTGTTTAACTTGTGGCTAAGGATTATTTATGTAGGGCTCTTGTGTAGGTAAAGCACCACGTCCTTGGCCCTCTGCCCACGTAGCACAGCGCGGGATCTCTCGTTACAAATTGCAGCTGTATAACATAACAGGAAACGTGGGGCTTTAAGTTATTCCACTGGAAAGATTAATTATTTGGAAAATAGTTATGCAGCAGCTTTGTGTATTTTTGGAGCAAAGGTGACTAGCACCATCTTAAATTTGAAGAAAGAAAGTCACTGGGAAGGAGGGGAAGAAAAGGCACTTTAGAGAGTGGAAGGATTATGGAACAATCTTTCTATTTTTTATTTTTAATAATGTTTGAATCATCTGCTGTCACGGGAGGAGCAAAGCCAAGTTCCACAAAGCGCTGGCAGGGTGATGGTAGTAGAGGAACAAGAACCACTAAATTCAGCTGGGTCTTGACTCTTCTCATCCAAAATGCCATCCACCTGCTTGAGGGGAAGATGCAGTCAGGCCTGGCAATAGGGAAGGCAAACACGGTGTCTGGAGGCAATCTTTTCCCATCAGACAGAGAATGGAGTGACAAGTGATACCTCCTGCTCATGTCAGTCCATCCAGCCTTGTCCACTCAGCCATGAGCTTCTTTATATAGCCAAGCTCATGGGATTTTAATTTACTCCTCCACATCCAATCACCCCAATTAAAGGAAACCACTAAAGCAGCAAACTCACTGCTGCAGTGCGTAGGCATGGGTGGCAGCCAACTTCTCCCATCGCCTCTGCAGATGCTTCCCAGAGAGGTCTGTGGCCAAAGCAAAATGTCTCACTGATTAGGATTCCTCTAAGCATCCAAATGTGCTTAAATACTGGAGCTCTCTGGAGAGATGTGGTTTGGATAAAGGAGCGGTGGTTATTTTTAGGCAGCACAATGTGCCTTTTAGTACAGTTTTTCTACTCAGACGTTTAACCCGTGGCCATTTGGAGAGAGCAGCTCTCCCACACCTAGTTTTGCACTATCTTGGTCTCCTGGGGTTTTTGCCTACAGCTGTGACAGGGACCCTGTGATCCCTCTCTGCTCAGCTAGAGCTGCACGAATGAAAGCCCTGAGAGAGAAACCCTCCTGCATGAGTCTTGGTGGCTTTTGGGAGGAACCCAGTGTAGCCTCTGATTTCTGGTCTGGCAGTCATGCTCCTGCAGGCAGGTGGGTCAAGCAGGGGGTGTCCCAGGGGACAAAAAGATGTAGACCCCAGCAAACCATGTCTTCCTCCCATTGATGCACAGGGGAAGCCTGTTTTCAAAACAATCCAGTTTTCCTGATCCATACTGGGAAAATTATGATTAATAGTAGCAACAGGCTACATTCAGGGTGTAAATGTCTCATAATTGATGCAGGACTGTCCATTATTTTCAGCTTTTACATTCCAGCTCCGGGTGAAGAACATAGCAGATAAAGGAGAGGTGTAAAGAACATTTCTTATAAAAGCAAGAATGGATAATCAAGAATCAAGAATGCCTCCTACATAAGTAGAAAACCAAACAGAGAGAGTAGTCTCTTCACTTACCAAGTTTTTTCTTTCTGCCTCATTTGCTGCTACCTCAGACTAACAAAACTCCATGTTTGTCTAATATAAAGCAAGTAACTCCACAAAACTCTTCAAGCCACAGTAGTTTAGCTCTACCACAATAATTCACCAGAGGAGGAAATTATTTAATTTAATTCAATGCCTCTAAATTTCAGTGCATTTGATAGAAGACAGAAGGCATACTTTTCATCACACAAAAAAATAACATTAGTGGATAGCTACTTTCTTTGCTGCATCACGCCTCACGGGACTGTTGGCTCTCAAGATGAACCCCCCACGTACCACTAAACTGAGTGGAATTTTATATCCACAGTGCTTCCCACAAGCAAATATCCACAGCATCCTTTTGGAGTGGGGCTTGGGGAAACGCCACCCTATCCCATAGCCCAGCTCTTAATTCCTGTCATTTTGCATACCTGTGTGTTTCCTGGCCAATACAAAGCATCCCTTGTATTATCACATCTCTAGGCTGGTCGAGATAGGACCACAGTCATTCAAGGCCTCACCTAGACTCAATGAAAAGGGGGACCCTGTAGAGGAAAATCCTCCCTAGCTATAACTCCTGCTGGAAGAAATCTCTCTTGCATCTTCTGGGCCTTCCAGGACAACAAAACTCCCTATTTGTTTGGGGTTTTTTTTTGTTTGTTTGTTTTGTTTTTTAGAGATCTTCTTGATATTGTGTGAGGCGAACAAAAGGCAAATGGGACGCATATGGGGAAAAAGCAGTAAATCTTGTTGTCAGACATAATATAAAACTTATACAAGGAAAGAAGAAGCCACTTTAAATAGCAGAAGGGTGGTTAGGTCTGATGCTAGCAAAAAAGTTCAGCTGAGATACAAGGATAGAGTTGATAATCTGAGCTTTCGAGAAACCAGGGCTTCTGGGCAGAGCAACAGATCTTCTGCAGATATATATGCAAAAACCACCTGAAGACAGAAGATGCCTGGAAGAGCAAGATTTTACTGCCAGTTCATGTACAACCTCCATGTGCAACCAAAAGCAAAGCTGGAGAGGTTGGCCAGCACGATGGTCTTTCAAGTTTGCCAAAGAGCCAGATGTTCCTTGCCATGGGGAAATTATCTTCCTCACCTTGGCATCTGGTTCCTATAGCTGCCAGTAAAAGAACAGGACAGGCATGTTGTGTGGAGGGGCAGGTGGCATATTGCAACAGCTTTTTCAAATAATTACCGAGGAGAAGTATTACGACAATTTTTGGCTGAAGTGATACAGATAAATGCTGTGAACAAGCTCTGTGAATGCGGCTTGGGGAACTGCTGAAATTAGCATTCATCTCTTGATATTTCAGAGTGCTGGGGTAGAGCATTTCAAGAATGAAGGATTATTTGGCAAGAAAACCCTTTTCCTGGTGCTATGTGCACCAGCAAGCAGATCCTGAAGCCAACAGCCAGGCAGGCAGGCAAGGGGATATCATCTCCTCACTCACCTGTACTCCAGTGGGTGAACTCCAAGCCCTTGCTAACCTTCCTGCAGGGTTGGGTATTTCCCAAACTAACCTAAGAGCGAGAAATGGGCTTGAAAAATAAGAGAGAAAAATAGCACTTCTTTTTATACTTTGTTCGAGAGATGAACAAAATGCTTCAGTGGCTTTTGCAAGTCCATCATCTCAGTTGTCTGCTAGGGCCAGACTACTGCCTTTATAAAGCTCTCTGAGGACCTTCAAGGGGATATTCTCCAGGTGAGAAAAGTAGTATGAGCACAGGAACAATGGCTCCAGGAGCAAATCCTCTGCTTATGGGAGAGGGTTTTCCACTGCAGACCTCCACTGGGCCAAAGTTACACCAGCTTCACTGCTCCTCATCCTGGGTCCAGCCAGTCCCTCCTACCTTTCTCTGGCTGCCGCTCTGCCACCATCCCACTTTGGATGATATCCATGAGGCTAAAGAAAAGGTAATGGGAAGGTCTGAAGAAGAGAATTCTGGAAAAATCAGGAATGCTTTCTAAACTCCTGGCTTGTGTGACATCCACCTGCTCAGAGTACACATTAGCAGGTTGTTTCTTCTAAATTAAAACCTGTGATAAACTCAGCTGCTCCCAGAACCGCCACCATCTTTATCCTCTGAGCTAATTTGATGCTCCCACCTCCTAGGGAACTACTTGCCTGAGTTGCCCGCACGCTGATGCAGACCTCTGCATCCCACTGTAGCAGATCATGGGTCTTCTTTGCTTGTCCCAGAGCTGCCAATGGTACCGGTGGTGCAAGTGGCAATGTGCATCTTCAGGATGCAGCTTGGACCATGCGCAGTGGACAGGCTCAGCTCTGAGCACCGTCACTGTAATCATGGTGGAGCCTGGCAGACATCTGAGCCACCAACACTACAAATTAAGTGTGATTATCTAAGGGGGGGTGTGTGCATGTGAGATGGGAACACAGCCCTGCTATGAGTGCTGATGTTCAGAGGTAAACATGGAGCTGAGTGGAGCAATATAACTAAACTCTGATTTTTTTACAGATTTTTTTTTTACAGACCTGAGACTTGGTAGTTGGGTTTTTTTGGTTTTTTTTAAAAGAAACCCCTTCAGGTGGATGAAGAACACCCTGCTCCTCCCCAAATGCCACAGCAGGATGAGGATCTGGCCACATCCTCCTTGCAGAATTACCCCAGCAAATCCTACCCATCGGGGGCATCCATGAGACAGTGCCATAAGGGAGCAAGTAATCTCGTGAGCTCTCAGCCTGGTGGGAAATAGGATGGAGAAGGTGAGGTGGGCATCCAAAGGATGGGTGAAGATGTTCTCCCAAACTGGAAGTTCCTGGTCTTATCGTTTATATGTGGTTTTGGGTTACCTTGAGTGGGGCTGAGCAAGAAGAGTGAAACAATGACCCAGATAACATTCTTGGTCGAAACAAAGGAGGTGGTGTTTATTGGGGAGTAGATCCTGGTGGCTCCTGCTGGGTGGTGAAGAGTTTACTCTTCTACATGTTACACCTGAGATCAAAAGGAAGACCTCAGTTATAAGGGGACCCTGGGCCCCAGCCAAGGCTTGGGAAGAAGGGAAATGGAGAAGCTATGGAGCCTTTCCCACTGCCAGTGGCTGAGGAGAGCGGACACATCTTTAAAATAATTAAAAATGGCTTTACTTGGACAGGGCCAGTTGATCAGCCATCTGGACAGGCTTGCATGCCTCCAGCCCAAAGCAGGGACAAAATCCCAGGCAGATGTGCCATGGCCCCATGGGGGGTTGTCCCTCTGATTTGGGAGACCAGTAGACCACCCCACTTGGACTTTCATGTGGCTGACAACGTGCAGCATCTTGAAAACATGGTAGCACCTTCCAGCCCAAAAAAAGGACATCTTCAAAAAGAAAAACATATTTCAAGGAAAAAACAGCTTTGCAGAACATCTTCCTTTGGGCCAAGGATCTTTGAGTGGTATCAGGAAAGATTTTAAAAAGTGGTTTATAATTACAAAACAAGAAGCCGTGGGCCTGTGCTGAATTCTGCAGATAGTGTGGTGACCTTGCATCTGGCACAATGGGAATTCAAGGGGATAGTATCTTATATCCCCTCAACTTTAAATAACAGATGCCTGAGGACAGCAGGGCTTTTTCACATATCGTGCAGAGTACTTGATAAGAGGCTTTGAGGTAGGAATGGCAGCCCCCCTTTTTTTTTTTGGAGCACCCCAGAAATGTATCAAGGCCAGAGGGACTGTTAATATATTTTATTGGACAAGCTACTAGAACTGGAAACAGCCTGTCAGCTGTTCGGCACATGACAGCTTCCAGAACAAAAGCAAAAACACCTTAAAAGATTTTTAAAAGTGCCCAGAAATACCTCACTTGTGGTAACAACACCTTTAATAATATGTCAAAAGCAGCCAGTCAAAAACTAGAAATATCCCCAAAAACCAGAGAGGTGAATGTGGATCAGTCTGGGGGAAGTTATGGTTTGATTGAAAGGCAACATTCTTTCCTCCAAAATTCTCCTAGAGAGTATACTCAGTCCTGCTTTCTTTTCTTTTCTTTCAAAACTGGAAAATTTAATGAAAAGATTGATTAAAAGCAAGCCAGGATTTTCACAAATGGAACACTGGCCTAAGCACTTTTTCTTCTATTCTTCTATTCTTATTCTTCTAAATTTTTTTCTAAAAATAGCTCAATAGGAAATCCCTGTGTATTGGCAAGATAGTCTTGTGGTTGCTGGGAGAGCCTCAGCAACCCAGGCATCTTGAATGATCAAGACCTGATGGAAGGAAAAATAGTAATATTATGAATGAACCCAAACTGGAGAATTCTGGTGCTGGAACCTCATCCCATTTTGTGTTTGATCCTATTCAGTGTCCAGGACCAGGTAGCTCGTGAGGCTGAAGCTCTCCCAGTCACTGGAGTAATTCAAGATTTGGATTTCAGAGAAATTCAGTTGAAGAGGCAAGATGAAAGTCAAGACAAAATGGAGTATTTCTTATTTTCTGTATTCTTTTGTGCTTCTTGCTTTCCTACTTCACTTGTTTTATGAGTTAGAAGGAAGATTAAAGAAGATTAAAAAAAAAACACAATGGTTTTGCTCAACTAAGAGCCTGGATAACGCTTTGACATTACTTATTAATATTCAAAATCTGTCATGTTGGGTCAAGCTGTGGAGTTTATGCTTGCATCCTTTCTCCCTCTGAGCACTTCTCCACCCGAAAAAAAGGGAGAATGTTACAAGCAAAGTCCACCGGGGGTGTTTCTTCTATTGCTCTGCAAAAGGCACTTGAAGGGAGGTTGACATCAAAGCACCACCAAGCATAATAAGCACCAAGGAAGGACTGCCACCGTTCACACATCAGGAGAGAAGCAGTGACTGCAGGACAGCATTTCCTTCTCTTTGGGCTCCTTATTGTGGTGAGGTTCTTGTCAAAGGCACAAAAACCCCAGCCCTTTGCAGTATCAGACATTTGTTTAAGTCGTGGTGGCTGCCAGAAGATAATAGCCGTCAGTGTAAAATTACAAATCACTCTGCATAATGCTGCACTGATTACCATGAAAGCAACGGCAGTATTTGAATTTTATTCCTTTTCCTTTTTTTTTTTTTTTTTTTTCTCTGTTGCCATGCTTAGCTGAAGAGCTAGAGGCGGCAGCCTCACGAAGGCAGCATTTTATACTCAGGTCTGCACAGCCGGCCCAACATTTGCTGCTTTGCCACTCAACAAAAAGGTTCAGCAGGCACCTTAGGGCGGGTGGAGGATGCTAACTGCATGGCATCCTTGCAGAGAGTCTGTGTGGGCTCCTCCTCGGGTCTCTTTCAGCATCATTATCATCATCGTATTGGCTCTCCTGGGACAGGGGAAGAGATTTTCTCCTGCCTTTCCAGTCTGAAGAAGGGGAGCACAAAAGGCTGATGTTGCTTGCCTGTGTTCACAATGCAAGTGGCAAAAAATGGGTTTTGCACCTGGATGTCTGGAGGAATGACTTACCCAGCTGCTTACCCGTGCATCCTTCCAGTACCTCTAGCAGCACCAATACCAGAGTGCTGCCATGCAACATCTCAGCTAAGCATTTCCCCAACTCCACTTTGAATATTTACCCTGATTATTTCCGTGTAGTTGTGGCTATGCTTCCCACAAAACCTGAGCTATGTTGTTTAAGATGAGCTCGGGTTAACATGACATCAGTGTCACAGTGTTTTTGCAGTAGGAAGGTCCTGGCTGTCTTGATCAGGGGGATAATTAATGAGAGATGCTTGGGAAGGTACTATTTTGTGATGAGTCATTATCCAGAGGGAATCCTCTGCTGAGAGAGGAGAATGTTTTGTGGCCATGGCAAAAGCTGGCATTTAGTTCTGTGTGATGTGAAGAAAGAAAAGATCATCATCAACATTTCTCTGTGCTCCAGGATGAGGGAATGCTTGATTCAGGGATGTTGCTGTGTGGAGTCCAGTGTCATGAAAAAATTATTAATTAAAAGAGATGTAGGAATAAAGTAGTACAAGGGGGATAATTGTGAAACAAGGAGCAGAAGAAGGGATGATGTTTTCACCTTAGAAATCAGGAAACCAAATCATGGCAGCTGTTTGCAGCCAGGTGTGTCTCTGCCCTGCCTTGGCCAGAAAAGGTTTGCCAAGACCCTGCAGAGATGGAGGTTCTACACTTGGCCCATTTCGTGCAGCCAGACTCTCACCCAGATTAATTAATTAATAATTAGATACATATTCCACTTAATAAACATATTGGTGTCTCCTTCCTTCTGTCCTGTAGCACTTCAGCTGGTAAAACTGCAATTCATGTGGCCTGTACTTGAATATCTGGCTCTGCTGCACCCAGTTCTGTTCATCCAGGGCTGTGTCTGAAGGGGGTGCATGTAGATGAGGTTTAGGGTGATGCTCAGGTGCCTTTCTGTGCCCCACTCCCTCTCAAAGGAGTCTGAAGGGTTTTTATGAGGAGCCTGTGGATGGGATTTTGGGGCTGTGAGAGAGATTATGGGTCACAAAAGCATCTGGAAAACTTGCTCTCTGAAGCATGGGGTTCTACCAGAAAAAAAAATTTAAAAAAAGGTATAATACCCTCAAAGGAACCAACATTTTTATTTCCATGCAAGACCTTGCTCCTCTTACAGCTGAATCCAAATTTAGTTCACTGTCAGGCTTTCCAAAGTTCAAGAAATCACTTTAAATGAGGCCTTCCACCTTTTAACCCACCTTTGAAAATGCTGTTTCCCCTCTTCCTGGTATCACAAAATTGCCAGCAGTACAATTTCAGAGAACAGGGAAGAGTAGTTCATCTTCTTCTTTAACACCTTCAGTTTTTGCTTAGGTCAAGGCACACTCATTTACCATTTTCTGGTGATTCACAAGCTAGAAAAAAAGATGCACGAAGCCCTCAGTCACTGTGAGTCACTTCTCTGCAAAATACTAATTTTGCATCAGAAGCATGTTTTACTGGTATTTTGGGAGGACTTTTAAATTGCTTTTTTTATTGGTTTTTTTTTTCCTTTTTTTCTTCTCAGTTCTGTCATTTGAGGATGCACCCTACCTGTCAGGTGATGAGCACCCAAAAATCCCGGGAAACTTGTGGGTGCCAGAGCCTCTTATGCCGTATTTTGGACTAGAACTTCTTGGGATGTTAATTATTGTAGACCTCCTAAGTTTGGAGAAGCAACTTCATCAACTGCATAGTCAGTACGGTGGTCTGATTAGAAAGATAAAGCTTCACAGAGGGTCCTGCAGGAGGAAGATTCCTTAGATTTTGTGTTCCTTTTTTGGTCTATTTGCTGCTATCATACTTAATAAACTGTATTACTCCATGGCAACAATAAGGAATTCTGTTGGGTATTTCAGGGCTTTTGCTCTCTGACTATCTGTATATGTGATCTTTAGTTATGTCATTCTTTCTTTTCCTTAATTTTACCATTTGATTATTAGCTGCCATGGTAAATGTAATGATGCGATGTCAATGATCCTGAATTAAGAGGAAATAGAGCAGTTGTTAATATTGTGTGTTTCCTTTCTTGTTGTAGATAAAACTTGGTAGGTCTTGTTTGATACACAGATGCTGTCACGTTTCAGTGTTCAAACAGTGGCCCTTGGTGGCCAAAGCCTCAATATTCTTCAGTGAAGATGGAGCTCGCAAAGGGCATCCCTCCTCAGTAATGAAGTCAGTGAGGATGCTGGAGATTTAAGTCCCTATTCCCCAGAAAACATGGTCCAGGCTGCACATGGAAGTTTCTTGTTTTTCTTCCTTTTCCATTTAACTAAAGGTCAGAGGTTCCTACCTAATCAAACGTTAGAGTAGAGGCTACAGACAGATGAGAACCCGCAGAGCTGTTCTGTGAGATGTCCTTGTTTGGCTGGGTAGAGTTGCTCTGCTGGGAAGCAGACACTGGGGCCAAGATGAGAAGGTCTGTAGACAAGAAAAAGAAGGAAGAGAGAAAGCAGAAGCTGGAAAATTCCTTTCTGACCCCCCTCCAACCACATGCACTGTGCCAGTGAAACAGCCTGGAACACCAAAAACAAAGGCCATAGCCCAGAAGAGTAGAAAGAATAAAGAAAGCCAAACATTAGCCATCCTCTTGGAGGATGGGATTTCTTGGATTTCAGGGAAATGCAAAGAAAACTGCTCTGTGTCTTGTGTGGTGTATGCCCAAGCCACTTCTTCAGGGCTTGTATCCGAATGAAGGCTTCTGGTTATTTGTCACATCTGCGACTGTCTCTGCTTGATGTTCATACATCTGTGTGTACTGTTGATGCTCACTAGTGAGGGATGGGAAAGCCCTATTAAATCATTAAGCTTCTTCCCTGAAGTGTGGGCTGCATGCTCTCAATCTGATAGAAACAGATACTGCCGTTTATCTCTGTCAGAAGTGCTGTGAACACTTAGCGCCTGTCTCTTAATCTCATCCTTTCTTAAAATGCCACATCATTGGGCTCTGCTGTTTTTTCAGCAGAAAAAGGGAAATGTGAAGGGGAGAGTGTGATTAACCAACCTGGTCACCTTCTGCAGTGAGGTGACAGGGTGGGTGTGGGGGGGAGGCTCCAGTGGATGCTGTTTGCCACAACTTTAGTAAGACTTTTGCCACTGTCTCCCATAGGATCCTCATAAACCAGGTGACAATGTACAGGTTAGGTGAGTGCGTGGTGCATGGACCATGGCTGGGTCCAGAAGGCTATAGCTAGTGGCAGAAAATCCTCTTGGGGACAAGTGGTGTACCCCAGGGGTTGACATCGTGGCTAATGCCGTTCCACGTCTTCATTAATTACTTCAGTGATGGGACAGGATGCATCCACAGTTAATTCACAGACAATACAAAACTAGGAGGATTGGCTGATACACCAGATGGTTGGGCTGCCATCCAGAGGGACTTCAACTGGCTGGAGAACTGAGCTGTCGTGAAGTTCAACCTGGGAAATGCCAAGTGCTGCCCCTGGTGAAGAATAATTCCAGGCACCAGTACACACTGGGGTCTGACTGGCTGGAAAGCACCTCTGCAGAGCAGAACCTGGGGATCCTGGTCAACACCAAGTTTCACATGAGTCAGCAATGCATCTTTGTGTCAAATAAGGCCAACAAATTGGACAGGAGGAGGCAATCCTTCATCTGGAGAGGTGTTGCCAGGCAGTGGAGGGAGATGGATACATCTCTTCTGTTCAGCATCGGTGAGGCCTGCTCTGGGAGTACTGAGTCTGGTTCTGGGCTTCTCAGGATGAGAGACATGGACATACCAGCAAGAGTCCAACAAAGGGCCAGTAAGATGAGGAAGGGACTGGAGCATCTTTCATATGAAGAAGGACTGAGAGAGCTGGGGCTCTCTACAGCTGTGCAGCCTGGAGAAGAGAAGTCTCAGGGGGGATCTTGTCAGTGTGTGTAAATACTGGGAGGGAAGGTGTAGAGAAACCAGAGGCAGGCTCTTTGCAGTGGTGCCCTATGAGACGATCAGAGGCAATGGACACAAACTGAAGCACAGAGGATTCCTCCTTAGCATGGGGAAACACTTTTTCACTGTGAGGGTGACTGAGTACAAGCACAGCTTTCCCAGAAAGGTTGTGGAATCTCCATCTTTGGGGATATTCAAAGGGTGTCTGGATGTGGCCCTGGGCAACCATCTCTATGTGGTCCTGTTTGAGCAGGAAGGCTGGACCAGATGACCTCTGGAAGTCTCTTCCCACCTCAGCCATTCTGTGACTCTCCTATTCCCTTTCTGATTTTTTTTTTCCCAACTGAGGAAGCCTTCTCTGCCTCACATTGCCTGTATTTTTCTAGGCATCAGTCAAGATTTCCAGTATGGGGAAACTGAATCCTATTCCTGTGACTTCAAAGACAGATATTCAGCAGCAAATGTTGCCTTTTATCCCAAATTTCACTGTTCTTCTCCAGGGGATGGTATCATAATCACAGCCCCCAGTGGGTATCAGCAGCTATGGGATTTTTTGAATCCAGTAAACCAGGGCTGTGTTATAGCACTGTGATATTAGCAGAATATTCCTCCAGTATTTCTTGCCTGCAAGTTATATTTCAACAGGGGAAACGATTTGTACACTGCCATCTCCTGAGCTGGCCAAACATCCACAAGCCTATTGCTAGTCTGCTTTCTCTAATGAAAGCATCAATTCCTAGCAGTTATAGTTGTCATTAAATCAATAAGACACGTAACCTGTTCTTCTGCTGCCTCACACAAACACTTGAGCATCTTGTTTACGAGATTTGCTTACGCTGAGGTCCCTCATCCCAGATGTTTCTCACCCATGCTGCAAAACATAATGGTACTTGTCTTATGGAAGAATTTTCCCAATTTGTGTTGTTCTCCTAAATACTTTAGCCCTGTTTTTCCTCTGATTTTTCAGTGTTTGAAATATTGCTCGGTGGAGTCAGTTCAGGGGTTGAACAAACCACTAACAGCAAACATCAGACATCATTTTCTGCTGGTAGTCAGACACTGCCACAGGGACAGTCAGTTCTTGGTTTGCTCAGCACTTTATTTTTCCCCAAGGGAAGCACTAAGATAACTCCAAGTCGCCCCTCAGGGTTTTCCTGCTCTCCATGGGATTTATTCCTGATTTTATTTTTTTTAAACGGTGGCCTCCTATAGTCTCCCAGCATTCTTCTGGCTGGTAAAAACCCTACAACCTGTTCCTGGAAATCTGTTTTAAAGATGAAGAGCTGACCACGAGGCTGTCACCTTTCCCCCCATAGTTTCTGATGTTAAAGTGCAGCTGATGTGGCTTTTCTCTCAATCACCAGGAGCAGACTGTGCTGACAAGGGACTGCTTCTATGCTGTGAACCAGCCTTTTAAAAATGTTCTTACAGGCTTTTGGTGGCTGGGTCTGACCATCTTCCCAAAAGAACTTCACTTTTTCTCCATGTAAGTTTGTGCATGCGTACACAGAGAGTGGGACTGAGGGTTGCAAGAATATGGGTCAGAGAGCTGACTGCTGGCTCATAGACTGTAGTTAGTTTATGTTTGAGAAGCACAGCAGAAGCAAAATGTTTCATGTGTGTCTGCTTAGAGGAACAGCAGGGAGGCAAGGAGGGTGATGATGCTAGAGGAAGAGGAGGAGAAACATAAAAGGAGCAAACAATCTAGCAAAGAGAAGGCTGGAGGTGCTCAAGGATGGAGACACAAGAAGTCAAGCTGTTTATGGAGAAGAAGAGGCTGTGTTTCCAAACATAAAGGGGAGCTGCTCAGAGAGAGGTGAAAAAGCAGGAATAACAGGGAGATGGATCGGATGGATGAGCCGTGGATTGAAGGCGAAGGCACAAAAGGGCAAAGACAGACACGTAGGGCTTTGCAATTAGTGGCTGTGATTTATGTTTGCTTCTTTGTCTTATCATCCTTCCCTGACAGATGTCCTGCAACAGTAGCAGTCAGTGGGTATTTGGGGAGGGGAAAGAGAGGAGATTTTAAATAGCCAGACTAACTCTGAGGTACAGAAAGGACTTTCTAGTAGTCTGTACAACCTACCCAGACAATTCTCATGAGAAATATATTTCAAATTAAGTAGTAGCTGTCCATTTTTCAATAATTTTAAGAGATCCCTTTACCCCCATGCTTGTGCTTCTCATGGCAGCTTTCTGTTCCCTCATACAGATCCTGATCTCCCAAAGCTGTTTTGGGGCTCAGCTGGTGGCTCACAAGTGCCTGGGAGGAGGGAAGCAGGAGCGAAGGTGGTGCAGGGGAAAATCTTTCATTATTGGGACAAATCTGCTGTACTGCTCACCTTTCTCTGCACCTTTCCTCTGTATTCACAGACAAAAAAAGTTTTTTTCCTATTCATTGTGCCAAAACTTGCAGCAATATTTTTAATGGAAAGCAATTAGCCTGTGAGGCTAACGGAGAAGCTTTAAATCAGGGATGTGGGGCCTAGATATCTAACTTTGACTTTTTTGTTCAGTGATTTTTTTTTTCCCCAGAGCTTCTCACATAGCCAGATTAATACCATGAATAAGGAGCAATGGGCTAAACATAATCCAGGGATGATGAAGTAGGGATTTCCATCCTCTCCAGTCCTGTCCGAGAAGGCAACACCTGAAGGATGAACTGTGGCTGCATGGGAGGAGAAGCTGGGTGCATCTAGGGTGAATTTGGGAAAGGAGGGGTGCATTCCCTTGGGAGCAGAGGTCAGAGAAGCTTGGCTCTTTGTTGGAGCTGCAGCCACAGCAAAGGCAAGTAGTAGGGCAGAAGGGATGTGCCGATGACCGCGAGCTCCTCTCCTGGGTGTCCCTCAAGGAGTGAGTCAGGACTTGTGGGCTCACCCTTTCCTATAATAGTTGGGGCTAAGGGTGTTTACTCTGTCTGCTTGGGCAGCCTGAGCACAGGCACCCTTTGTCGTCCTCCCACCTCCACTGAAAACCACCTGCAGCTCCAGGCTGATGGGCTTTGTGCCCAGGGCACCTCAGAACTCATGTTCCTCCCAGGGGAATCGAGGAGAAAAACCTCCTGGGATCAACTGTGCTAATAATAACACAATAGACCCACATATAAATGCAACTACATTAATATGTTAACCTTAACTAACAAAGCTGACTTTTGGAGTGAGCACACCCAGTAAGTCACCTTAAATAGTTAATTTGTTGGCTTGGCAGGCCTCACACCATGACAGCCTGGAAATTAAACTGTAAATGTATTCCCCCCACCACCCTTCCAGCCACCATATTTTTCTTTTGAAATTTCTTTTGCTGCTTTTGTCTCATCCGTAAGTCCTTCGAGTGAGCATCTGGTACCTGCTGGTCCAGCTCAGCTGCTTTTTTGTGATTTCCCAGACTTTTCATGGTCTTCCTTGGAGGCTGTGGCAGCTCCTCTGCCCTTAGTGGAGCTCAGGAGGAGCCTTGCCCAGGAAAGGGGGTTTGCTGCCTCTTATGCCAAGCAAAAGCACATACTGGTGGTAGTAAAGCATTGAATCTCCTCTGGTGTTACACACAGGAGGTGCAAGTCCCTGGTTTTCTGTCTGGGAGGGGGAATGGGCATTCCTGGTTTTCCTCTAAGGGAGTCTCGGAACAGCAATTGAGAAACACAATCCAAGTAAAATACAAGGATCCCTGTTTCCACTGTTGGCTTTTAAGGGAGTCTGTGTGCTCTAAAAAGGCTGGAAAGAGCCATGGGGAAGAGTGCCCCTCAGATTTTTTCCCTGTGCTTGGAGGTGACTTTTCCTCTCAGCTATCTCCTGCTTTCCCCTGGAACCAAGCCCCTGCAGCAAGCTCTTGTAAAAGGTGCTTTGTTAAAGTTGGCTTAGTCGAGAATCTGTGGATCCCAAATAAAAGGATAAAGTGGAATCACTTTAAGAAGTGAATCCATTTCTATCCTGGAAAGCAAAGGTTACTGGCCCAGCCTGGCTTGATAGGGTGCTTCAGGTTGTCCAGTGGAGAGCTGAGGTTTCCCTCTGCCTTGATTAGAGCAGCTTTTGGGAGGGAGGGAAGCAGTGGGAAAGGATGGGAATTAATAAAATAAAGCCAGAGGAGAGAGAACTTTCTTATATTAATAGTCACTACCCAGTTGCACAAAGGGAAAAAAAAAACTGGACATTTCTTTCACTTCCAAAACCAAATAGAAGTGAAAGTGCATAAAATGTTTTAAAACAACAAGCATTAAATAGCATTTACCTGCCAAAACTGAAGGGGGGAAAAAAAAAGACATCAGCTGGAGGAAGAGTAGAAAGTATCTTGATTGAGGAATGTCAGCAAGCTCTCCTAGAAGCAACAACAAGCAACAGTGATTGTGTTTGTATAAAACAAGCCTTTCTTCCCTAGGTAGAAATTGCTTTTTTTTTTTTTTCAGTTTCAGATCGCCTGTGTTCCCCACAAAAAAAAGCTGAATAACTCTCCCCAGACATTCCAACTCCCTCTGTTGAACTCTCCAGAAAACTTTGGATAACAGAGAAGGGAAAAGAAGAAAGAAAAAAAGACCTCAGAAACAAAATACATGAGAACAAAATCCAGCCCTCAAAGACCTAAAAATAGCTCTGAGGACTGGGTTCTGTGTTGGTGATGTTTCAGTGGAGAAGCTCTCCCTACACAATCCTGGCTCTGAGCCCAAATCTGGGCATGGGAAGGGATTTTCTAGGTGTTTGGGTTGTTGCAGGTTTAGTGGCTCGCCAATGACTTCTAGGGTTTTTTTTATTCCCTAATCCTACGTGAGTGTTGTGGGCTGAGAGAGACATAATCCAGGCTCCTTGAATGAATCTCACAGAGTTTTGTTCTTAGACAGAAAATGAATTAGGTTAAGCAGGGATTAGAAGAGACACACCACATGCCCACTTGGCCCCATGCAGTCACAATTGTTTACATGTGAGCCGGGGAAAAAAAATTGGTTTGGGAGAAAATAGTTGTAAAAACAGTGGGTTTTCCAGCGTGAAAAAAAAGTAATAACAAAATGGAACCTTGGAGGGTTGGGGAGAATTTTCAAAATGGAAATGCCATGGTGCTGAACAGCCCTGGAGGTGCAGGGAAGAAATGTCATCTAGAATGGAGCTGCATCCATGGAAAGATGGAACTACAATGTCTGTGGGTGGCTCTAAGAATATCAAGGCAAAGCTTTGTTGAGCAAAGAAGGGCTGGTAGGGAGAGAGTTCCTTTAGACTGCAAAGATCATGAAGATGCAGGAGGTGTTTTAAAAACTGCAGTCGCAGGGGGTGGGGGGATGATGGCCTATGGATTGTCCTCCTTATCCCCAGCATTTCTCCATCCCCTGGAGGACAGATCCTGCCCTGCCTGGTGTGCTGGAGCCAGGCTTGCCAAGCAGAGAGCGTGATGCCCACTTTGTGGATATTCTATTTTAAGCAGCTTCCGTCAGAGGTGAGGAGTTGAAAGTTGCCATGCCGACAAGGAAATTTCAGGCCCTAAAATAGTCAAAACTTGCTCCTGCATCATGCAAACGTGCGTATGCATGCTTCCTGCGAGGGAGGTGAGGAGCAAGCAAGGAGGATGTGGGGAGGTTCTAAGCATCCTTCCTATGCAGGGACAAAATGACTCCCTCGAGAAAGCATCTATCAGATGTTTTCAGACTCCTTCACTGGGTAAGTTAGGCAGCAAGGGGCAACAAAAAGCAGCAGCAATGAGGGGATCCTAATGTTCATGGCATTAAAAAACCCTGATTATTCCCTGTTTTACTATTACAGTGCTAGAGATCTTAGCTTTCTGACCTTGATAAGGAATCCAGTACTCAGTGTGAGACACAGAGAGCAGAGGAAAAGAAACCAGGTGGTTTAGGAGGGAATATGAATTTCTCACAGAGGTCTTGCACTGTGCTCATGGAGCTATCGTGGTCCACCACAGTGTAAAAGATTTACAGCTACATGATGGAGATGCCTTAGGGCTGCACCAAGATGTGTCCTGCTGATCATGGACCTGAAGCCTCCCAAAGTGCAGGACTGAAGGGGCTTGGTTTTGTGTTTTCCCATGCTGTTCGATCCGATTTGACCAAAGATCAAAAAATATGGGTTTATTGGTTATTTTTTTAAAGTTCTTTTAAACTGAGGTAGGCCCTGCAGTGATGCCCAAACCACTCAAGCCAGTGACACAGATCTGCTGCAGGTAAAAGTTTTGCCTCCTGTGCGTGCTCGGGTGAAGTTATCCTCCAGCCTCACAGAAGCACAAATTCCATTTAACCATCCCTGAGTGAGAAAAAAATCAATTTGCTTCATATACTGAGACCCAGCTGTGCTCCTGACTCCAACAGGCACTGGAGCATCTCTGTGGCCACCAGGAACCATCCCGTGCAGAGCCTGGGTATCTCCCTACTGCAGTGAGATTCAAAGTGCATTTTGGCAGGGGAAATCACAGCTCACCTTTTGATTCCCAGATTCTGCCTTTTTTTCCCCTCCCTCTCTTGCTCCTATACGATTCTATTGTTTTTCCTCACTTGCCCCTCCAGCCAGTTGTCACTCTGAAGTCCACGTTAACGAATGTAGTTTCTTCTGATGCATGAATATTTCACAAGTGCTCTCTCCCCAGGGACAGTGCCTGCCAAGGAGGAGGCAGCCTCTGTAGGGATGGGAATGGTAGCAAATGTCAGTTTTAATGAAAGATCACTGAGGGCATCTCTGCAGAAGAGTACACCATAGTGCAAGAGCTCCCAGCTCATGAGAGTACACCCTGTTATCTGACTCCTTGACTTGGCTTTGGCCGTGGGTGGTGGATGTATAGAGAAATACAATGTGGTCTGTTCTCAAGGTGGTCCATTTCACATATTTGGAGATCTGTCAAGATGGTCTCGTTTGAGCTCTTCTTAAGACTATCAGAAATATCATGCCTACTGTAGATGTACAACAGCATAGAGCAGAATGTGACATGATGCTTCAGGTGAGGTTTTTTTCCACCTGATATCCAGACAGAGGAAATTCATTACATAATTCCCTCCACCCTGACACGTGTAAGTAGCTGATAATCAAAGCACATATCAAATCCAAACAACAAATTAAGCATCTTCTCCAAAGAAACATGCACATGGGCCCTTGTTTCCCTGTACCTCCATTACTCGATCCCCTCCCAATCTCATTGCTCAACTCTTCTACATCTGCAAGCCACCTGCTGACACCCAAATAACATGTTCTCCCAGGTTCCCAGGACCCTCAGACCCACCCAAAGGTTTTCCAGCAAGGCCTCCTCCCTGATGGATCCCCCTTGCTCTATAACACTCTGGCTTTCTCTGCCCCATCCCAACTCAGGATGGCCATATGCATGAATATTTGCATCAGCCTGACCCCAGTAGGACCTATATCGCTGTGTATATATATCCCAGTGTATGTATAGAGCTGCCTTATGGATATCCTAGCTGTCTTAGGCAACTGATTGATTTATCTCAGTTATTTATCCGCTCAGCAAGTGCAGCCCACGCCTGAGCAGTGGCTGCGGTGCTGTCTGTCCCTCCGACAGTGGGTGGCACTATGTAATCAGAATAGCTTTGTTTCCCCTTATTCCACTATTTTTTTTTTCTTTTTTTTCTTTTTGTAAGTGTGGGGGAAAGTTTGAGCCCTGTAGTTTCAGAGGGGTCAGGAGTGTGGCTTTCACACTCACAGGGTCTTGAAGCCGAGATTCATCAAGGGAACTCATACCACAACCTAAAGGCTGCCTGGAGGATGCTTCCCTAGGAAAAGCAGAAATTACAAAGTTGTGCCAAAGGCTGAGCCTGGTTTGATCCATGCTCTTCTTTACCTGTTTTTTGGAAAAACTGAGTAGGATTGCTACTTCATGGTCTTCTTTTTTTCTTGTAAAACACAGTGGATAGTTGCTGATCCACTTTTCCATGATGGTGTTGTGACACTCTTCTCAACTGAACTAAAATATTGAAACTCAGTGTTGTGACTTGCTCTTGATAACAAGACCTGTGGAACTTGATTTGTATCTGTTGCAATAATTTGTGTTTCTCTTCTGTTAGAGATGCAAGGGAGATACTTGGCTCAGGCTTTTTTTCATGACCCGTCTCTCCCTAATTATCTCCCATTGCAAAACTTCTGCTATATTGAACTGACCACAAGTGAATGGCAGCAAAAAGTACAGTGTCCATGAACAACAGGTTCATCACCAGGAGAAAGGACACAGAAATGCTTGCCCAGATTGTCAGGCTTGGCAGGAGGGCAGAGAGCTCGAACCTGTATGAAAAATATGTTCTCAAATAAATTAATAACCTTTATGTGATATTAGCAAACATTGAGCTTTATGGCAAACTGTAATAAAGAGCTGAATGTTTCTCTTGACAGGGAAACAATGGGATGCTAAAGAAATAATGCAAAACACCCCACATGTTTATAAAAACGCAGAACCTCCTGACATCTCAAAACCAGACCCAGATTCAATCAAGGCGGACCAAGCATCAGAGCAAAATCCAGTGTGCTCTGTTTACCTCCAACCAGAGTTTCTTAGGTGACGTCTGGTGACTCATTTCCAAGTGACACGTTCTACCAGGAGGTGTCAGTGTCTCCTGACTCTGCTCTGTGTGCTTGCGAAGCGTTCAAGGTAGGAGCTGCTCAGAATTTGCAGCTGGGTCTCCTCCTGGTGCTTTGATTTATTCTATAGAAAGTTTGCCGCATCTTCAAGCAGAGGGAATAGGACTGGCCCTTCGTGGTCCATGAAGAAAAGCAGCCGTGTTTAAAGAGGTCAGAAAGGGCATTATGACTTCTCTTTGGCTCTTCAAATAGGACAGGGGTATATCCACCTTGGTACAAATCCTGGTTTCACCCTGCGTGAAAATAACCCCTAAACAGGGTGCTAGGAGCAGAACTGTGTTCACATTCGGCTCAGGCAGCCCAAGCCCAAGTGGTACCTGGCTGCAGTCAGGGGGGTGGAGAGTTTGTAAAATGACAACACAGCATCTCCCTGGAGGGAGATGAAGGTTCCCTGGAGGGTTCTTTATCCAAGAGTCCTCCACTCTGTCACATCTTAGCCAGCTCAACTTCCCTGAGACGGATGACGACCTAAGTTAGGAAATTGGAAGGCAAACATCTTCAGGGCCAAAAGCATTGTGTGACCCTGGGAGCTGCTGGTTGTGCCTGCAGCACCTCAGGCTCAGTTTGGAGGACAGAGTGTGCCCTGCCTGGCACACTGACTGTGTGGACAGATCCATCAGCAGGGACAGAAGTCGTATCTGGGAAATGAAATGCAAAGCAAGCAAGACTGTGAACTGGAAATGCTCAATGTCACATGATAGGTTCTGCGCTGGCAACCTGGAGGGCTTAGGGTGACCCTCCTTATGGTGGTGACATTGGGACCAAGCTTCCCTCCACAAAGAGCATTCCCAGGACCTCAGAAAACTGTAATTTACCTTGGAGTTGTGCAGGAGCTAATCCTTCATTCTCTTTGGTGTTTGAAGAGAGTTTCTGGGAGAATAATTATACCTTTTTTTGCAGGCCCAGACTAGAGAAAAGGCTTTCACAGCACTCAGAAATCTCGTCCCTACAAGCAGGGAGAGTAGGGATGGATATCAAATCCCCACGAAGTGCATTGAGAGGCAGGCCAAGTGTACATGGGGTTTATGTAACATGGTGGACAACCACTGCAGATCACAAAAGTTACACCAGCAAAGGACACAACCATTTCAGGGACCTTTTTCCACTTCCAGAGGATACCTCTTTGGCAATTACAAAGCACACTCCGGTTTCACATGCCAGAATGGCTTACTGGTATCTGGGCACCACGATGTCCAGCTCATGGGATGATGACTCCTACAACACCAGTCCATGAACAATTCCAAACAAATTGTGCTAACCTTGTGTGTCTGTGTGTTTATTTAGTGTAGCTCCAGAAAGGTTCATCTTACTGGGACCAGATAGGAAAACAAGGGACTCTTATCCCAGGGGAGGTGTCTGAATATGAGAAAACACCAACTTCCCTGGACCAGTCTGCCACTGTGCACCTCAGCATCCGAACCAACAAAAGACATCAATGTGTCAGCCTCCATGATCCCTTTTTGCAGAGGCCCTGAGGGCTCAGGGGTACCAACCACATGGGCTAGAACTTCACCACCTCCTTCACAGCATCTGCTTCTGATCTGCTTTTGTTGGGCAGTGCTCAGTAGCGGGGGGGGCACCAAATTACAGTGTCTACCACTGTGGGAGTTGCTGTTGGAGTGGTGTGGAGCTTCCTGTTTCCTGGTATAAAAGCCCAAAGTCTTCCCTAGCAGTGCAATCTGTGTGGTTTTGTGGAAAATCAGTGTCCTGGTTTGGGACAGGGTAGAGCTAATTTTCTGTCTTGTAATCTTGCTTTCAGATAAGGCTTTTGTAAGTAGCTGAACTTGCTGAAATTAACAGCAAGTTTCTCTGTCAGTGTCTGCTCCTGGGACTGATAACGCTCAATGTTTATAGTTACTGCTGGAGAAGGGTATGCAGAACCAAGGCCACTGCTCGGATCTGAGGAACATTTTGTGTTCTGGAAAGAGAAAAGGAGTAAAGAGGTACTGCCTCTTTACCTGCCAAACCAGGACAAGGTCACACCTGCAACCCTCCTTTCGGGAGGAGTGGACAAGATAAATGACCAAAATTGACCAAACAGAGTATTCCATCCCATACGCATCATACTCAGTATAAAATTGAGGGATCAAGAGGGTCAAACCTCTTCCCCTTCTTCTTCTGCCCTCTTCCTTCTTCCTTCCCTCGTCCTTTTGCCTTCACCTGTCCCTCTTTGCTTCAGCATCCTGGGAGGATTCCATCCATTCGTCTGCCTTTGGTCCTGATCCATACCAACCTGAATCTGTGTGTTCCTGCCTCCAGCTCCCGACTGCTGCTGACCCCAGGAGTCCAGACTGGACTTTCCCAGGGCTGTCCTGCAGCCTCGGTGGTGACATGAGAGTTACTGGGGGGAAAGAGGGGAGGAACATGGTATAATTTTTCTGTATATTTGTATATATTTAATAATTTTTCCTTTTTATCATTACTGTTTCATTAAAGCTGCATAGTTCAGTTTCCAACCCATAAATTCTATCTCTTTTCTTTACCAGGGAGGGGAGGGGGATTAATAGAGAACATCTGTCATTCAGTTAATTGCCATCCCAGTGTTAAACTGTGACAATCAGACAAGGCAGCCATGGTCCTTACACCTATGCCAGAACCTAGGTCAGTTTCTCCTTAGATCATAGAGTAACAGAATGGTTCTTCTTGGAAGGCACCTTAAAAATCATCTCATTCCATCTCTCCTGAATGGTCTGGAGATCTTCCCACCAGATCAGGTTGCTCAAAGCTCCATCCAGCCTGGGCTTGATCACTTCCAGGGATGGGCCATCCACAACTTTCCTGGGCAACCTGTGCCAGTGTCTCATCACCCCCACAGGAAAGAATTTTTTCCTTTTATCTAATAAAAATCTACCCTCTCTAAGCTTGAAACCGTACTATCACCATGTGCCCTTGTAAGAAGTCCTCGTACAGCTTTTCTGTAGGCCCCCTTCAAGTACTGGAAGGCCACTATAATCTTCCTCTTCTCCAGGTGAACAACCCCAACTCACTCAGCCTATCTTCATAAGAAAGGTGCTCCAGCCCTCTGATCATCTTTGTGGGCCTCCTCTGGACTTGGTCCAAATGCTCCGTGTCCTCCCTGTGCTGGGGGCTCTAGAACTGGACACAGTACTTCAGGTGGAGTCTCACCAGAGCAGAGTTGAGGGTGAGAATAGAGCAGAGTAGAGGGGGAGAAAAATCACCCCCACCAGTTTCCCATCTTTCCAAGCAGGCTTGCTGCTCCACTGCCATTCCTTTCCCATACAGAGTATGCCGATCTTTTGGGTGGCAAAATGGAATTCTGCCTGTGCAGCTGGAAAAGGTCAAGCTTTGCCCAGACTTGTGGCTTTACAGTGCCAATGCAGGCTGTAAATCTCAAAAAGTCCCAAGGACGGAGCCCTTGGCTCAAACCTATTCACTCAGCTTTGCTCTCCATCACTCTCATAGCAAGGGTGGACATGGTGGCTAACATGAAGGATTTACAGTGTTGTCTTTAAGGACTTAGCATCAACAAGATGACCTTTGTGAAACAGTTTCTGCCAGGGTCAGTTAATAAGTGTTTTGCCATGTTTTATCTTGGTTGGATGCTTCAGTGTGACTGGTGGAAGGCTTGCTTCAGCCAGACTAGAGTCTCCTTGCCCATGACCCAGAGCCTCTCAGAAGTGGCTTTGGCTTTTCTCAAGTTAGGCTGCTTGTGACTCACAAACTTGCTTTCCAATGAGAGGGGGAGAGAGAGGACAGATGGGTAAATGGGCAGACTGGTGCAGGCTTCATCTCAGGCTCTGCAGATCGCTTGAGCTAAATCAGAGATGTTGCTAGTGGTTTCTTCCTCATGCAACTCCTGCCTGCTCCTCAGTTAACCCTCCCTGGGAGCAGAAAAAGAGGGAATCAGATTTCCTCACCAGGCCCAAAGCACGATGCTAAGGAGGTGAATGGACCCCCTCCTACTTGTTGGCAGTGAGGGCCTGACAAGCAGCACAACCACATTATGTGTCTAGGGCTCCATCATGGCTCTCCATGTGGCTAGGGGACCTCTGGGTTTCTCCAGAAACTCTTCACCAGAATCTGTAACCTTTACAACCACTCATCCTGCCTGCCTGAGATCTGGAGGAGGAAGCTCTTCATAGAGTCACCAAGTCCATTGAGGGCAAAGGAAGAGGTCATTACCAAGATGAGGTTGGGTAAAACTGTCCCCTTCATGCTGGATAACTGCTTCACACACATGATGGGTGTTAAGCTCCCAGGCAATAGTTTCTGAGAATGCACAAGGCTAAACGGGAATTGCTGCAATCCTGCTGGCTACAAGAGAGCCAAGAGGACAGCTGCATACCTGGTTGCAAAAGTGAAATTATTAGAAACTTGAATTTCACCAAATGCATTCAGAAATAAAAGCTCCATTTGTCAGTGCAGCTTCTGACATGGAGACAAAAGAAGCTCCTAAGATAATTAGTGAGGGCTTCACTTTTTGGGTTCAGTTTATCTGGTGTTAGTGAAATTCTAGGCAAGCATTTAGGAGTTCTCCTGCTGCCAGTCAGAATTGCTTTCTGGGTCCTGGGGAAGGGCTCAGAGTCCTGAATACAGTATTTCCCTGTTTGTGTTGGAGCTGTGTACCCTAAGTGTGTGCATGTGCCCTCACACAAACTAACACAGCTCTTCTTATTTACCCAGTTCAGTCTCTTGTGAAATACTTCTACCAGATTCTGTACATTTTCAGCTCAATTGCTCTAAATGTAGTTACCCAATCTTGCTAAAACTGTTTAAATGTGATTAGCCAATGCAATTATCCTATAATAAAGCTGGTCCAGAAATTAAAACAGCAGAAGAGAGAAACAGAGAGGAGAGAAAAAGGAAAATGGAGGCATTTAGAACAGATTTTTTTTTTTTCTTATTTGACAGTATGGAAGGAATAACAAAAAGAAGTTAAAGCAAGCTGTTTTGAAGTGGGGGGAAAAAAGCTCCCTGCCTTATCATCAGAATTCATTCCTCAGAAATGTTTTTCTGTCTAAAAATGCTGACCCAGGGAAAATTTTTTGCTGTCTTCTCTGGGGTCCCCTTTAGTCACCTGGAGGAACATGAGAAATGGTGTTGCCTTGTTCTACACGAGCAGAATCGACAGTGATCAATGTCCCGTAAGAAAATTGTATCTGGAACCTTCTGGAGCTCGCTGGTGATGCTCTCCTGTGAAAGATGCTAAACCCCTGTGACTTCCTAGTGTTCCTGGGGGAACTGTTTGGGGATGAAGTGGGAACCTTGCTCTGGGTCTGCAGGCAAATGCTGTGCTGTGCACAGCAGCATCTCAAAAGCTTGCATTTTTCTTTGCCCAAAATAATCCTTTCAAGAACATCCTGTCATCACTGCTGAGAGGCCCTGAGGTTGAAGGCTATTGAAAAACTCATTCCTTTCCTTTGTGTTAGGTTCTTTTTTTTTGTTTTCTGTCCCATGTGAACAAGTATATTAAGCCTTCAGACACCAAATCCACACAACTCCCCCAGCTCAGTAATGGAGGTTATAAGCCAGCTGAACAAGTCAAGGCTTACTTTGATGCATTCACTTTTCATTAGTCATCTGAATAATTAAGCAAGAAACCTGGGTAGTAAATTAATATGATTAAAACAAATGAAGCAGCATAGAGTACACCTTTAACTGTGCAGATCATAGGTCACTCCAACTATATTTGCTTGCTTAGCCCACTCTGGACAAAGTCCTAGCAGATTTTTATCATTTAATTGTCAACACTTAATTTTTCATGGTTCATGGCTGGCAAGCCCACAGATCATGCAGACACTGGAAAAAAGAGGGACCAAATCCTGCCCCATCCTGCCCCACTGGGAATGAATAGCACCAACAACACGGGCAAGTGTGCCATGTAGGACATGGGGTGGGACATGGTCATGCCTGGCTGTTCATGCAGCATTTCTAGTTGAGCAGAAGTAGAAGGCAGCTGTGTTTTCTGGTGGAGGAAATTTCTACCTTATAACACCCACGGTACTGACCCCCTGTCCCATTAGCTTCGTGTTTTCAGCTCAGACTGAATCTCACAATTTGCCTTGAACTCTTTCTCAGGCTGTTTCCAGCTGGGGGCAAGGGGTGGACAGTCTCCTATCTTGTGTCCAGAGCTCATCCTTTTGCAGGTATTGGGGTACCCTGGCTATCTTTCTGCTCAGCACCAGATCATGAGAGGACCAAGTACGACCCAGCCACCCCTTGTATAAATGTGCTGCAGCACTGGATGTACCCTCACTCTCCCTGGCACCACACAAGATGCCCTGGAGCAGAATTGATGAAAACCCAATCATTTAATTTCAGGGAGAGAAGTCAAGGAGATTAAAGTGATCTGCACTCCTGTCTCAGCCACAGGTCTCCTGGCCCTGCTGTACTGAGAATGCCCCAAGGCTTTTGCAGGCAGATCTCCAACCCCTTTGTTAGAAGGGCCCAGCTGAACATCTCCTTTCATGCCTTGTTGGGAGCTATTAGAAGCTAGCTGGATGCTGGGAAGGGCAAACTCCAGCCACAGTAATTTTCTGTGCCCCCAGGACACAGGTGAGACAGTGCATCTGCTGACTTGAAGTGGATATTGTTCCTGGTATTTAGGATTCCTTTCAGATTAAGCATCATGCAGCACTCACAAGGCTCTGCTTAGAATACATGTCTGAGCTCTGCCTGAAAATCTGATTTCCGTGCCATTACTTCTAAAGCTGTGTTTGCCTCCCCTTTCTTTTTTGATCTTTTTCATCCTGACCAGCTGTAGCATGCAACTCCCTGTTATGTTCGTCAGATGTACTGCTGTGGTTTTACTTGAATTAAATAATTCCCTCTGCTTTTTCTCCCCCTTTCCTAGTACTGGCTCTTTCCCCTAATTCCTGGCACAGGCACTTTGTTTTCTATGGCTTTCATTCAGCTGAGGTTGGTTTTTGAATGTGCTTTCTTCTTTCCAGAGACACTCCTGGACCAGCCCTTAGGCTGTTTTTCCAACACATTAAGTGTTTCCATCTCTTTCCTCTCCAAGAAGATTCAGTTTTATCCTTTATAAAAGTAGCAATAACCTTTTACATCTCTATTTCTGGCCCATTTTTCTAAGTAAACAAGGTGTTTTTAACAGTGCTGTGTGTGGGTATGTATATGTCTACCTGTTGGTTCCCTCATAACTTGAATTTATTGGCCAAATTTAATGAAAGTGGACAGAGGGTTATGGGAGTCAAAGACTTGAGGTTCTGAAAAATCTTGTGCATATAGGTGAGAGAGCAGACAAGGAAGATGCTCCGTGTTCCTTAACCAAAGTGCAGAAAAAATACTGTGACTCTGGGGGGAAAAGCTCAGAAATATCACCCAGGGACTCGAGATTCAAAGGCAAATGAAGGACATGCCCTTCTTTTTCTTTTAAACCCCATGCTTTTTAAACCATAAGGTCTCATGATTTTGAAGGGACTAGACTCATGACTTTTAAACCCTTGGGTATGAAAGCAGGGATGTTGGAGTCTCCTTGTGGCCAAGAGTAATCAACAGACCATCACAACCCCGTGAGGCCACCATCTCACTTCATCCTTCATGCTGGTTTCCCTGCCAAGCTGTTCCTAGAGGCAAGAAAGCAACGCTGCAGGATGAGCTATGCTGTTGCTTCTCATAAGTGGTGCAGGTCCAGGAAGGGGACAGAATGGGACCAAGCAGATCAAAATGCTGGATCTACTGGGTAACCTTGGACAAGTCACTATACTTCCCAGTGCCTCTGCTTCCCTTTCACCCCATAGAAACCCTTGATGGAAAGAGTTTTCTCTGCTGTGTCTGTACAGTACCTACCACTGCAGGGTTCCCACCAGGCTGTACCCTGCAGGGAGGCACCTGAAAAATAATAGGTCCTAAAAAGTAATAGGTATGGGCACAGCAATCTCACTCAAGAGCCATGGGTTCAGCATCACCATAGAGAGTAAAGGGGATAGCATGGCCTATAGGAGGCTTTTATTGAGGAGCTTTGTTCCTTGGATGGGTGCCTTCTGGCTAGGGCTGGTCTCACAGGCACTCTTCCCAAATGGGTTCAAGAAGGTAATAAGCTGAGAAGGGAAGAGCAGGCAGGAAAGGAAGAGAGAAATTGGGAGATAGAAAGCAGGATTCAGCTCTCTCGTCTGTCAGAACAGGTAGCTGCTGGCTCAGGGAAAAATGTTCCCATTTGAAAACTGAAAATCTTCCCCAGCCCCAGCCTCCTGCATGCACAGACCTCACGTGCTCATGTCTGGCATGGGGTAATAAGTTGGAACTGCCCCCCACTGAGGAGCACAGCTCAAAACAGTCACAGTTTTTCTTCCTTTAGGACTCCAAGTCACTCCCCATAAGGTCTGATAATTCAGAGAGAACTTCCCCCATTTGCCTGCCTTCTTAACCACATTTGGCTGCAATTTGGGTGTTTTACCTACAGTTCCCACACGAAGAAACCCCCTTAGCTGTAACCCAGCTTCTCCCTCCCTGCAGACAGCTATTTACAGGATTTCAATGGGTAGGTCTGAAATGACTCCATGTCCAGCATTGCCACTGCCAAGGGAAGGAGATGGGGGTCTTTGCAAAGGGCTTTAATAATCTTCCCGTTGCTCTGGCTGGCAGCTTTCGGCACACGTCCCACATTCCTCACTAGCCCTTTCCTTAGCAATGAATGGGCTTTTAGCACTCTCTCATAATGGTTTCTCTTCCTGTGGCACTCAGAAGAAGCTTTCAGCCTGCTCCAGCTGCCTCCTCTCCTGACCCAGCAGAAAGATGGGGCGGCTCTGCTCAGCGTATCCTCTGCGGCTAAAAGAGCCGCTCCGTCACCTCTGCAGAGAGGTGGCAAGGGCTGGAGGATGGCTTTGCCTGTGTATTTTCCTTAAAGCCCCTTTGCAGGCTGGGGTTACCAGGCTAAGGGAGGACCTCCTCAACCCCCAAGAAGCGATGAGCCCTGTGGGTCAGCAGTCCCCATGCAGGGTCAGGGGGCCTTCATCCTGGGGCTCCCCTCCCGTACTGGGGCTTGTCCTGCCCCAGAGACTGAACTTCCACTCCCTGATGCAGGAGGTCTGGGCTCTGATTTAAGGCAGGTGGAAAGTGCATACTTCTCCCTCCTGGCTAGGACTATTATGTACTGTTGTGCAACCTGCATGAGTATTTTGCTCTTTGTTTTGTTTTTGTTTGTTTTTTTTTTCTCACTGATTTGTTAATGATGCTACTTAATAAGGGAGCCAAAATTGCTCTAGTTCAGGCTAATAAAAGGGCTTCCAGCAGTTCTCAGATATCTACTTTAGCAGGAACTTTAGACAGCTTTGAACACAAACAGATACAGGTACAACAGATAACATAAGCTCAGGATCTCATAGGCTTTGAGATCAATGAGAATCACAACCACCAGAAAAACACTGGGTAACTATGTACTTTTCTAGGACTGGCTTAGAAACATCTTTGAACCTGTGGACTTCAGCAGCAAAAAGCTCATTTTCCATGGTGCAAACATGATGGGAGGACTTTCCTAAGTCTGTATTTCCTGGATGTAGCAAATAGAACAAATTTCTAGTGGTTTGATGCTTCACACAGGTGGTTAATACCCCCACTTGGTGAACCAACCAAGTCAGAATACATTGCTGGCCAGATGCATCTTCTGCAGTAGGTCAGATGCAGCCCTGGTAGCTTCCTGCCTCTCACTGACTTGAAAAAGATTTGTACAGACCTGAGGTCTTGGCATAAATGACCAAGTACTTCTTTTCTTCAACAGTCTCTATTTCATACAGCAATCAGGTACAAACTTAGTTTTTCAGGGAGGAGGGAAGGGCTCTACACTGCATAAGTGTTACTTCAGATACCCCTGAGGATGAGGTACAGCTGCCACAGTTACACCATCTCTGACAATCTCAGGTGAAGTGGTGCAGTGCTAAAATAGTCTGAAAAATGGAAGCACCTGCTTTCTGCTAGTCACTTTTTACTCCTGTTACAGCATTACACCAACATGCACAAACATACACACTGAGCAATTTGCTCTTTGCTCCAGGCTGGTTATTTTACTGTCTAATCCATGCACAGCCATCAGGGGCCCTGTAACTGCTGGCTCTGCTTGAATCTGTGGATACAGACCTTGGCAGCAGTGTTACTGCTGAAGAACAGCATCAAGTAGGGAAACAACTTCTATAATGGGCTGCCTTCTTTAGTTCTTGCCTGCTGGATCTGCTGCCTTGGCTGTAGCTGTTAGGGAAGAAAGGAGTTTCCACCTGTCATCAATCCATGCCACACTCTTGTGCTCTGGTCTCAAGGGGTACAGAAGATCCATGAAAGGTGCAGAGGGTAACAAAAGAATGCAGCAATCTCTGTATGGAACTCACAATAGCTCTGGAAAAGAGATGATGGGGCTCAAAAAGCCTCACAAGAGGAAAAGCATGGAAGGCTTTTAAATCCAAAGGTCTGCACCTGGAAACATCTGAGCTGCAGGTTGTTGGGTATTTGGAAAGTATAATCAGAAAATATCACATGTCCTTGCTTTGCTTATTCATATGCTCTTCTTTTCCAGTATGACTCTTCTTACAATATTTTGCTGCTCTATTTGCATGGTCCTGGGGATCTCTAAAGCTGCAGTTACTTCTCAGACACCTCTTCAGTCTCCATGTTTGCTCCCACAGCCACATGGTGTGGCCACTGTCACCCTCCTGCAGCAAGTTGTGGCCATGGGAAGACATCCTTACAGGCCAGTGGGCAAAGGGCATCTGCACAGTCCACAGAGTTCCCTGGCAGAAGCTTTACCACTCCTGCTTGCTGTCATCCCAGTTTACTGTCACCCACAATCAGGGATACAGTATTCATTGTCATGCCATAACCAGGGATAAAACATGTAAGGATAGAGATTCCCCTTGCTGCTTCTAGCCACAGAATCACAACCAACGTTCAGAAATTGCTTGTGCTTTTTTTCTCTCTCTAAGGTAGCTTTTTATAGCATATTCCATCTAGCTGATGTAAATCTAGGCACACTCTGCTTGTGAATTAATCCTTGAATGCCAAGCAAATCCTCAGCTGTCCAACTTACCCTCCCCCTACCACCAGCAAGGCATTTTATCAACACAGCAGCCATGGTAGAAAGCAGCAGGCACTCCTACTTGGAGCACTCACAAGGTCTTCCTACAAGCACGTTTTCCATAGCTGAAACCCTTCTTCCTGTCATTTCCCTTGCTTTTTTGGTAGCAAAGCTTACCCATGATATCACACAGCTTGCTTGTTTGGAAAAGCCTGACCCTGCATTTCCCCTGCCTGCTAGAAGCAATGTCCCCTGCTAGGACAGGATGTCACACGTCCAAGATCTTGAACGTCCACACTTGTTCTTGACTTTTTTTCCCGTTTTCCCATTTTCCCCCACTTAACCCTCAAAGAAAAATCTCAGTGAGACTCTACAAAAGAGAAAATGACATTACCTTTGGGGTGCAAGTCAGAGCCCTTCTTTTGCAGCACATACAGATTTAGTTTTCTTCATGATTGTACATTACCAGTTTGGAAAACAGGGACAACTCAGTTTTCAATTTACTCCTGTCTCAATTCAACTTTGTTTCCAGAACCACTTAAAGGACCTCCAGAGTAAACAACATGTGTGTGGAGATATTTTTCTATATTTTTCATCTTTCTGATGGTAAAACTACATGCACCTTTAGAGGATAAAGTTAAATATTTACCCTAGGTCAACCATCCCTGTCTGCAGAGTGTATATTTGGTTGGAGTTTGGGCAACCAAGAGGTATTTGCAGAAAAGTCTTGCCTGTCTCTGCTACTAGAAAATGCACTCCCAAAGGCCTTTTACTTTTCTCCTCAGAATATTTTTTATCAGGCATGAGAACTTACCTAGCCTGGAGAGACCGTGAATCCATGTGTGACACTGTGGTTTAATTGTGTTTGGGACTGAGTTATTCCTGGTTGCTAGCCAGGAACTTATGCACAGCTGAGCCTGAGGAATATTCTTGGGATCTGGCACCACTGAGGGCCAAGGGGGTTTCTTTCTATGCATTTGGGTGCCTGGAAATCAGGCTCACTCCAGTAAGTCCAAGTGGCTGCCTGTGTGTTGCTGACCCTGCATCCAGCTTGCAATGGGGTGAGCAGCTCTGTGGCACTGGGAAGAGCTGAGGACCACATTTCATGTTCCTCCCAGGGGCAGGCAGAGAGCATTTCTGTGATGGAGCTGGAGTCTGTCCAAATTACGTGGCATCCCAGACCCAACAAAGTCTTGTTGCCAAGCTAAAGTCTGCATACCAAGGAAGTCCTCTAGGCCTTCCTGCCTCAGCCAGCGTGCTGTGGCTCTTCTGAGGGCTTCATTTTGTCTGGTGAAAATAAGCTTTCCCCCACATCCTTTTCATGTATTCTCCTCAGAGAAAGGCCACTCTATAATACAGCCCCTTGGGACACTGCAGGCTGCCCAGAATATCTCCACTGGGATGTTTGGGAGCACCTTTGTTCAAGCTTCTCTTGAAAAACACAAATATAAATCCCAACCCCTTCCTGTCCTCTTCTCTTTCATCTTGATCCCTCCTCTCCCCCCATGACTTTTTAGGCACCAACCTTCAAACTACTTCAGATATCATCAGTCACAGGAGACAGGCTGATTGATGATGCCTTTCATCTTTCACACGGAGGTTTTTATTAGGACTTCCAAGAACAGAGGGTAAAAAGTTGCCCAACCCATTGAAGCTGAAAGCTGCAGGTGGCCTTCCCAGTCTTATGAAGGAGACAGCAGCAGGAAGAGGAGGGGACTGGAGGTGGCACGATGAGATGAATGCTCCCTGCACTCCCCCTACATGGCTGTTATGCCATGAGAAGTTTTGTAGGAAATGTGGCCTGAGGGCTACTCCAACCTGTGCCGAGAGGGCATGTATCAGGTGTAAGAGCTGCAAACACCTTTTTGAAAATTGCCTTCTCCTCCCCTAGCAATGAAACTGAAGTTTCATTTCTTTCAGGCTTTGTGTTGACTTTCTTCATGTGTGGAAAACCTTCTCCTCTGTTCCTTATGGGCTTTTCCAGCCTCTGACAACGATGCCATTGGAGCACTTTTGGGCCAGCTGGGCTTAGTATGTGTTGATGTGACCCTATCAGTGATGGAGAAAACACCAACCAGATGGGTTTATTGTCATCATAGGTTATCAAAAGGTAAGGGTATAGCAATTGCTACTTTTTTCCCTGGGCTTGCTCTTTCAAAACTGTTACATACAGTCTGCTATGCTTGTCCTTCCTGGTTGTACATAATAATATCTGACATATGCTATAGGACAGATAGATACTATGTAGTAACACAGACTGCATTCCATTTTTTCCCTTCCCCAAAAACATAAATCACAAGGTGGAAGCTGTCTTTTCTGCCTTCATTTCTGGCTGAGATGAGCAGCACTGTGCAGTTAATGGCTAAATCTGGCTTTCCCCATAGATCACAGCTCTTGCTATCCAGAGGTCTGATTTTATTACAGAGGCCACCATGCAGTTCAGAGCTAGCTCCAGATGTGAACCTCCTCAGGGCCAGGATACATTTATATTTTTTGGCGGTTGGTGTAGAGAAAAAGGAGGATGCAGGTCAGAGGCCGTGTCAAATTTCCTCTGAGGAACAAAAAATCATCTTGGGTTTGTAATGTTATGTCAGTATAATACATGCAGAAGTCAGAGACAGAGGAAAATAATGATTTTCTGTGATATTGTTGCACAGTTTGGTTTTGGTGAGACCTGCATTGTAAATCAGAGACAGGGAGGGTCACACGACAACAATTACCTCAGTTAGGTAACCTCAAGCAATTCTTTAGGTCTTCTCTATATTCAGTGGAGCAGGGTAGAAACCCCTATGGCAATTTCATTTCATCCACCTCAGACACATCTTTTAAAACAGTCTGTCCCTTCCTGTGTCACTACTGACTAGAGAAAAAGCAAGAATTTGGAATGAAACTTCTAGGTTGCAACACCTAGATCACATGGATCCTATCCTAAGTGTCCATCCCACGGATCTGCAGCAGGGTTGTGGTAAAGGTTAGCAGTGGGAATAGATGAGGAGTAGAAAAAAGGAATTAGGAGCCTTTCCTCAGAGAGGTGTCACAATCAACTTCCCTCAACAAAGTGGGGCCTTTTCTGAGGGTAACATCTCAAAATAAGTCCTGTCCATTCTTGCTTGGTGCTGAAAGATAGAAGGGAAGGACCTGATTCCCTCACAGCCCTTGAGATTTTTTTCATTACGTTCACTGAGGATGGAATTTCAAATTAATATAATATTACCTCTTATATTAATAATACATTATAAATATAATATTGTTTAATAATATATTTAACATAATTTTTAAATTGTATCAAGAAGAATTTCCTGGGAAATCAGATGGACCTCTTCCTTCCAGGGCCAGTGGTGACAGCTATGTTGGCTGTGTCCTCACCACAAGATGTAGGATTTTTAAAAATTTATTTTAAAAGACCTGGATTTTTTTCCTGGAGTTTTATTTGTTTATTTGTTGTTGCCTGTTTATGATCCCTCTGGTGATACCTGGAGGAAGCACTCTGGCCCTGTGCAGGTGAAAGCCATATAAGACAAATAAATTCTTCAAGTCACAAATAGGGCAAGTCAAAAAACCTAATTTAGAAGCACTAGCAGGGTGGACATCATCAACATGCAGACTCATTCACTGGAAAGCTCCCAAGATCTACAAGGACTGAAATGAAAACATGACACAACGCATCAGTCAACAATTACTACTGAATAAGTCAGCAGGCTTCAGAGTGAATCACTGCAGCCATCCATGAACTCTCACAGGGTGCAGACAAACAGTTAGCTTTGCCTAGAATGTCTTTGAGATGATGTTCATTCACATGGTGGGAGGTCCACATGCTCTCCTGTCTTCTTCTTGGCAAAAGCCCTGTCATCTGAAGATACACTAAGAGAAGAAGGGTAACTGTTTGGATGCTTTTAGGAGGGCTTAAAAAACATGCAGTATGATCTACAATTTTGGAGGTGTGTGTTCCTGCATGTCACCTGGGTGTCCTCGTGACACTGCTCTGAGTGAAGTCAACCCTGAAGGGGCATGGGGAAAGCCTCCAGGAGAGAAGGAGCCTACTATTGACAGCTAGGGTGGAAAAGGCTCTATTTTAACCCTTGCACTGATATCATACATGTCCTTCTAAGGATGAATGTTCAAATTTAATACATTCTTTCTGTTCACACTCCCCAGATTTTGTTGTAGAATCATAGAATTTTCAGGGTTGGAAGGGACCTTCAAGATCATCCAGTCCCAACCCCCCTGCCATGGGCAGGGACACCTCCCACTACATTAGGTTGATCAGAGCCCTGTCCAACCTGGTCTTAAAAACTTCCAGGGATGGGGCTTCCAGCACCTTTCTGGGCAACCTGTTCCAGTGTCTCACCACCCTCATGGTGAAGAATTTCTTCCTAACATCTAATCAAAATTTGCCCTCCTCTAGTTTGAATCCACTCCCCCTAGTCCTATCACTACCTGACATCCTAAAAAGTCCCTCACCATCTTTCTTGTCAGTCCCCTTCAGATGCTGGAAGGCTGCAATAAGGTCTCCTCAGAGCCTTCTCCTCTCCAGACTGAATAACCCCAACTCTCTCAGTCTGTCCTCACAGGAGAGGTGCTCCAGCCCTCTGATCATCCTCGTGGCCCTTCTCTGGACATGCTCCAGCACATCCATGTCCCTCCTGTAAAAGGGGCTCCAGAACTGGATGCAGTACTCCAGGTGGAGCCTCATGAGAGCAGAGTAGGGGGGAAGAATCACTTCCCTTGACCTGCTGACCACGCTTCTCTTGATGCAGCCAAGGATCTGGTTGGCTTTCTGGGCTGCAAGTGTACACTGGTGGTTCATGTTGAACTTCTCATCCACCAGCACTCCCAAGTCCTTTTCCTCAGGGCTGCTCTCAAGACAGTCACTGCCCAGCCTGTATCAGTGCTTGGGATTGCCTCGACCCAAATGTAGGACGTTGCACTTGGTCTTGTTGAACTTCATGAGGTTGGCATGGGCCCACCTCTCCAGCCTGTCAAGGTCCCTCTGGATGGCATCCCTTCCCTCCAGGGTGTCAGCTGCACCACACACCTTGGTGTCATCAGCAAACTTGATGAGGGTGCACTCATTGCCACCGTCCATATCGCCAACAAAGATGTTACAAAAGGACTGGTTCCAATACTGATCCTTGAGGGACTCCACTTGTCACTGGCCTCCACTTGGACACAGACCCATTGACAGCCACTCTTTGGGTGTGGCCATCAAGCCAGTTCTTAATCCACTGAGTGGTCCATCCATCAAACCCATGTTTTACCAGCTTGGAGACCAGGATGTCATGTGGGACAGTGTCAAAGGCTTTGCTCAGATCCAGGTAAATGATGTCCCTTGCTCTTCCCTTGTTTCTCTGCTTGATCTTCAATCTGCATATGGGAACAGCATTTCTGCTTATTGTTTGGTTTTAGAACCTTTCCTCATCTGAAACAGAGAATAAAGACTTAGATATTTTGTTTTCACAGGTAAATGGAAAGAAAAGAGGGTCAGAAGGAGAGAGAATGGCAGGGGAAAATGAAGCATGATATTTTCACTAGAAATACTCTCAAAATACTAATTAAAAGTCTCAGATGGGGAAAGAAAAAATTGTTTTGGAGGATTAATTTTTTATTATTCACAAACCTATTCATGAAATTTTTTCAAAACTGATTTTAACAGATCCACATATCTTTTGGTTCTTTTTGAGTCTGGTGATGTCTTTCAAAGTGTTTGTAGATACTTGCTGTCTTGTTTTGTCTCTGTTTCTTGGTAATTTGGTGGAACATTCATGCTCAGACTTCCACAAAGCAAGTGTTCCTCAAAGGAAAAGTCTGCAGGAAAAAAAAACAAACAACAAACTCACAACATAAAATCAGTAAGAACATGTTTGTTTTCTTGCATCAAACTTTGGAGTCAAGACTTTGCATCAAGCTCTGAGGTGAGTAGTGTGGATGCAGTTGCTCATGGGAGGTGTCATTACCTTTTTAGATGGAGACAATGCACAGGAGTTCCAGAGATGGTGTGGGGATCTTTGGGTCTATCAAGGAGGCTGTAAAGCAGAAAAGTCTTATTAAGTCAGGATTATTGCCCCATCACACCCTGTCATCCTCTTTCATTAGTCTTGTCTACTCAAAATGAAAATGTGCGGCTGATTGTTTTCACAGCACATTTTCTGCTAGGCTGTGCTTTGCTGATGTCCAGGGAACAAGCTGAAATGAAGCCCCTTCTAAAACCCAAACATTGGCTGAAGCTCGGGTGCTGTGAGCAAGCAGGTCAGTACCTTACCACCAAGGCCCCTGCAGATTTGAAAACCCCAGGGGTGCTTTGTCAGCCCCTCGTACCCACCAGAGACATCACCTGCTTCTCAGGCTTCATCACTGCTGTGTGATCAGTCGTGGGTTTCATCCTGATTCCTCAAGGAAGCATAATGGGAGTCTGCTTCTCTGGGGAACAGGGGGCACAGCCACAACCTGTCCTGGTGCAGAGGATGGGTCCTGCCTTTCCAAGAGGTTCCCTGAGAGTGGGTGATGACGTGCAAGGGACATGCGTGAAGCATGAGACACTGAGAGGGTGTGGGAAAGCCATGGGGATACTGAGTAGGACACTGACGAGACGTGTGAGCTGTGGGGACGATGATGGGGAATGTGTGTAAACCATAGGGACACTGACGGGTCACGGGGGGCACATACGTGAACTGTGGGGACACTGATGGGGATGTGGGAACATTGATGAGGAAATAATTGAGGAAATGGCCTGAAGTTGCACCAGGGGAGGTTTAGATTAGATATTACAAAGAATTTATTAATTGAGCGAATATTTAGAAGCTGGAATGGGCTGCCCGGAGAGGTGGTGGAATCACCATCCCTGGAAGTATTTAAAAGCCGCGTAGGTGAGGCACTTCAGGACATGCTCTAGTGGCCACAGTGACACAGATAAATTTATTTTATTTTATTTTATTTTATTTTATTTTATTTTATTTTATTTTATTTTATTTTATTTTATTTTATTTTATTTTATTTTATTTTATTTTACTGGGGAGGGGTTGGGATGTTGACAATTGGACGTGGTGATCTTAAGAGGTCTTTTCCAAACATGACAATTCCACGATTCTGTGAGGGGGTGTGTGTGAACCATGGGGACACCAAGGAAGCAGGTGCGAGTCGTAGGGAGCCTGAGGGGCTCTGTGCGAGCTGCGTGGACCCGGAGGGGGGCTCAGAGGAGAGTAAGACCGGGAGGACACTTGTGATAACGTGAGAAGATTGAGACACTGAGACATTGCGTGAACCTTGGGGACATTGAGGGGGGCACCACCGAGGGGACACATGTGAGCCCGGGCACGCCGAGCGAACCATGAAGAGCACGGAGGTTCCCCCTGCGACCCGAGGTCCGCCGAGGGCCCTCAGGCGGGGGCTGCAAGGGACGTTCTCAGTCCCCTGCAAGCACCGAGGGCGCTGAACAGCCCCGAGCACCCGGGCGGGCGGAGCCGGTCCGGTGCCACCTCCCCTCGGGCGGGGCCGGCCCGTCAGTCAGTCAGGCTTAGGGCTGCATGGTGCTCTACCTCTCCTCCTTTTATTTTTAATTTTGGCAGGGTGGCTATGAGGATGAGTCAAGGCTTGCTTGGAGCTCTGGGTGCCTGGGCCCGGTTTTGGTCCCACCTGGAGGGAGAGTGGCTCCTGGATGCTGGCTGTAGGGCAGGCATGGCCTTGCCTGCCTCTTTCCCCTGCCCCTCAGCCTGTCGTGTCTCTTGCAGGCAGGGCAGGGCAGCATTCCCTATCCCTCACCCACACCTTTTTTATTTTATTCTCCATCTCTTTACTCAGTCTCCTCACACAAATACCAACCTGTAGGTGCAGGCATGGAAATGCAACCCCGTATTCCACCACGGACATACCCTAAAGATAGTCTGGCATGAGCACACCCTGTATGTTCATGAGCTTCCCATCCCACTTCTGCAGCTTGCAAAGACAAGACTCAAAATCCCCAAAACTGCCTGGATCAAAGCTTCCACTTCTACTCAGATCTTTTAATTTTATCCTTATTGCTCCTTACACAGTTGGAGACTTCACCTTTACTTTTTTTTCTGAGAACCCATGTCTTGTTGAGATCTGTCCATCTCTTTAAAGAAGAGAAGACCACTTCCACAAATGAGGCAGACATCCAGCCAGCTTTTTGAGTATTGAATTTCCAATGGCAGTCCTTTGTGCTTTGATGGATCTAGGTACAGAACCCCAGATGTGAACAGATGATACCTTTTGCTATCCCAGGGCTGGCTCTACCACTTTTTCACGCCTGAGCAGTGTTGAGGTGACACAGAAAAATTTATTAAAGGAACCTGAGAAAAGTGGTGCAGTAAAGGAAAGCTGAGGAGTGGCAGGTGGGCCTCTCCTGGTGAGTGTAGCTGAGGCAGTGATGGGAAGGGATAGCATATTAATGGGAAGCATGGAGCTTTCCTGAAACACGGGAAGGTGAACAGCTTTGGAGGTGGTAGATGCTGCTAGCAGGATGCAAACAGAAGAGTAAGGGAAGTGATCTGCATACCAGTGAAGTGGCTGGGGCATTGGGCTTGGTGGGTATTTTGGTAATTACAAAGCCTGGTGTGGGATTTTTTTAAATAGTTTGCTTTGCTTTTATTAATTCTGTTTTTAAGCTGAGGGATGTTTTTGCTGTGTCTGGGTAGATGGATGTGGCAACAAAGAGAGAGAGTTTGTAAAAGAAAAAACATACTCTATTTACAAATCCATGTTAATGTCTTTTCCTTCCCCAGAAACAATTATGTTCCCTTAGGACAAAAAGTAAGTCTGGATTGTCCCACTGGCAATCGTGTACTTCATGTCCTTAGGTCACCTGGTCCCTCTTCCTGACAGAGCACATTAGGAAGTGATAAAGGGACAGTGGGAGTAGGCGGGCTGACTGTGAAAGTGACATGGAGTTAAATTTAAGTGTAGGCAGGTGAAAATTACAAAAAAAAGGAGTCAGTACAACTTGGGGAGCTGGGAAGACAACTGTAGCAGTGGCTGCCCTGAGTGCATCCTGGCATGGTTGCTGTAGCTGATGTTTTATTCCTCTGTCATCACGCAGCACAGACTAGGATGTAAGTGAGAATCAGAACAGGAAAACTCCAGTGAGTTTCAGGCAGTAACACGTGTAGCTGGGAGCAGACAGCTGCTTCTTGATCTGGTCTGTAAATGCAAGTGGAGAGCTCACCTTTAAAGAGGTTACAGTGGTGGTGGGCTTGAGGCCTAACTCCAAAGTAACCCTCATAATGATGAGATTTGGGTAAAGCAAGTGGATTGCAGGATGGTTTCCTTCTGGGAAATGAGGGTCCAGGGGCTTTCTCCCAGTGCATGTACAGTGGAGCTATGAATCCAGCTTTTTCTTAGAGGGGCTGTTGCAGGCATGTTATTGGGCAGTCCAGTTGTCACAGCAGCAACAACAAAATTAAGTCAAGAAAAGATGCATTTGGACACAGCCATCACTAAAACTCCTGGTCTTAGCACAAATTCCCCAGCAGGCCCAGGTATAGGGTGAGTTACATGATTTTTCTGAAAATATTATACCTCTCTCTGCCTTTAATTTTTTTTAGATACTGTTCTTGAAAATGTGGGTGTCCTAATTTGATTATTGAACTTGGCCCATGCTGTGGTGGAAGATGGATTTTCAGTTAATGAAACCTTGAGGGGCTGGGGGACTGAAACTGTTGCCTTCAGCACGGATGGGTCTTGCTGCATGCTGCTCTTTGCTTTTCCCTTTCGGTCTTTTTGCTGTAACCTCCAAGGCTTCACTCAGTTTCAGATAAAAGGTAAAAATGATACACAAATGGGTAAACTGGGTCCCCTTACAGCACTGAAAGCAGATGTAAAGAAGAGGAAATGGCAGCTGTGAGTCAGGATTTGCCGTGGCTTTTTGCAGGGTGTCCTTCCCCAGGGCTCAGGTCCCTTCTGCTGTTGGGAAGCTTACTAGTTTGTGACCAAAGGCGTTGCCTTCCGTTGTCGCAGCCGTGTCTGGAGGGCAGCTTAATTCTTGGTTGTGGTGTTCCTGTTTCCCTGTTGAAAGCTTCCATGCAAACGTGCACCTATGCGTGCAGACATGACCTCTGGAAAAGAGATTTGTCCTGCGCTTTGGTAGCAAATGACAGATGACTCACGAGTGAGCCTTAAGGCTGCCTCTGTTTTTGTTTTATCCATTGACTATAACCTCCAGGTCTAATTTGTCTGCCTCCCTCTGACTGGAGCTGTCAGAACATGCTTCTAGTTTCCCTTCTGGCAAGTGCAGGAGGTGAGCCTCAAGTGTTCCTGGCCAGGGTGTGGGCACAATTTCCTCTGTCCCAGGACCTGGGTTGAGGTGCCTTTGTGCCCCACAGCAGGGATACTGATGTCTCATCTTATCTCATCTCATCTCATCTCAGGTCTGCCATGTAGAAAGCTCTTAGGACGTCCCTAAAAGATGAGCACAGCCAAAGGCAGGGAGGTGTTGCAGCTCAGTGAACTTGGGAGGGAGCTAGCCAGAGATGAGAGGTGCTTCCACAAGGCTGATGGCTTAAAAAAGCAAAGCAAAGCAAACAAAAAAACCCTCAAACCAAACCAAAAAGCGGGGTGTGCTCTGAACCCAAGGGGAGACCTTGGATTTCCTTAATTCTGTCCCACATCAATGAAGAAAGACAGGCTTCTCCAAAGCACCCAGTTCAGGCTCTTACATTCAGCCAGACTCCAGAGCACTCTTATTCCAGGTGGTCTTAGCTGAAGGTGGACCTTGTGGATATCTCTGGAGTATCTGGCAGGGACAGCAGCTCACTTGTGCCGAATAGGTGCCAGCAGAAGATGAGAGTAAAAGGAAATTTTAGGATTTCTTGTTCTGTCCCTTACTTATCAGTTTGGCGGAGAAGGCAAAGCAATGGGTAATAAAGGGCACTTCTCATCTTGGCTAAGAAGTGGGTAGCAGGTGGAAGAAGAGGCTAACTGTGTTACAGTGGGCTCTGGGGCCCAGCACCCACTGGGGAGGGGATATTGCAGAGAGCCAGCTTGGCTCTGATCACACTGGGCATCTAACCAGGGAGAAGCAGGTGAGCAGGATAGAGGAGGTGGCTCCAGCTAACACAGCCTACCTGTAGCCTGTTGGAAAATGGTTCAAACATCAGGATCAAGTGTTTTGCAAGAATCTATTGATTTGTTAACACTTTTGACGGGCAATTGTCAAGACTGCATGTTTCAGTAAGGTCAGAGATTTGTTTTAGCTTTGATTTATATTTGCTGATTCAACAAAATTGAGCAGTTTCGCAGGAACCTATTGATCCCCTCACAGTTCCCAGCAGTGGGTGAGCCTGGTGTTTCATTTCAGTGAGGTCAGTGTTTTGCTATAGTTTTATAAAAAAGACCTAAGTAGAAAATCTCGCTCATCAAAAAGGAACATTTCAACAAAATACTTTACAATTTTTTTATAACTGGAAAAAATGGTCTGGACCAGGTTTTCTTTGCCCAATTTTGGGATGAAAACATGTTTTTAAAGTGTGGAATTGGCTTTGGGAAAGAAATTCTGTTTTTAATCCTGCTCTAGCTGTAACACTCTGGGGAGGGAAGGAGGTAGTAGCATCATCAGCTTTTTATAGAAAGGCTATGGAGAGGTCCAGGTGTCTGCCCTGGGGAGTAAGGTCAGAGTTTCTCAGTCTGCCAGGCAAGTCTGCAAAAGCAGTTTAAATTGTATTGCTCTTCACTGCCCTCTCTGCCCGAGGCTGCCAAAGGGAGTACCCACAGTGCTGTCAGCAAGCGTTGGCTCTGAGCACCTCTGGAGCTGGAGGGAAGGCAAGCATGAGCTTGAGCCTAGGGAGAAGCATTGGCCATGTTTTGCTGGTTGGGCAGCAGAGCAGATGGCCAAGGTGAACCGTGGGGTCCAGGGTGTCCATGACCCTCACTTGGGTACTTGTTTCTTACAGTCCTCTTGGTAAGTCACCCAAAAGCATCAACCATGAAGGCTGTCTCTGAAATCCTAATTGGAAAGAGCAAAGCTTGACTGTTAAGAGAGGAGGGGGAGATGCCACCTTTGTAGTGATAAATAGAATAAGAGGCCAGGAAACAGCTGGAGTTACGCCAACAGTGAGTCCCTGAGATAGGCTGACCATGGAGTTTCATAGCTGGATGGCTAGCTCTTAACTTTGGGGTACCCTCAGAAAAAAGGGCAGTGGTTAATGTTACTGTGCATTTTTGCTTGTGACATTTTCTGAGCCTGGATCCTCTCTTGTAGTATAGGGATCACTGACTTGATTTTTGTAGGAGGAACTCAGCATTTTCATTAATGTGCCTGCACTGCCTGGTGGGTTTTGGTTTAGGAGACCTCTGAACACTTCTGCTCCTTTCTTTTATTCTTTATATTCATCACCTTTTACTACTGACTCCCTCCATTTATGTTTTATTTTCCAAGCAACAAAGATGCAGACTGAAGCACTCAGGCAAAACAGTACCAAATATCTGCTATAAGTAAATGCATTTTTGGGTTTCTCTGTGTTAAAGCAAGTGCACACACTCATAAATATGTATATGTCCAGGGCAAGTATAGTGGATCCACATAAGTGACTAAAAGCAAATGAGAAAAATGGTTGAATGAAAATCTTGGGACAGAAGGAAAAATAAGGGCACTGGAGCAATCCAAACTAGTCTCTGGCAGTTTGCCACAGATGACAATAAAGTTGGTGTCAGGGAACTCCTAGCATTGAAAACACTTCATTGAAATAAAAAAAAAAAAAAAAGCAAACCAAACCAGGAGATAAGGCGACACAGTATTTTTTCTAGGCTTCCTCTCAGAAGTATTTTTCCAGCATCAAGGTTTTTGGCCTCAGAAGTGGAACCTTTTTCTAAGAAGCAATGCTAGAGGAATGCATAGTATTTTAGGGTTTCGTTCTGCTTGCCTGATTTTCCCTTCATGCTTTTGCTGCCAGAACAAAGTTGTTTGCAGAGCTTTAGCAAAATAATTGTTTAGAAACAGTTAATAATAATCCTTTACACGTGCAGTGAAGGAATTCCCATGCCATTCTTACTCCGCTGGTGTGAAGATACAGGGTAAGGAAGAGAGAAATTTTTTCGTAATACAAATACTGAGAAGAATGGGAGCTCCAGCCCCTTTTTGCTCCCTTTACAGCTCCAGGTTTCCTCAGTCACCTGTCTAGGGTTCCCAGCAGCAGGTGCTGCAGCTGAAGTAAGATTTCTGTTACAGCAAAAAGAGTGAGACCTTCCTGCTAAATTTGTTTAGAGGAGCAATGGTCCCTTCTTGCCTGATGGGAGCAGCTTTTCACTGGAGTAAAGCAAAAAACCTGCATTTATCTAGCTGTGCATGGGATGACAGTGTGATGAGCACAGTATTCAAGCAGAAAATATTCAGACCTCGAAACTCCGATCCTTGTGGCTGCCACTTTTTGATTCCTATTCTAAGAGGATCTGAGATAGGTGGTCTCTCGCTTTGTGTGTCGTTCAGCTACGTGGAGGTTTTGTGGCTCAGCCCAGCTGCCTCTCCAGCCCCCGGAAACATCTGTTACCCTTGAGAGCTGTCTGATGGGTTTCTGGTGTGTCTGCATTGCTGGCTTGTCCCATTCTTGCCAAATTCTGCAAGTTTCATCTCTTTCATTGTCAGGGGGCCAAGGCTGCCTGATCCCAGACCCCTGTGCCAGGCTCCTTATCACCCAGGGTTCTCTCAGCTGTGCTCCTCCTCATCTGCTTTCAAAAGACAACTCTCTTCTCTAGCACAGGGGGCACAGCAGTTAAGACACAGCAGCAATAGCAGCAATCCAGTGATAAAGATGTGATGATTTCTTTAAGATCCACATTTACATCTGGTGTGGGCTTTCAAAGCAAAAAACAACCACCCTCAAGATATGGTCTGTGTGGAAAGACTGACTGTCAGACACCCATGTTTAATTTGCATACCCAGTTACCCAGCTCACTAGTTTTCCTGTTCACTGGGGTCACCTGGACAGGAGGGGTGCTTGCACTTCCCTGTGAAACTCCTACACTTGGGTTTGGGGATGTGGCAAATGCTGGCTTGCAAGGAGAGACCTGGGTCTGGATTTTTGTGGTGGGTGAACTTTGCCTCCCCATGCATGGTGAGCAAAGCCTGCAGGCACAAGCACATGATGAGCCCAGGCAGGTCACCATCCAACTTTTGGCTCTCCCTGAAGCATGTAGCATCCCTGCTTTTTTGGTGGGTTTTTTTTTTTTTTTAAAAGGCACTGGGATGGTGTTCTTGCACAAATCCATCTTAAGGTAATAACCTGTGGTCTGACCCACCCGTAATTAAAGCTTAAATTAATTCACATGCTGAATGATCTTAGGTGAGCAATGCACGTAGTCTGTAGACACCTTGTGCCTCTCAAATAAGCCATTTATTTCTTGATTGCTTATTGTTACCCAACATGGCTATTAAACTTCAGAATTTGAAACAAAGGCAGGCAAAAACATTTTTTTACATGTTGTTGGGCAGCCAGGTATACCTCAAAGTTGGATTGTGCAAAACACACAGCTCCTTCTGAGCTGTTGAGTTGAAATCCACATTTTTTTTACTTGGTAGATTGTAAAAAATGCTCCTCCCTGTCCTCAGAGTTGAGTCCTTCAACCAGTGCTCCAGGAATAAAGAATGACTGCTGTATGCTCTAATTTGAATAGCTTTCATGCTGCTCACACTTGAAGCCAGAATCTCCCCTTGCCTTGCTGTAGTGGGGCTGCTGGCATCACTCAAGTATGTGCTTTAAAGATATGCTTGGAGTTAAGTTAGTGTTTGATTACTGAGGCCCATGCCTGATATACTGTATAAATTATGGAGGGCTTGGTTTCTCAGCTACTTTTAAACACCGGAGAAATGTATTGTTTAGGCTTTAGGATTGCTTCCTTTGGTTTTGTTTTGTCAGGATGGAAAAGCTGATTAAAAAAAAATTTATTTCTGATATGTTTTGAGTCTAGTCATCTCTTTCATTCTTCAAAACCCAGTCAATATTACTTTAAAAAAAAACAAACAGTCATCTGGCTATGAAAAGCTGAAATGAAATATCCTGATTTTCTCAACTGCATGTTTTCTTTTTATTTTTGTTAAAACTGCACGCTGATCTGGGCCCATTTGTGTATGTGGTGTTTTACTCCTGATAAAATTGTTTGCTTTTACTATACACGAGGTTTTTATCCACCGGAGAGTTCCAGCTGTGCAAGCATTGATGCTTGTTAGCTGTTGCATTGATCTTATTTGACCAATTCTTAAGCATCTTTAATGAGTTAGAGCTTGCTGTTCAACTTTCATCCAGGCAGCTGTATTGTTAAATTTTAAGGAAAAAACGTCACTGTTTTCTTTCATGCTCAGTGGAACGTAGACTCCAGGAGCCAAATGATTCTTACAGTATTTTGGCCTTTGCAGCTGCCTCCTAATACACTTGTAACACAGCAGAGAGAAAGACTGAGTTAGTTCACAGCAGCCACTTGTTTGATAAAGGTCCATGTACTTTACATTGCTTGTCAAGGCTGTGGGAAAACCTCACTTTCTGGCAGGATAACTGAGCTATGCAGTGGAAAAGACCAAAGTCCTCACCTGTGCTCTATCTTAATCTCACTTTTGTTTTCAAAGATTTGAGTCTGCTGCTGTGTTTTTTGCTGTGGTTTGGATTAGTGCTTTCTGTGTAATTTGGAATTCTGTGTAAAAGGAATGGTCATCATTGAAAGCCTAGTTTAAAATTGTGTTTGCCAGGGTAACTATGGCAAAAGTGGGGAGATTAGCAGGGCACAGCCTGGAGGTAGCTCCAGCTTCCTCAGAGGAGTGCAAGGAGCAAAAGATGGGGAGCAGTTACGCAAATATTTTTTTCTGCACTTAACTGGCTCTGAGTAAGCTTGATTTTTTTTCCTTACCATAAGAATTGCTGTGTCTCCTTGATGCATTTGTCTGGCAGTGTTTTCAGGTCCATACCCTAGGCCTCCTTGCCTTTGCCAGCTAGGGTCCTGTAATAACCCCAGAAATTAGCTTTTATTCCTATTTTGCTTTCTGACTCAGCAAAAACCCCCTGCCACTTGGCTAGGGGAGCACATTCTCTTTGCTCACTGTAAGCAGAGAAAGGAAATGCAGCATTAAAAACGACTATAAAATACACCAAGAAGCAACTTTTTCCTGACAGGGTCCAGTTAACCTGTCCTTGTTGCTGCAGAGGTGCATGAACACACTGGTTGCCCAGTAGAAGTGTACCTCACTTCGCATGCTGTCCTCCCTGCACAAACCTCTGATGCTCAATTTTCATTTCTGTATGAAAGCACTAAAAAATTCAGATGCTGCAGCATTCCACAGGAGTTGCCCCTTCTTTCCTCTGTGCTGGTTAACCCCTTAAGGCCTTGCATCCCACTCTGGCCTGTGACGTGTTTCAGTCCTGCCTCAGTGTTCAGGGAAGCTGACCTTGTTTTATTGAAGAGTTAAGCTGCTCTCTTAAGTGGATTGTGCTGATTGGATTGTCCTTCATGTTGATGGCTGTGAGCAAAACATAATCACATGAATAATGTTAAAAATCTGCCTGACCTTGGAGGTCATAAGCTGTTGGTGCTGCTGCTGGCTTGGCCCAGACAGTTTCTGTAGCCACTGGCTCATGGGTGTGTATAACTAGCATCATGTCTCCTTGTCCTTCGTGTCCCTCCCTGAATAGTTAAGTGTGGCAGACAAGCAGGGACCTTTTTATGTGAGGAAAAGAAGATGGCATTTACACCTCTGCAGCTGTAGCAAGTCTGCTCCATGCTGCTGGAGTATCTTCTGTCCCTCACTACTGCCAATGTGTTTGCCTTTGCAAAATGAATTCATTTGCTGAGTAAGACACCCTAGTGTTCTTGCTTTAGAAGTTGTACAAGAAATAGTTAATTTTCTGTTTGTGTTTTGCAGAAACCTGTTTCCTTCAAATCTTGTTGCTGCAGCTTTCCAAACGGTAAGATATATGTGGGCTTTGGACATGAGCACGGACAGGCAAAGTGACTTCTCTTTTTTGAAAAAGGACTAGAAAGATGGTGTAAGAAATACCAAAGATTAATTTATTTATAGCAAGTGACATTTTTACAGTACCCAACATAACCAGACATACAGCTTCCATGGCAAATGGTTTGATTTTGGAAGGTACTCTTCAAACAAAAGCATATTCATAGCCTGTGTTTTGTACCTCCACCAAAAATGTTCTTTAAAATTTTATACTTTGGATGTCATGTTGCACAGCAATGGCAACTCCACTTTGTGGCACACTACTTACCACTTTGGAGGAGCTAGCTGGGAAGCCCTTAGGTACAGAGTTTGGAGCTGGACTCAGAACAGACAGAAACTTTCAGGCTCTCTCAGGTAACAGCATTACCTGTTGCCTGATGCTTTTATTCAGTATTTTCCATTGTTTCCCTTGCTGGATAATTGCTCAGCCTGACTTCCATTCCAACAGAGGACTAAGTGTGGTAGGACAATAACTGGCACCTGAATATACTGTGATTTAAACTGATGGACAGGAACCATGGGTTTCCAGGAAGATTTTGATATAGACCTTACTGCTAATTTTAGATGTCAGGATAGACACAGATGAGAATATTGCTGTTGGGCAGAGTGATTCTTTATGATACAGGAGCAGAATAATAGGTTTTGCCTTCATGGTGTTCTCTGGGTTTGTTTTTGTATGAAAAAGAAGGTAAATTCTTAAAATCAATTTATGTTTTGAGTCTATATATAATAGAGTACAAGTCAATATACCATATATAAAAATATGAGCAGTACAAAAATAGCATTTAGAAAAGGATATTCTGTGATACCTCAAGTGTCAGGGTTCTGTATGTTCAGGAATGAAAATAAAAAATGCTTTCCTCTGTGCTGCTGTTGTCCCAGGTAACTGGCAGCTACATAAGCTTTTCTTTCCCCTATTTTATGCCTAAAGAAAACAAGCCCAAAGAAGTCCTGCTTTGGCAAGCTGCCTGCCTTATTTATCATAGTAAACTATTGCCCTAGATTTTAGTGTGGTCTCCAGAAAAATTCTTCCTTAACAGTAATCTCCTTGTGAAGTACTAGATTATATGGTCATATGGATGATTTGATCAGCAGACATTGTAGGTTTGTTTGTTTTTTCTTACCTGCAGTATGCAACAGACTATAAGATGGTGCTCAGAAACACTACCTCTGGAAATGCCACACTAGAAAAGGTAAGGTCACTTCCCAGGTTTTTATTCAAACCCTTGTCAACTGCAATATTTGACTACTTTAATCCTTTCCAGCAATCACTGTAAAGAAACAAGTACTTTTCTTTGCCTGGAACAGAGAAACACACTAGCTAGATGAGTTACTCATGGACAAACAAGAAAGCTACAATGGATGGGAGTGTTGGGCTCAACTGATCTGACCTTTGAGACCTTATTTTTAGGGCATGCTTTCTTAGACCTGATCTCACTTGATCTAAATTTTGATTAGTCACTCTGACCAATATTTCCAAGTAACTTTCTGTAAACTTGGGATTAAATAGCAATCAGGCTATCTGAATAGACCTTACTCTTCCATTTGGAGAGCATGAGCTTTTTTCCACTACCCAAGACTCTTTAAAAAAAACAAGTTGAGAATTTTTCTTGTTGCCATGCTTCTGAAATTCTGTTTGAAGCGGTAACGAGTGGTCTGAAGGAGTAAAAGTTGTAGACAGAACATAACAGATAGGCTGCTATTGCAAGGGTATAAAAAAGGAAACTAATTTGCATGTGTAGTTGAACTAGAGAGTGCTGTCTTCCATATGGTGCTGGCAGGACTTCCAGAGATGCTCTGTGTTGCATTGAGTGGCATCTTTCCTACAGCACAGAGCTATCAAGTATCTTTATTATTGGCCAGAATCAACATATTGCAGGTCCAGCAATAATTACTGTTGTCTTACAGGCAGCATGCTGTGAAACACTCAGTATCCCAGCCTGCAATGTGTCAGTTCACTCCCTTTCAAAGGAAGTATCTCATGTTTTCATGAGATTTTGGGGAGATAGGCCTGGGACTGGGAGTTACTTTCAGGGGTATTTTCTGTTTTGCAGGCTTGTTTTGACTATATGAGCTTAGTACTGGATGTTAGGTTACTATATTTTTAATATGATTTGGATGCCCCTAGGGCAAGGGGCATATAACACTGATATTTGTCATGGAAGGGCTGAGCTGGGGCTTGCCTGCCAGTTTGTAAAACTATTAAGGAAAAAGCAGTTTATGCTCATCCAGAGGGACTTCCAAGTGTATCCATGAACGCAGGGAGTACTGGCCTCATTACCTGCTCCTCACCGTGGTCCTGATCAGAACAGTGTGATTCTGAACTCTGCTTTCAACTGATGGGCTGAACACCCAGCCATGGAGGCAGGGTGATGTGTGACTTTTATGGCACAGAACTGAGCCTGGGAAAAATCAGCCCTTGCCTAGAGGCTGGATATCAGAGGGTAAGTGGGTTTCACTGGGGGAGAAGGCAGCCCCATCTGCCTGGGTTCTGCCAGTGCCTGTGGGATTGCCTCAGCCCAGCTCTTCACTCACCCCATGGGTGCCTGCAGTGTCTGTGGAAGGGCCACATGATCCCGAAAGAGCACTTTTGCTTCTCATGCCATGATACCCCCAGGCTGTGTGGCAAAAAACCAAGTTCGATATGAAAGGCTGTGACAATGTGCACTTAGACATGTATGTTTGCTTACAGAGTGTAGAGTTATTCTTCATTTAAGCAGGGGTAAATAAAAGGTGAGTAGGGCTTCTTACTCATCTTCAGTATCAAGTTTGATAGGGGCTTCTTGGCAACCAAGCATAGATTAAGGCCAGCCACATTGACTGGACATAGGCTTGGCTGCCAAGTACTTCCTTAATGTGTGCTCAAAGCCATCTTTTATCTCCTCTTCAAGAGATTATAACGTATCTTCTGGCAATTTTAAATGTGAGGTTCTTTTTCAGTTTTCTTCTTTCCCTTTCCCACTTATCATACTCCTGTTTGATGCAATATCAGAAAAAAATATTCTCACTTTGTCACCAGTACCTGTTCTTGCCAGCGGTTATGATGTAAAGGTTATTTCTGCTATTACTTTTCCAAAACTTTTCCCCAGTTGTTGGAGCAAAACCAGAGCTGAGCTTCTTCAATTCCAGAAGACGCCCTGCTGTCTCTAGGGAAGAGCAGACCAAATGAAAAGAAAGCATGGTCTCAGTTTTGTTAGCTCAGTTTCATTACTGGTCTTACCGTATTATTTATGGATAGATGGAGGTTAAGTTTGGAAAGGAAGAGTATGATTTTTGGATAATATATAATAGTTTCCATTGATTATGTTTTTTTCCCCACCACTGGTTAATAAGCCCTGTCTTCTCTCGCTGATGATATGAATGCTGGGGCACGTAGATGTCCACTCAGCCACATCCTTTCTGTTGTTTCACAAGCTCACATGTTTACCTAGCTTTTATAGCTACATCCTCTCTGTCTTCAGCAGGAAGGCTTCCTGGGGCACTGGCTATCTCAGTTCCCCATCTGCAGCACAAGGGAGGCCATGGGGCACTGGTTGCTCTTCTTCCTCACTTCACAGGGCTGCATTTTCTTTTCAGCCACCTACTACTTGGACAGGTGGTCAATGTCAGCAGTTGTTTCCTTGATAAGCATTTTGTTTCAAGAGCTACAAAGCAATAGGGATCTTCAGAGAGGTTCAAGGCCCAGAAGAGCTCCATTAATCTTTCTACCAGAACACATAATTCCAAGCAAACAATAACACATCCCATAGTTTATCCAGGAGCAAAGCTCTCATTAAAGCTGTTTTTGTTTGGTGTCCACAGTGCTGCTTGGTTTGGCAGCTCCTTTGGGGTGATAGACTCTTCTGTTAGAGTACAAAAAGGCTGTTCAGTATCTGCCAGTTTTAGAGGCTGGGATTGAGAGGATCTTCCGCTAAGGATTTATTGCTGGACTCTTTCCTGCTGCAAGGAGATGAAATTCCCTGACTGCTGCAGATTGCCCCCTTGATTTGAGGGGAGCAATTTCCTGCAGTGAGTTACTACTCTGTGCAAATGATGCTCCTTCTGCCTGCATCTGTGGTGATGGGAGGTGGTGGTGAATGTTGTGTGTTGTAAAGAAATTGACTCAAGAGGGAGAGAGAGAGAGAGCAAGACCTGGAAGGGGTGGCAGGATCTCAGAGGGAAACAGATGAGAGGTTTTGGGTGTCTGTGCACAGAGTCCTCCCTCCAGTCACCAGGAACTGAGGGGTCTGCAGATCACAAGAGCTAGGCTGGAGGGACTAGTGAGTGTGAGCACTTCAAGAACTGCAGCAGCAGCAGTGATCACGATGCCAGGAGCAAGGTGGAGAGAGTCATCTTCACGGGAGAAGGAGGGCTAAACTCCGTGTATTGTCAATCCAGAGTGGTACAGGGGAGTCTGAGGAGAATTAGCCAACTTACAAACAGTAGACCAATGTGAAGGTTAAGATGAAAGTTGAGAAGCAACCTGTGTTCTGGCTGTAGCTTCTGACACTTCTGTCTCATGCCCTTCTCTGACTTCCCAAGAACAAAACTTGGCAAGCCTTTGGCACCCGTGGCTCTCTAGAAGGTGGAGAGGCTGATACTTGTGGAATGACCTAGGGCTTCTCTAGCCAGGGAAGCTAGAGAACCTTCCAAGAGAAGCACTAGGACCTCTGGCTCTCCTGTGTGCTTCTCAAGCTCTTGTCTGCTCTGTGACCCTGTGTGCCCTACACAGCTGATGGGAAGCTGAGCAATCCTCTTGCAGATTCAATACACTTCTGCCTTGTTCCTGCAACTAGATCTTTTAGAAGCTCAAAATGCAGTGGGTTGCTGGGCTTCAGGCCACACTGCTGCATTTAATGAGTTGAGAAGCAACTCTCCAGTCAGAGTTAAAAGGGCAGAGTTGCTTTGCAAAACTTCAGTATAAAGTAGTATGATAAAATTCCCTCCCAGTAACATCCAGGTCAGGATGCTGGGCACTTTCAGCAGCTTGAAACACTGAATTTCTGTTCTGTAGCAAAATTTCACATTTGTTGTTTTTTTGGTTGGGTTTTTTGTGGGTTTTTGTTTGGTTGGTTTGTTTTTTTGTTTTGGTTTGTTTGTTTTTTTCTTTCTTTCTTTCTTTTTTCTGAATGAGAACCAAAACAAAAAGAGTATCCGGTGTTTTTAGGATTTTTTTGTTTGTTTGTTTGTTTGTTTGAAAAAGTTTGGGACCATTATGATAAAATTCTCTTTCAAGCTTGAATTTCATATTAGCCTTGTATCAAGTGAAACCGTAGGATACTGTATTATAAAATCGTAAGTTGAAAAAAACAAGGTGAAAAGTGGTGTCAAAATGAAAGTGTATTTCATTCACTGCATGTGAATGACACAAATGTCACACAAAAGTGTAAAAATGTTGACAGGTTGCCCAAAGGGACATTTCCCAGAGAAAGCTTTGGGTCTGATGAAATGATATGGCAGCATTATTTTACTACACATTTACTTTCTTCCTGCTAATAAGTTAGTCATAAAATTTGAGACTGGTACATTGATTTGTAGATTGTTGCTGATAAATTTGCTCTGAAATTCTGTTAGATTCTTTTAAGCTTTATGATAACTCTAGAGCAGGAGATAACGTTTATGTTTTACCAACAGAAGTGAAAAATAGTAAAGTTAGCACACGGGCAGTTTATTCAATTACTAGGAGGGTGTAATGTTTTTAGTCTTAAATTTTCTAACCACAGAAGAGCCTAAAGCTTTCAGGCACACAAAGCAGAATATAGACAAAACTGCAGACAGGGAAGTGTTACTGTGTGTGGAGAAAACAGCACATTTTTTCAGACCTGTGTGGCAATATGCTGTGCTCCATTTTTAATATCCTGTCCATGTTTTGGATTCTTTTTAAGCTGAAATCTAACTGACAACTTTGCCCTGAACAAGCAACTATCATAAAAAATTGCTGATCCTATATCTGACAGTGTAACTATGAAAAAAACCAAAAATGGACAGAACTGTCCTTGTTTGTTAACACTTCTGTTAACAGCAGTTTAACCTTTATGCTATTGTGTATAATTTATGTCTTATCCCCTTTGTTGCCACCTGCCACTAAAAGAGAGTCTGATTCAGCTGTAAACTTCCAGTAAAAATACCCTGAGCAGGCTCATTTTAGCAGCTTTAGCAGATAAGTATCCTCAGTTCTTTAGTCAATAATAATTTCAAGCTTTTAGCTCAGGATATATTTTTCTTCACTAATGTTGAGCTAGTGTCTACTTTAACTAGCCAGAAGGCCAAAACTTGTACACAAACCTAATCTGCTTTAGAGGCTCTTCCAAATAAAACAACAATTTGACATGTTGAGCTTGTACTGCCAAGTCTGGGGGAAAAAAAAAATCCCAAAACCAACACTTCGTCAAAACAATGACATTTTTATGTAGCCACAAGAACAGTCTTTCAGTTCGTATGATCCTACACCACCAAACAATCTCCAGCTCTCTTTGGAAAACAAACTGGGAAGGACCATCAGAGGAGACTTGTGAGTAGATTAGTTTTTGTCAATAGGTGGGTACTGTTTTTAGCCTCTTGCTGTGCAGCCACATGATTTCTGAGAGGGGGGAAAAGGTATTTCTTCTGTTCTCTCCTGTGTCTCCCATGGCTGACTTGGACAGATGAATGAGTAGTTTCCCATCCTTTGATACCTTTCTCTGCCCCTCTTTTTGTTTCATAACATTGATTGTTTTCTCATGTTTTTCACTGTGGTATAAACACTTCCCTAAAGTGCTGGAGCTGGCAGTTTCTGAGAACAGATTCCTATCAGAGGTGTGAGGAAATAAAAGCATGTTTAGGGGCCAGACCACTGCAAGCCTCTTGCAGGTATGATTTGTTTAGGCTCTAGGTTATCATGGTGCCAACAGTGAATGATGCTTAATGGAATAAGCAGAGCTAGGAAGTCAGTATCACCAGTCTTTGCCATTTCTATATGCAGTCTTTCCCACACCCATCATCCCTCACAGGAGGACAAGGAGGAAGCCTTCAGTCTTTTAACTGCATATGTGTGAGTGACGTCCATGCTGTTTTGCATCTGCAGTGGAGCTTGTCCTGAGCAAACTGGGGAGGTTTCCTCTTCAGGGTGCTGAGAGCACATGTATGGTATTGAAGGATATGAGGGGAGGTAGTGGCACACCCTTTCCTTCACTGGTGAATCCATGCCAGCATTTAACTAGGGTCCAGATCTTGTTGGTTTCTCTTCAACAAAACATGTTTTTCCTTCCCCAAATACATTCTGCTTGTTAATTTCAGGTTGCTCAGGCAGCAACAAAATGAGATGACCCTTTTGTTGGGTTTTGTGCTTGTATCCCATCTAACTGTTTTTTTTTGGTCTTACTTTTTTATCTCTACAGATCCCTGTCGGTACTGAGATTGAAGGGATGAACATCCTGGGACTGGTGCTGTTTGCTCTGGTTTTAGGAGTAGCACTGAAAAAGCTTGGTCAGGAAGGGGAAGATCTGATTCGCTTCTTTAATTCTTTCAATGAAGCAACTATGGTCTTGGTTTCCTGGATTATGTGGTAAGTGTGTGACTGCAGGTACATCTGCAGGGCAATACTATGCTCTGTTCAGGAATCTCACCATTTACCCATCTCTCCAGGTTTTTCCTGCCACATTTCTCATCACTACAGAAGTGAATGTCATGGTGTCACATGATGGCATCTTTCCTTCTTGCTTGTGCCCTGTAATTAGACAATCACACGCAGTTTATGGTATTGGCCTGAAACACTTCAGAGGGCTTCTTAAAAATCTTGTCCAGGACTCCTTTTTTAGTAATTAGTGGAAAAAAGGCTTTCTGTTTCAAAGCAGCATAAGCCCATGGCTAGCTGCCATCATGTACCAAAAGTCACTGGCCTGGAATGAATAAAGGAGATGAGAGAAATACTGTCACGTTAAGTCCAGGGATGTTTGTGCCTGCAGTGCACTCACAAATGTAGTGCATAGCTAATGCTTCACTTAGCTTCATGCCTTGATTTTTCTGTTAATTGTGTGAAAAGTATCTGAGAAGATCAGACAGTAGCCCACTCACTGGTATTGGTTTGAAAGAAAACCTGTTGAGTCCATGAATACTGAGCTCCATTTGTTCACTTGCATCAAAGGGTGATGCAAATGTCCTTTTGTATAAAAGGGAGGAACAGTCTTTAGGGCTATGCTCTCTGCCCTACTGAAACAGCAGTGCTGGCTGTTGAGTGTTTTATCATTGTTATCAGCAGACCCCAAGTTATACCATGGATCTTTAAACCTCTGTTCCTCATCCAAGTCCTCTTTAATTTTGTTGTGTGAAGCAGGAACTGTTACTAGCAGAGTGATCAACTGTTTCTTGTTTCTGCTAGCTTCTCCAGAGATGAAACTTTTCCATTTCACATCCCTGAGAGTAGGTATTTCCTAGGGTTGATTGTTTATTTGGTCTCATGCATATTAATGAACAAATCTGTTTTTTCACTTTCTTCTATGGAGTCCAGACATGTTTATGGGGTGAATGTTGTTCTGACCAATCTCACAAAGCTTTTGGCACAAAAAAAAATCAGTATGTTAGGAACTGGAGCACAGTGAACTTTCTCACCACTCAACACACCAGCACTGAAGGAGTCAGGCACCTCTAGAGAGCACTTCAGACCATCAAAGCTGGGGTAGGTCCAGCCTCCTGACAATACTGTAGGGTGAATCTGGGCCTCAGCGAAGTGTTGTGGCTGTAATTGTGCAGCTGGATGGGGCCCAGCTGCTTCTGTAAAGCCAACAGTACTAATACTTCACACACAAAACAAAAAGTATTCATAAGGGTAGCTAGCTTACAAATTAACAGTGGGACATTGCTAAATTTCTTCTCAAAGCTATAAGCTTACCTTGAGAGGTATTTTCCCTCCCTTCTGCATTTTTCATTCCTACTATTTTCCTCCCTCTAAGCAGGAGAAAGTCTTAACAAAACACCTGATTTTACACAGGCAGATCTATGTGTTAGTTGCTGTCAGAAGGGATTGAAAAATTTGAAGTCTCAAAGCAGCTTAATTCTTTTACTCGAGTGTAATTCCTTGGACACTGGATACTGATAAGAGGCAGTTCTTGTATTCAGCTGATTACAGTGTTAACACTTCAAGCCAATCAGTTGGTATATAATCCCTTATTTTGTGGATTATCAGGACCACAGCTGACTCTTAACACTGCAGTGCACTGTAGCCCTTACTTGTTCCCTTTCCATCCTTAAGGCTCCTGTGTCATGCTGCTGTTTATTCAAATGTGGCAGGCTCCATGTGCTTCCCAAAGAGTCCTTTGGAATGGGTGAAATGATACTAGCAGGAGAAAAGGCAGTTTGAGCTCATGTCTAGTCCCAGTTAACAGCTTCTCTTGTGTTTAGAAGCACTTGGATTTCAACTTTCAGTTCTTTCCTCTTCAACAGCAGGGATCCAGTCCCAGCTCTGAGTCCAGTGTTCATGCTTGCAGAGCTTGTGCAGGGCCAGGGCTCAGCTAGGCCTGGCTAATCAGGGTGCTCAGAAGCATAGTTCAAAGGCAGTATGTGGCAGAATTGGCAGAGGCTAAGTGCGGAAGATTCAATAGGACCCCCCAGAGATTTGGCCAAGTGAGATCAGAGAAATGATGCTCTCATTGATCTGGGACATTAGGAAGTGCTCTCTGCACAGGACAGAGGACCTGCAGAACCCCTGAGGTCTCTTAGGCATGCGAAGAAGGAGTGAGTGATTTGGGCAACCTTAAGGCTTGCCCGTTTTTCCAAACCTTTGCATGCTTAACCAAGCCTGAATTTGTTCTGACTCTGCATATCAGCTTCTCTGAACAGTGGCACTGGCTTAAAGGGGAGAGAGAAAACTTTCTTTATTCCTGAGATGTACAGGCAGATCACAGGACACAAAGGCAGGGTTCTGGAGAGCAGGGTCATCTTTTGGTATTTCTTAATCTTAGAAGCAGCAACGGATGGAGCATGGACAGAGGTACTCGGCCACAGACATCTGAGGTAGAGCTTTGGAGGAACTGACCCTAGGGCCTGAACTGATTCCTGCAGTTCATTTGGTAGCTGTTTGTCCTGTGGGTGCAAGGGCAACTCTGCCTTTCCAGGGCTGTTCTCAGCAGCACTCTTGAGAAGAGAGGTGTGGCTGTGGCCTGCATGTAGCAGGAGCAGTTCCCCTGGAGCAGTTCCAAGTGTTCCTGATGAAGGAAACCTCAAACAAACACGGACATACTAAGACGTGGCGTATTTATAGGTGGCAGGCAAGGGAATGTACATACGTGGCTGTTGCCCTGAGAAGCTCTGAAAGCCTGATCATGAAACTTAGTCTTTCATAGGCAAATAGCAGACTTAATTGTTCCCTTTGGCACCCGCATCAGCAGTCTTTAGCTGAGCTGTCTGGTATGGGCATAGCTTTTTGATTCCTACGGAAAATATGTTGGCATGCAGTATGTCTACCATTTTAATGACCTAACTTCATACTTTTGCTGGTAGTCACCCCAGGTGTAAGATCCTACTCTTCCACCCATTTCTGTGCTCTAGTGACATGAGACTGCTCCTTTTTCTTCCCTAACCTCATCAGAGACTTTAGCTTTAGGTCTTTGCCTGCCTTCCTCCCTGATTAACTAAAACTCCACACCAGTGTCTTGTCCCGATAGCTTCAGCACTCTCCTATCTCTGTCTTTGAGGGCCTAGGTGAAGCTTTTTTTCAGTTTGACTGCTTGCCTTCCACCCAGTGAGAGTGTTAGAGAGGACTTCTGAATTTGCTTAACCTGAGTGAGTTGTGAGTAAGGTACTACCCTTCAGTAGGAACAGCCTATTATTTAGAAGAAGGTTATCTCCAGGAGAGAAAATGCCATGTTTTTCAAGGCTTTTTGTTTGAACTTAATGACAGGCAATATTTCTTTACACAGGTATGTACCTATTGGCATTATGTTCCTTGTTGGGAGCAAGATCGTGGAAATGGAAGATATTGTGCTTCTGGTGACCAGTTTGGGAAAATACATCTTTGCCTCTATTCTGGGCCACTTCATCCATGGAGGAATCATTCTGCCACTTATTTATTTTGCATCCACACGTCAAAATCCCTATCGGTTTCTCTTAGGCCTTATCACACCTTTTGCCACTGCTTTTGCCACTTGCTCCAGGTGGGTTTCTGTGCTTCTTTTGGGATTATAGCCTGGTTATATTTGTAAACTGGTTATATCCTGGCACCAAAGTGTGTTGAGTTTTAGGTATGAATATCGTTCCTGATTTGCAAAAAGAAACTTCTGAGCGTATAGAGTTTCACTGCTGCCAGCAGCCTGCCACACAGAACATACTGAGAGTTGAAAACTTAGCCGTTGAAAACAATTCATCAAAATATTGGGGTTGTAGCATGATGCTGAGTTAGAATTGGTTTTTTGGGCAAAGGAGAAAGCATTTTTACATTAAAAAGATTCTGCCAGCTGTCCCTTCAGTTTTAAGTAAAGTGAGGTTCACTAATTAGAGACTTTGTCCTGACAACTTTAGTTTTCCAAGGCCAAAAGTATCTGGAACAAGTTTAGATTAATTTTGCTGCAGCAAAGCAGACTTGACTTTTTAGCTAGTGTAAAGGGGCTTAATTGTTGATCTCAAAGATCTGGCCTGATCAGCTTTTTTTTCTCATAACCAAACTATCAAGCACGTCATTTACACTTTTCACAAGGGGCAAAGACCTGATCAAATATCATAGCTGTATAAGAAAAATTCAGGTCATCTCCTAAAGCAGATGCATGTCTGTCACAGGAGCTAAAGTACACAAAGTAGGGGAGGGTTTATGAATTAAACCATGTAATTCCATAATGCAAAGAATAAATCTACCAATGATTTTTTAATTATTATTATTTATCTTTTCATTAGAGAAGGTACTAGTACAGCGTAAAAGAGAAGGTTGTTGCATCTGTTGTATTTATATTGGAATTTTTTGGTGTATTTTTGTGGCTTGAAACTTGATCATTCCATGGCCCTGTTAGGCTGCATACTTTGTTAAATCATGAGTTTTTGCTTCTGGGAGACCAGAGTCTTTATCAGCTATTTATGAGTGGAAGCATATTATTAAATACTGATGCTTGAGACCAACAAGGAGAGTCCTTCATTGCTATCATGACAGAGAGGGACTACAGAGTGGCATAATTGTCTTGTCCTGTCTTCAGCATGTTGGAATTATGAAAGCTGTAAGACAGTGACTTTCCATTCAGTGCACCCCGATCCTTTGTGTTTGATTTTCCCCAATTCTCTATTTCTAGCTCGGCCACTCTCCCATCAATGATCAAGTGTATTGAGGAGAACAATGGAGTAGACAAAAGGATCAGCAGGTTTATCCTTCCCATCGGGGCAACTGTAAACATGGATGGAGCTGCTATTTTCCAGTGCATGGCAGCTGTGTTTATTGCTCAGCTGAACAATGTCGACCTCAACCCTGGGCAAATCTTCACAATTCTGTAAGTTGCTTGTTGTTGTGACCACATCCTTCTGGCCCCCAGACACATTCAAGCCTGTGGTCTCTCTTTTAATAGCTAGCAGTTTGCATTCCACATCTCTGACCTAAAGCCTGCAGACTTTTATGAAGCATAATTATAGGGTGATTAAAGGATAGAGTCTTTCAAGATTAATAAGATTTTCCAGAATCTCAGTTTAATAAAAGGTGGAGCTTGGGAGCTGTAATTGAATTCTGAAACAGACTTTGAGCTGTTTAAAGCTGTTTCTCACATGAAATTCCTTCCTCAAGCATATCACTCTCCCACCCTTCACTCACCATTAAGCGGGGTAATTGAAGCATGCTGCTCTACCCAGAAAACTGCCCATAGATGCCTTAGAAAATCCTCCTGCCAGCTCCTCAGTTCTTTATGTATCAATTTCATACTAAAGACTGCTTCTGCTTACCTCTGCCCTTCCTGCTATTGCATCGTTGGCTTCACAGGACAGATCCATTATCATCCCCTTCCTGACTGCTTTGCTCCACCACCTCATTCCTGCCTCTTTCACTAGGGCTGTCTCCCCTCCACACCTGGAATATCCTTCCACATTCCATATCCCATGAAGTGTCATTCTTTTCATTTCCCTCCTAAAAACCCCTTAGGTGAGGATCCTTCAAGGAGTTCTAGCCCCTCACTGTGCCAAGAAGTCACAGCTATATTCATCAAATGCTTCCTAGGGCTTGTTTGTGGCATTTTTTACTCTCCCTGGCCAGGTTTTATTTCCTTACTTATTGCATTTCCCAGTATATTGTTTGTCTAGTTAAGGCAAGGCTGGGGCATTATTTTCTTTGCAGATTAACCTTTCAGGTACTCTTAGCAAATCAGATGTTAACACAGGCCTAAGGATTATCCAGTGATAGCCCAAGGGAAGCTCAGGTGTGTGGTCCATGCCTATAGCAAATGCTCCACAGGTTTACAGCTCCTGATTCAGGGTCTGTCTTTAAATACAAACAAGACAGAGAGAAGGGACAATCCCCTGCATGGCTGGTTTTGCTTTTATACATTTGGGGCCAGGAGATGCACTGTGCTCAGCATGTTGGAACTGATACAGGACTGGTAAGGCAGTAAAACATAGTTGTGTTGGCTGGGTGTTGTGGGTTTGTTTTGTTTTGTTTTGTTTGTTTTCCCAAAAAGGCAGTTGTGGTGTTAAACACAGAGTCATTGCCTTGGGAGCTGCTGTGGATGCCTGCTGAGCAACTGCACCCTGTGCCCATTACTTTTCATCAGCAGGCAAAAAAGGGGTTGCCCGGGAAGCAAATGCTCCATGTGTCCTGTGCTGTAGGGTTTACTTACAATTCACCTCCTGGCGGACCTGTGTGAGGGGAAGGAGTGCTGTGGAGCCCCTGCTAACTGGGTGCACATGTTTTTTTTGCAGTGTGACAGCTACAGCATCCAGCGTGGGTGCAGCCGGGATCCCAGCCGGAGGGGTCCTCACCATCGCCATCATCTTGGAGGCCATTGGACTTCCCACCAATGATCTCTCCTTAATATTAGCAGTGGACTGGATTGTGTAAGTTCTTTAGGCCACACGTAGCTGCTGTTGCATGGTGTGTAGTATGTTCAGGTGGAAACGTGGGGCAGGGTAGTCAAAATGGTGCAGGATAAAAATAAGACCCTACAGATATGGCTGCCTACAGGACAGGTAACTACAGATATTGAAAAAGGTGATCCCTTCTCAGTTAAAGCAGTATGCTAAAATTCCTCCTCGTCTTTTTTACTCAGCCTTTATTTAAGTGTATACCTTCCTGATTTCAGTACCCTTTATAGAAGGAGTGTTGAAAGTTTCTTCAAGAAGGTGCTGATATTGCTGGAATTCAGTTGGACACTAGGAGGAAAGGATGGGCAAAGAAAATTGAGTCTGAGTAGCAGTGGGAAGCTTTCTTGGTAGTCACATGGGTGAACTATCAGATGCTTTTGTCAGCTATTGTTTGAACTATTTTTACAGTTCAAGAAAGGTCAAAGCACCAACACAAGGATCACAGAGGGTTGCCATCCATTGGCAGGGCAGGGGCACAGAAGGCTTGTGGAAATCACACAGCTCTGAGCAGTATCATGCCTGGGACATGCTACTGGGAGTCACAAGTGTAGTACACAGTACTATTGCATTTCCTTTCCACCTCTGGGGAAGATCAGACCTTTGCTCAGCTCCTGCTATTCTTCCCAAGAACGACTCACCTCCTTGAAACATGAGAGAGAATCTCCTTGCCCAGCTTTGTTTAGAAGAACTTATCTCACCATTTAGCATAGTTGCGTCCTTGTTAAGACTTACATTTACCTTCTGTAGTACCTAAATTAGATTAAGGAAAGTCTCAAATTTTTTTTTTTGCTCTAGAGATTGGGGAATTAGACAGAAGTGCATAAGTATAAATGCCACCTGCAGATAATTTCTTAAAACTTGGACAGACCCCTTGGGAAAAGGGTATCTCGGCTTTCCCTCAAACAAGCATCTGAAAACTCATGGGTTACAGCATGCTTAGACTTTAAATGCTAGTGAAGTAAGCATGATCTGATAATTTAAAAGCATAATCTGCTTTCCAGCCATCTGGTTGAGGTTGGGTAGTGAGCTGAAATCACTGGTCAGTATGGGTCAAGCAATATGAATCCCACTGAGGTTCTTTTCCAGCCGAAGGGTTTCTGGGCAGTTCGTGGTTTAGGCTGCACATAATCTCTCTGCATGGGTTTTTGGAAGTACTGGCTTCACTCTATAGATGCTGTACTTGCACAGTAGTTGTGGAAATGAGGATGCCCAGGGACAATCTTGAATTCCAGAGGCTGAGGAAGAAGGCAGCTGTATTACCTCCTTGCCTTCCCACAACACGTGTCTATGGAGCATAATCACATTACCATGGCTTCATGAGGGCCACTGAACTCTTTTTTGCTGCCACCTTTTGGGGATTAGCCACCTCCAAAGGACAGGAGAGACAGGCAAATCAATGGCTAGACCTTTATAACCTATCTTCCCAAGGGACTGCAGTAGTAGCTATGTGTTCCACAAGCTGTACTTGCAAGTGCTTGGAGGCAAGAGTGAAAAGCTTAGCCTTCCTTTCACTCAGGCTGCCTGGGTCACACTGGCTGCCTTTGTTTCCAAGTATGTAGCATCAGAAAGAAACTCAGCCTTGTGGTAACAAAAGGGGGAAGGAGAGAGAGGGAAGAGCCCTGTGTCTTGTTTTAATGCCTGCCATTTAATTACCAGGGAAGACCACAGCTATAAACTGAGCATATGCTGAAGTAAGGCTACAGAATGACTAAAAGAAGTTTCAGAAGGCACATGAATAAATTATTCATCTTTATGACCTATAAACCTCCTCTGTTAGACACTGGGACATAGCAGTTTTGTGTTGTGGGAACAAAGATTAGGAGAGGTGCTACTAGCAGGAAATCCAGGGAACACAGTCATTCTGCTAGCTTTTGGAAAGACATTTCAAGTCGGTGTCTGGGTTAAGGTGCGAGTCTCTGTAGTTAAAAAAGAGCTCTGGGTGCTCTGTGTCACCTTCTGCATAAGCCCAAATTAAGTTCCTGCTCTGAACTTGCATTTGAGAAATGCAGGCCTGGGGGAGGGCAAGAAGAAGGAGGTGGGTTGGGAAAGGATGGATGACTAAGAAAGAGTAGTACAGTTGGTACCGAAAGAACAAAACCAGGTGATAACAATGATTGAGCTGACCTTAAACCAGGTCTGATGCACATTTTTAATTCTGAAATGGTGATGATACATCTGTGGAAGATAACCTATGTTAAAATCATTTTCCTTGTTTAGCTCCACTGATGTGGAGCAGGGGTGGGTCACCTGCCCTTATTGTACTGTAACACTCAAAGCCTTCTGGTTTGTTTTTTTGTTTCTGCTCTTAACCAGGGACCGAACCACCACAGTTGTTAATGTGGAAGGGGATGCCCTGGGAGCAGGCATCCTTAATTACCTGAATGAAAAAGAAAAGAAAAACAAAGAGCAAGAGCTAAAGGAAGTCAGCGTGGAAGCAGTTGCTAACAGCAAGTCTGAAGGGGAAACATCACCTTTGGTAACCCACAAAAACCCTGTCTCCAACACAACCAGTACTGCAGATCCTGAATCCAAGGAGTCAGTATTGTGAACTAGAGGCCATTCATCAACGCCTGTCCTAGAGGTGGACCAGGGACTTGTTAACACACCTAGACATCTGCAGTACTAGCAAGGGCTGAATGGCTCTTGGAAGTTTTTAATTCCAGTCTGTTTTGAAATACGCTGGGGAAAGGGAGGGAGAGGGAGGTGGGGTGGGCAGAGAAAGGGGTGTTGATAACACTCACTTTATAATAGTATTTTGATAATTTGTATGTATATGTGTATGTGTGTTGCACATGCACACACACATATACGTGTATATGAAAAAAATCCCGTTGAGACTTCTGGTTTAACAAGACTTCTGTTAGTAAAGGCACATGGACTGGAGATGAGGAAAACTACAAGCCCAGTATGTGCTTTTTGTAGGGAACAATTAGTAAGCTTTTTGTGCTGCTGTTCAAATGGAGATGCAGTCTAGAAACTCCAGAGTGAGTGAAAATGAAAATGTTGCTTAAATTTAGTTTCTGTCCTGGAAACACCTACAACCATTACAGACATGATATGCAGCAACATTTTGCTTCCACTCCCCTTCCTCTCCTGTTCTCTGATCTCTTAAAACCATCAACTATATCCTGAAAACTAGCTTTTTCTTTTTTAAAAAATTGTTTCATATCTGATTTAATAGCTTATTAGGGGGACAACCCATGTTCCATTCCCTCACTGCATTGCAGCTCACTGCAGCTTTCCTTCCTTTTGGTGAATAACTCCCGAATTTGGGACCAAACGTAGGAGATCACACAGATTAAGGACTGGTTTTTTTTTTTTTTCTTTTCTGCTAACCAAGCTGTTCAGGAAGAATTCCAGAGGAAACACAAATTTTGTTAAAGTAATCCCTCCAGGGTTAAAAAAAAATACAGAGTCTGTTCCAGCATAAATATGCCTGAGAGAGGGTTGCCTGTGACAATATGAAGAAATCAAGACGTCAGTTCCCTTCATGAAAACACGCATGCTCCTTTGCTGGCACGCCATGTCCTGCTCCTGTTTACTTAATGAGTCAGTCCAGATCAGCAAAGTTGAACAGGGGAGAAAAAAAATCTGAACACCCATAATGTGGGAACTGATGACAGGCATGTCTGAGTTTTAGCTTGCAAGGGCAAGAGAAGAGCTGAGTTTATGACCTCATGTAGTTCAAGTGATGTCTGTGTGTGCTGGGACAGCTGCCTACCTGTTCCTGCAAGGAATTTGATCCTGCTGTAAATGTCCTTCTGGCAGCAGCTTACGTTTAGTGGTTTTGGGTGGTGCTGGGCCAGGGTAATGCTTAGTGGCAGATGGAAACTTTGCTTAAGGCTGAGTGAAATGCTTCTGGATTCTGACTCCACCTTTTTTGCTTTACAACATGCTTCCTGAATTTGCACCCCAAACCTGAACAAAGTCCAGCAAACTCATTGCAAAGATCCTGTCGATTTCTCTTGGCTTGTTGGACAGCAAATAGTTTAAAAATTATGGCTGTGCATATGCCAAGATTTGCCTGGACTTTGCTTTTCCCATGTGATTGCATATGCTCAGTCTCCACACTGTTATTTCAGCATTATATATTTACACTTAGCTTTGATGTAAAGTAATACCAAGTGTCCCTTTTTCTTTGTCCTCTCTTACTTCAGAGGAAGCTATCTTGGAGAGATACCTATTTGCTGATTATTATGTTCATGGCACTAGAAAGATGCAGCTCCAGTTTCATAGCAGCAGCAGCTTCATTTGCTAATCATCCCTCCTGGTAAAGGGGCACAATGACTTTTGCAAAAAGACATTCAGAATGAGATGTGGCTACCTCTGGGGGAAAGCACAGTGAGTGCGTCATCACTGGGTATTGAATTGTGTGCAGCAGGGCTATGCAAACAATTGAAGTGGGAGAGGATTAGTCAGCCCACTGAGCAACTGCAGGTGGAGTTTCTTTTTTAAAACCATGTCCACAAAATTTGGTCATTCCCTGGCTCGATCTTCAAAATGGAAGGAGACAAACACAATTCCCTAGGGACATCCTTTGCCCAGTATTTATTATTTCGCTTTTAGCAGATCAAGACTCACTGAAACTTCGTGTTTCCTCCCATTAGAATCATCCCAACTCCTTTCAACTCAGGAAACCAAAAGCGCACTTTGTAGCTAATGATGAAAGTCAACAAATAAGAGGGGTTTTGAAAAATGTTGGAGACACTAAAAAATGCTTCTCAACAAAACATTTCTTTATTTTTTTAAATTTTCAAGTCTCAGTATTTCTTTGAAAATTCTGAATGCAGTAGAACCCCAAATACTTTGATTTTTTAAGCAGTATATGGATGTCTCAAGGAAGCTGAAAATCCTGACTGTTACCTATGGGCTGGGTTCTGTAGTTTCATGGTATTTTCCATCACATTTAGTTCCTATGATTCTTTCCATCACCATGACACATGCAGCTGGGGTCAGGACATGAGAGCAAGTGGCACTCAAATGACAATTCCAGTGTAGCATCACAGCACCATTCTGAGCTAGAACATTTCTCAGATTTTTTTTTTTCTCCCCAAAGTTGTTGCCCACAGGTAATAAGTACTTACCTTGTCAAGTCCAAGGCTGGCCTTCCTCATCAGCAGCACATTGCCATTGCTGTACAGATATTTCTTCCCCATGGTGCTGCAGCTTGGTTGTGCCTCCTCTTTGTAGCAGCATGCCGTGGGCTATGACACATTCTCTCTGACGTTAGATCCCAGGAAATGGTAAAATTAAAGCCAGCACCTCAGAGTCTTCCTAGTATTTGCCAATAGCAATGGAATAGCTCATAATCTTCCCTGAAAAATGCCTCTCCTAGTCCTCACTAATGGATTGCCACGTTTGCATCAATGTGGATGTCTGGTCCCATATAAAGCTTGTTAAAGCAGACAGATTTTAGGAGGTCAAGTCGTTCTTGTAGCGGGAATTTAACCAAGGAAATCTTAACACTCCTTTTCCTGGAAGCAGGTGCCATGGGGTTAATGTAAACCATGAGTATTCGCATCTCAACCTGCCAGAAGTCTGTAATCTTACAGAGCCCAACTTTAGACTTACGAAGGTGCCAGTTCTTTTTTCGTTTGTGCATAGCAGGAGGGATCTCAGAATTTTCCATGGAAGCAGGAATGCTGGGTAACTACTGCTTGTCAGAACACCTTGGTCTTTTCTGTATCATCTGTGTCAGAGGTTACATTTCTGGATTTACTGTGATGTTTCCATTCCTCATAATGGCCATTTGGCATCTTCCTGGACTCTTCACCTGACTTTGGATTTTTTTCATAAGTTACAGATGTAAAAGATCGAATATTACATTCTCTAAGACTAAAAAAATTGGCACATTCCATCAAGCAGCTTTATGACAACATGAATCCTAATCGCAAGCCTGATGAGATAGAAGACTTGCCATTTGCTTCAAGTGGTCAAAGTCTTCAGGTATGGCCACTGCAAGAAAGGGCTGCTAAAGGATGTGCATTTTAGAGGCTGTCCTTGACCTGCAGAGGGAACTTCCTGTTTCAGGTCCCTGTGCAGCCTCACTCCAAGAGGCTTTGAACTGAGAAGGTGCTCAGCAGCCATGTAGTTGCAGCTGGTAGTACTTGCTCTGCTCTCCCCCAGGCACTCCATGAATCTGGTGCCAGTGTGGTACTTAACTCCGATGTCTCTTGACCAGACATGCATTTATATTCTCCCAACATGACTGTATATTGGAAAGCTTTAGTCAGTTGCATTTTCTTTCAGGAGGAATTTAATTCCATCTAGAAAACACTATTTTTCTTTTTTGGTTTTAGTCTTGCCTCTGGCATATGCAATCCCATTTTGTCTCTGATGCCTCTGTATTCTTCCACTTCCACTTCTTTTTCAGTTAAGTTTCTTTTAATGTTTTAGACTATCTTAATTTCTTCTTCTCCAGGACTAGCTTTCCACTCCACACTTTATCTGTCACTGCCTGATCTCATCCCATTTCCTGGAATGCCCTATGCTGTTTTTATGTATCAGTGGTCCAAGTACAAATGGGATAGGGGACAAAGTTTTGAGGGCTCCAGCTGGTCCTTGGGAAAATAGTATGTATTCTGCCTTGCTCCTGTCCTTAACTCACCAGAGGCTTGTGAGACAGTAATTTAAAGAGTTGCTCTGAGAATTCAAAACAGTATCTGTCTCATCCTGAGAAAGGTGCTTGTTCTGTGCTGTGAGATGTGGCTATGGATGCCTGAAAAGATGTAGGGAACTGTGGACAGTGCCAGCACTTGGCTGCTATTGGGATATTTTCAGTAAAGACTCATTATTCCCAGGAGCTGAGCTTTAGCTGATGCTGGTGTGTTGGTAATTGCACTACGAGATTCAGTAATTGCAAAGGAATTTAAAGGCTTCTGGTGATGGCTCTTGCAATCAGGATGGCTTTTGTGTTGGAAACAGTCTAGGGCCAAACCCAGGGCTTCCCGTGCAGGGATGTGACAAACAGGACTATGTCCTTTGGACATAACAAATACGTGGAGCCAGCCAAAGTACCAAATCAGTGGGTGAAACAACTCTGCTTTGTCTTTTCTGAGCAGCCTTTTTTGTGCCTGAACAGGCAATGTTGTGGGCTGGCAGTGGTGAGAGGTTGTGGGGACAGTATGAAGGGCAGGAAGGTTTCACATATGCTTGCTCTGTTCCTATACTCTTCCCAGGATATTTGCTGTGGCCAGTGCTGGATATGCACATGACCCAGTGTCAACATTTTTAGACTTGTTCTCTTGTGGCTCCTCCATATTTTACAGCAGGAATAATGAAAACTGAGGCACTTGGGCAGTTCCTCCTTCAGTCAGGTCAAAGGCTCTGGAATCTGACCACCCTGTCTTATGTTCTAGGTTATATCCTCAAGAGTTTGCAAAAGTTACAAAACCACTACCTCCTTCTGCAAAGATTTGCAGCGTTTGGTCATCAGTCCAAGCTGAATCTTCACTCTGGTTCTCTGCTAGCACAGAACATTTCAACAGCGAATGGAAAGCATCCTCCTATTTGAAATCCTCATTTTTAATTCTGACTCTGCCTCAGGCAGGAAGTGAAAGGACCAAAAGATAAACTCTCTCCAAAGAAAAAATGTCCCATCTTCATTGCTTTTACCTGGGCCATGGCAGTTCACTCACAGACAGGCCTGTGAAGACTGATGCTGTGACTGATGAACAGCACAGAATTAAGCCATGTAAATCCTCTGGCTGTGCTTTCTTTTCTGTAAATTAAGTTTACAGATACTTACCTGTCTCTCACAGGCAGTAGTGTGGAAAATAATTATTCGCAGACTTTGGAAAGCACTCTTAGGAGACAGAGCCCTAAATTTTAAATGATCATGACCTTTTCAAAAATCTGAAAGGAATCAGTTAAAGAACGCATCATGAAGTCAGAGATGCGTTGTGCTAAAATATGAATAACTGTGTGACAGAAACGAGGTCCAGTGTATGCATTTGCTGGGCTAACTCAGGAGAAGCAGGGGAGCTAGTGTCAGTGTGAGTTGCTTGTCAAAAAGTGGACATGATTTAGTCAAAAGAGGCACAATGCCTTGTTATTGTGCCTCCTTCCATCTCCATCTAGGATGCCATGAAAGCTTAGGTTCAGGTAAACTAACAGACCTCACCACGGATTCAAGATTAAATTAGGAGCCTTGACAGCTTCATTGCTATCTGGTTTCAATGGAGGAAAGCTTTTCACCTAAAAAAGCAAGTCATCTGGGCAGTATGAGCAAAAAAGGGACAGGGTAAGCAGGTGGATAAAGAATCTAAGACAGAATCACAGAATTATTAAGGCTGGAAAAGACGTCTGAGATCATCAAGTCCAGCCTATGACCTAACACAACCACACCAGCTAGACCATGGCACTACATGCCACATCCAGCCTTTCCTTAAACACCTCCAGGGGTGGACAGTGACTCCACCACTTCCCTGGGCAGTCCATTCCAGTGCCTGATCACTCTCTCCATGGGGAAGTGCTTCCTGATACCCACCCTAAACCTCCCCTGGCGCAGCTTCAGGTCATGCCCTCTCATCCTGTCACTGTTTGCCTGGGAGAAGAGCCTAACAAGTCTCTACAACTACCTGAGGGGAGGCTGTAGTCAGGTAGTGATAAGGTCCCCTCTGAGTCTCCTCCAGGCTAAATAACCCCGGCTCCCTCAGCTTCTCCTTTTAGTCCCTTCACCGGCCTCCTTGCTCTCTTAACATGACACTGGAGGAAGCCATCTTTTCCTTGGTGTTTTGATACGGATAGCATCAAAAAGACTGCAGACACCTGTCCAACACGTAGCAGAGACGATGCAAATCCCTGCCTGCTGACTGTCCAGGATTTGAAGGGAGAGGCAGAGGCCGAGTGCTGACGTTTCTGGAGCGCGCTGACACTGCGCAACAAGGAAGCGTGCAGCGTGCCAGCGTGGAGCTCTGATAAGCTGCTCCTGGCTGCCAGCCATGACCACAGGGAAACAACGGTACAGTTCTGGATCTGGGATTGACCCACATTCCTCCTTGCAGGAGAGCTGGTACAAACGCTCCCCAGATAAATGTGTGGTAGCCATTATCCTCCAGGGACACAGACCTCGTTATCTGTGTGAGCGCATTGGTGGAAACCACGTCTGCTTGCTGCTTCAGTTTCAGGGAGAGACTAAAAAAAACCTAAAACTTTCTCTGGGCATTGAGCAACGCATTGAGGTAGTTGCCACTTAAAATACTAAGTCTGATGAGAAGTGATAAAGAGCCTGATTTGGCTCCTGTAGCTCTGGGTCTTCACATGTGAGCACCGGGTGGGGAAATAATGTTCACACAGTATTTGTTCTCCACATGGGCTCTTTACAGACATTTGTGACCAGCTAGCACCATTTCACCACTGCAGGTGTGAATGCATGCAGAAAAAGGTGGAAGAATGCTTTATTGAGTGACATGAAGCATCATTAAACAGGCTGGGAGCTCAACCTCAAATCCTGAAGCCAAGTTCATTGTTAGCTAACAACTATCACCTTCATAAACTAAGTTAACATCAAGGGTTTATAAATATACTTGAGTATTGATATCAGAGCACTGATACCATGTTAGTGCAAGATGATCACTTCTCTTTTTTGAGGAATGGAAGGGGAGAAGTGTAAAAGCAGGAGAGTTATCTTCCTTCTGGGATGGATTTTTTTAATAGAAAAGGAAAAAAACATTTTTTCGTTGAAGACATCACAGTATGGTTACTTAACATACTTAATGTCAGCAGATGTATTATCCTCAGCAGCTATGAAATCTCATTTGGATTTAACCACTGATCTTGCTGCCAGCAGGAGGTGAGGACTGTGGATATTTCAGCAGCCTAACTTGAAGTCTTGATCAAGAAACATTTATACTTGTCTTTCCCAAGGCCACAGATGCTGTTTGCAAGGCAGGCAGGCCTACCAACAGGAACCAGTGCGAGGAAATGGATTTTGAGCCAGCTCTGTTGTAATGCAAAGTCAACAGTGTGGTTTTAAACCACAGAGACCAAGAAATTTGGTATTAGATGTTCTATGGGATAGCTTTGCTTGCTCCTTCTGATAACAACGCTGAGAAAATAATAGGCTTCTTTTGCAAGCATGTATTTAGTAACTGAAGCTAAACTGCACATGGCACGTCAGTGCAGCTTAAGTTAATTGTAGTTACATGTTGCAGAAGGAAATCACCAAGGGAAATCTCTCAAGGAAACTGTTTACACATGCTTGGATCCCCCTGGATTACATTTCCACAGAAAAAGTTGTGCTTAACCATAAAAAGTACTCCAAATACTGATTTTTGGATTGTGGTTTTCTTAAGAACAAAGAACCAGGGCCTTCACTGCTGTGTGTTAATGTAATTTCCTGATCTTTGAGAGCCTGTGGACTTCTGATGGAGATGATGCATCCTTAGCAGCATAGGCATTTGGTCTGATCCTTTAAAGATTATCATGTTTAGCAAAAGAACAATGAAGGAATATTTTAAAATCTTGTTAGCTATAACAGAGGCATTTTATGTGCTCATGGTATTCTTATGACATGGTGCCTCCTGCAAGAAAAATCTTTTCTAGATGGTCAGTGTTGATGCAGAAGCAAAGCTTCCTTGTTTTTTGGTCAGTTTTCCTTCTCTGTATCCTTCTTGCAGAGTCTGCTGTGGTTCTTCAAGTCTGCCAAGACCCCACCAGGACCAGGCTCCTGTAGTGAATAGATTTAACTTAACAATATTCTAGTCCTATGTGAGGACATAGGCTGTCTGGCATCCTGTTATGAGGGGATGAAAACATAATTTCAACTTTGGAGGAGGGTCTGGGCTGAGGAAAACCCTATTTCATGAAGGCATTTGTGACCTTTTACACATAATAAGTCAATTACATGTGACCAAGCTAGCCCAGCCCTGTCTGCCTTCCTGCACTGCCCCAGAATAGGTGCTTGGTTGACATTACTTTCCTGAGGACCAGCGTGGAGGTAATGTGTTTGCCATTCCTGAATATTGCAGTCTTTGGAGAATATAGTCTTATTTAGATTTCCTGTGTCACTCTCCTGGCTACACTTTCGTAAGGTCACCCAGAAAGCACTTGCTGTACAGGATAGAAACCATACGTAGCACTACAACTAGGTGAGCATACCTCTGCTAATGGAACTTGAGCCTCTTTTTTCTGAATTGCTGCTTCTATATTGCCCAAGGAAGTTGTGGCTGCCCCCCTCCCTGGAAGGCTTCAAGGGCAGGTTGGATGGGGCTTTGAGCCTGGTCTAGTGGAAGGTGTCCCTGCCCATGCAAGGGAGTTGGAACTAGATGGCCTTTAGTGTCCCTTCCAACCCAAACCATTCTATGATTCTGTGACATGGCAATCTGAGACTGACTCACTCACCACTTTGTGAGGGTGAAGATTTTGATCAGTCCCTCTAGATTCAGGGACAGCAGGACCACTCCTAAGTCACAAGGAGTCTGCAGCAGAGATACACATCTGCCTTATTATCCACTTAAAGGTGCCTTGTCCTGGTTCCCTTCAGGACAATTCCAAGTCGCTGTTTGGCTTTCAAATATAACTATGCACCAAAGGTGAGAGACTGCATTATCCCTGGAGACAGAAGGGAGAACGTGATGTCCTGGTGTGGGATGGGGACAGTGAGTTTCTTTTTTTTATTCTGTCAGCAATCTCTCCTCTTACGCGTGTCTATGTGCTTTTATTTCTACATGAACACAAATTGCTCTAATTAGGAGGGAGGATTCTTGTATTTTTATATGCTAAGCCATTTGATTAATTACTTTAATAAAATGACAGACAGATGAACTCTTGAAATTCACTGCCATCTGCTCCAGTACAATCCAATATCACTGATACAACGGTATCTGTCTTCAGATAAAACTTTAGTTTAGTGGTTACTCTGCCTTAGAGTAACTATTCCACTGAATGAGTACGTGTGCCATATGAGCGTGTTGATCTTTGTGAACGTCTGTAACTGTGCCTGTTTTAAAACGATGGGTTTGATCCATGTGACTCTGTATCAGCCTTTTTATTATCTACCAAAAAAAAAAAAAAAAAAAAAAAAGACCATATTGCTATGTCTGAGGGTGTGTGACCCTGGGGTAGATACTACAGATGTTTACAGTGTAAGTGCACTCTGGTGCAAAAACTCTCCCTGCCTGCCTGGGGAGAATAATCCTGTGGCTCATGTTGAGATGGTTGGTTGTATTAGGAGGGGAACAACACAGGATGCTCTCTCTTTTTCCCTTCTATCGTGGCAATGTATATTTTTTCTTTCTTTGTGTAGCTTCTCAATCTGAAATAAAAATCACCCCGTATAGAATTCACTTGTTTTCATCTTGTTTTGCAAAGACCTAACCTATTTGCTGGATCAGCCTTGCCTAAGCAGCTGGCAAGCTCCCTGAGACTCCTTTGGAGGTTCCCCTAAATGAGAATCGTGTAACTTGGTATTTGGGTCTGCTTTCCCAGGTTGTGTCCTGGGAAATATCTCTGATCACGGGAATATCACTCCATTTAGCCCCATCCCCTGGAGGCCAGGGCAAGCCTTACACAGGGCACAACTTCTCCAGGCCCTCTGCACAGGCACTCAGCTCTAAAAGGGCTCTGGGTGAGCCCAGATCAGTGGGTGTTTTTTTTCTTCATGCATGCCAAAGTGGAGTACAAGGGCTGACAGACAGAGCTGCTGCCTATTCTGCCAAGCAAACAGACTTTGTTCCCTGGAAGAGGATAGAGGAATGAGATAAATCATCCAACAAATCCTTTACTGGACTGGTAAGTTTAGGGTAATTCCGCATTTGAAGTCTGTCTAAGCAGTCTGTGGGTTCCAGAACTGAGGGCCTGGGTTTGCTGTCAAAGCAGTGTTGATACTGCTTTTAAAAGTTCAGACATCTCCAGAAGGAATGTTTCATCCTGAGCTGCACAGTGCAGAATGTCAAAAAGCCAGGAAAAAAGTCTGCTAAGAAAGTGTAGTTTGGTTAGTTTCAAGCATTAAATTCTGGTCTCAGAACTAATAAACAGTGGTGCAAAATTTGCAAGAATTGCAAGCACCGGAAGACAGAAATGTAATTAGAAGGTCCTGCCTCTGTATGACTGAAAAATTGCAACTGGTGGTGTGTCTTTTACAAAACCATCAATGTGATGGGTTTCAAAAAGCCTTTCTGACCTCATGGTTATGTCTTAGTCTTTTTGTTTCCTTAGATGAAACCTCAAGGCGGTGCCTGGAGGAAAGCTGGATCAGTGAGTTAGCAGGGAATTCTCCTTGGCACCTTAGCACCTAACCATTTAAATGTAAGCTTTGGATACAGGGACAGCTGCTGCCTGAAACAGGTAGGTTTTCTGAAATCTTCCAAGGTAAGTGGTGGTTGTCAGAGCTGTAGTGCCTCTCCACTTGAAACACATGAAGCTTTGTGAGACCTGTGGAAAAACACGGACTTAGAGCTTGCTAGGCATCATTATATATAAATATATAGAATTTCTTATTCTATTTCAACAGAGATAGAAGTTGGAGGAAGTTCTGATTAATGTTTAATTACTTTATTCTGTTTTTCTACCACAACCTACCAATCTGGCCACATGCTTTCCAATTTCTTCATAATTTCATCATTTATTTTTTAAGGGGAAAAGAATTTTTAGGGAAAAGGCTCCTCCCTTCTTCTGAAAAGCTCTAAGCAAGCAACACTAATTTGTCTAGTTCACGTGAGGAAAAGCATTTTTAAATAAATGTCTAACAAAAGCCTCTGCTGTTGTTGTAACTTAATATTTGCAGGGTAAATTCAATTATGGCCAAGGACCAGAATAGTCTCTTTTTTTTTTCTCTCTCTCTTTTTTTTTTTTTTAAATCCACACATTGTCTGATAGTTATAACCATAGGGAAGTGCTTTGTGAGTTAAACAGATGACAGCACAACACCATTTTGTTCTTCTGTGAAATGAATGGTTTGGGTCAAACAGGTCATGTCATACAGTCATGCTAACGGGTCACCTTCCAAATTAGCTTGTTGAAAATCACCTCTTCTGTCTTCTCATTATGAAGTTGAAGTGGACAAGTATGTTGTACTTCTCAGAAGTCTCATGAGCTGTGATGCACAGGAGAGCAGCTTGGTGAGCTTACAGATGACTTGCTGCTCTTGCAAGTTCTTGGATGACAAGAGCTGAGCCATCATGATACAGGAGATATCTGTGGCTTTAGACTGGGCGAGTAGGATAGCACCTGGCGTTTATTTCCACATTTTGAAAGTTATTCTCATGATCCTAAGGGGTGACTTTGTCAAAATACATGTTAGGGACAGGGCAAATTACAAACTGGCTTTGAAACTGAGGACCAGCGATGCAACGCAAAGCCACTGCACAGGCTGGAGTAACAGGACTTCACCCTCTCCACAGGATAGTGATCAGCAATGTGATATAAATTACTGTAATTACTGGGTCACCAAAACATGTACACAGTCAGGCAGACCTGGATTGTCTTCATTGTGCTGAACTAGAGTATAACTAGATGGGGATGTCTATAGCTATTAGAGTCTGAAAGAGGCCTACAAACTTTTGCAGCTCAAATCTCACAAACCAAGTAGTTCCAACCAACAGCAGCCAAAGCATTAAGATTATGCCTCCCTGGTACTACTTCATTAATTGGCTCCAGTAATTTGACTCACTGAGCACCCTGAAGGCAGCAATTTTTGTCTTTATAGAAGTACCATTCTTGCTGAGGTAGGAAACCAGCGAGGCCAAACTCAGTATAGATCTTACAGAAGGAGACTACAGTATTTACCTTTTAGGCTGGTTTTACTCACCCACACTTGTTCTCTGACAGATTTCATTCACTCATGTTTGTGAGCAATGAGACATGGCTGCTCAAGTGGTCTGGTTCCAACCACTTGAGTGGAACATACAGAACAAGGAATGACAGCCATCAACTTGTCACTAAACCTCCCAGTTTCAGAATAGATATTTAATAATCTTTAGGAACTGATAGGGTGTTTGGGGTGGTTCTTTTCTGCAGTCTCTATTCCTGCTAGGCTGCCAGGAGAAGGAATGGGAGATGTGATATGCAGCCATCCTCCTATTATCAAAGAGGAGGGTCTTTCATGGGTAAGTTGTGTGTGCTATGGTCTTATCAGTGTGCAGGCCTTCAGGGCTGGACCAAAAAACCATAGTGGTTGTCTTAAACTTTTTTGGGGGAATGGTGTCATTTGTTATGAATACACACAGTTCTTAACCCCCCTGCTCTGCTATTTCTTCTGATGTTTACATAAACAGATATTCATTCATACCAGTCCCAGTATTTCTTTTACAAATCCCTGCGCTGACAACTGGTTCCTGCAGATCCCAGCTCTGGTTTTGAAGAGCCTCTGAGTTCAGCTCTGGACAATGTGCAGACGACAAAGGGCCAAGACATCCCAGGAATTAGAGTAAAAAAGAAATCCCTCACATTCCCCACTGAAAGCAGCAGCAAAATCTCACCAGTAAAAAGTAAAATTAATACAAATTATTCATTGCCCATTACAATTTGCATTGACGGAAAGCTGCCACTGCCACTTGACCAACTGGCTCATATTTTTTATTTCAGAACAACACATCCAACAAGAGGAAAGGTGAAGCTTCTGGACCACACCAGCTGCATCCCGTTCATCCCTCTCTGCACTGCAGGACCCAGCCCTGATCTGCAGCTGTGGGGGTGGAGAGAGGTAAGGAAATGCTTTGGGGGACAAAGGAAACTTGAAACACCTGCCTTTATGGCTGGGTCTCCTCTTGCTTGCCGACTGGCCAGGCTTTTCGTGGTGTGATGGGTACATCGTGTGGCCAGGAAGGAGAAGTGCAATTTCTATTTGACCTTTTTCTTGGGTTAAATCCTGCCACTCAGTTCAGCTGAGCAACCAAGTGGTAAAGAAGTGAAATTGCCCAGCTGCTAGCACTGACATTAAAATAGATGTCATGCTTGTTTTTTTCTGTTCTTCGTTAATCCTGCCTTACATGTTTCATTTGTTAGCTGCCTTGGATGTACTTAGGTCATATTTTCAGGTACTTCTCCAAAATCAGAAAGAAAAAAGAAGAGTGAGGGAAAATGTGTAGGCTTTCCATGAGGCTTCTCATGACTTTATAAAGAAGCTAAAGCAGCATGGCTGAGTTTGAACTTGCTTATTTAGACATTACTAGAGTGGCTGTCCAGCTGAATGACTGGATTCCTCAGGGGCCTGACATATGTCCAGGACCATAAGTAGTTGATTAGTGACACAATTACTGGAACAGAGAAAAATCTGCAAGTCCTACCTGGAGGAGAGGGTCTGGGAACACAGAAAAAAACGGGGCTGAAATTCACAACAACACTGAAAAAACTTGAGAGAAGGTCCAGGCAACATAGGCTGCAAAGAATTAATCTAGATGAGAGTAATTAACTGCACTAATACTGGTGGGAAATGGCAGATTAAGGAGCAGGATCAGGAAGTTACGGGCAGTCAGAAGCATGAGTGAAATGCCCTGTGCTCTGGATAAGGCAGATACCATACTGGAATGTGTAAGCAGGAATGCAGCCTGAACTTTGCTTAATCATAGCCAAGCCTGCACTGGAGTTTTGGACTAGGTTTAGGTGTTGAGCTTCAAAGAAACACATCCCAAAGACTGACTATCAAGAAGAGAAAAGGGAAATGGTCCAAGATGTAGAAATCCTGATCTCTGGGGAAAAGAACAGGGTTGTTAGCCTCCAGAAGAGAAGGACCTCTCCCTGCAACCACCTTTCAGAGAAGGGTCAGGCAGAGTGAGTAGACTGAGAGTAAAGTTCCAAGCAGTTTGTATGAAGATGGCTCCTGCCTTGGAACCATGGGTGAGAGCATTTGCCACCCAGCCTGTCTTTACAGAGCAAGGGATGCAGCACTGCTGGGTTGCAGCGTAGATGTTTTTATAAATCAGTGCTGAGCTATTTCAGCAGGAGAGGAAGAATGCCAGTCACTGGTGTAGCCAACAGGAGCAAAGGCAGCTTGTGGCAGCTCCTTCCCACCTCGATGATAGCACTGGAAGATAGGCAGGTGTACTAGTGGATTACATGTTATATTAACTCTCTGGCTGTCTGAGGCAGAGTGTAAGAAATGGAATAGTTTTCCAGATGCAGGCAAATCCTTCCCACACATACTGCTGGCCAAAAGATAGCAAAGTGATTACAATCAGTTTTTCTTTTCACTGCAGTGCTTGTTACTAATATTGCTAGCAGTGCTCTGGGAACAAATAGGCCAAGCCCTGCATTTGCTGACATCTCATCCATCCCAAAAGTTTGCATTGTGAGATTGAAACTGGATGCTGAAGGTAGTGCAGGTGCTATGCAAGAGCATATGGTGCACATCCAGGCTTCAGGTTTCATTGCAGAGTGCTGTCTGTCTGGCTCGTGGTGTAAGATTGCTCAAGGTAGAAGGAAATCACAAACTGATGTGCCAAAACCTCCGGATAGCCACACATTGTTCATTGTGGGCATACTACAACTCAGGATACGTATAGCTGGTGCTGTACAAAAATATGGATATTCCCACCAAGAAGGTAGGAATATTTGAAGAACATGGAGTGCTCCTAATCCAGCTTCTCATGTACTAGAAATTCATCACCTTCAAACCCAACCACCATAAGCAAGCTCACGTTATAGGTATGGGGATTACTGTGGAAGTGCTTTCATCCGCAGATTGGGTGAAATAATTTGCCTTTGCTCAAGAATCTTCTTGCTGAAAAACACAAATCTGAAGGAATCCTGAGGTCTCAAATCAGCAAGAAAACATCCATTTTAGTCTTTGCCAGCCTTGAGTGACCTTTGGTGGGAGTTTGGCTGGATTTGGCCTGGCATTATAGATCAAATAAACTAGTTTCTTTTCAGCGAAGTTCCAAACAAAGAGGGCCAGCTGTCAGCGGATGAAAACTGGTATAATTTCCCTGTAATTCTGGAATGATCTCACCTTTAGATCACCGTTTTATTCCTCCCTTGTTTATTTTCACCCTCTCAGCATGAGCCCAAGGAGAAGGAAAAGATTTCTGTGGTGCTCTGGCTGTTCTTGTAGACATCCTGGCACTTGTTTGATCGGAGGCGGAACAGGACGTGAACCTTCCTGCCGGGGCTGAGCCCGCAGCAGAGCTCTATTCAACTCCAAGAACAATGTCTGGCAGCTTGCAAGTAATTTAAACCATCTAAAAACAGCCGAGCCTGGCAATGAATCATGGCCCATCCGTATTTGTTTCAGCCTTTCGACTCGTCTGAGATCAGCACGGCCTCTACTGGCAGGCAGCTGGCTCCCTGGAGAATAAGCAATAAACAACATACTAAAAGGACTTTTCTTTCATGGAGGGCTTTGCCTGCATGAATTCCAACGAAAAGCTGACTCTCAAATGAGTGCATTCAAGGCAGGGGGGTGTGCATCCCTCTGGAAGAACCGCTGTAAGATTCATCAAAGAAATCCTAAATATAGAAATATTACACGGGAACAGAGATGATGTGGGCTTTTTCTTGGCTGTGAGTTCATCTGAGAGCTCCGTACCATGTCACACCTCAGCATTACAGCTCCACTTTTTGAAGCAGCACTGAAAAAGATACTCCCACTCTGTTTCTCTGGAGAGAAAAAGTAAGATCCTCCAGGATGGCAAGTGGGACCGGTTCCATTAAGGTCAGTAGGATAAACCTGGGTCATAGCAGCTGGGAATCTAGACTATAATATATAGGGTGGCAGAGCTGGAGCACAGTGCGGGTCTGAGGAGTGGAGCCAGTGGATCAAAGCCCCATCCAGCCTGGCCTCAAACATTTCCAGAGACATGGCATTCACAGCTTCCCTGGGCAACCTGTTCCAGTGTCTCACCACCCTCACAGGGATGAATTTCTTCCCAATATCTAACCTAAATCTACTCTCTTTCAGTTTAAAACCATTATCAGCCACCACGCCCAAGTCTTTCTCCTCAGGGCTGCTCTCAATTTATCCTCCACCCAGCCTGATTTTGTGTTTGGGATTGCCTGACCCACATAAAAGACCCCACACTTGACGGGGTCGAACTTCGTGAGGTTGGCATGGCCCTATCTCTCAAGCCTGTCGAGGTCCCCATGGATGGCATCCCTTCCCTCCAGTGTGAGGACCACAGCACATGGCTCGGGGTCAGTCAGCAAACTGGGCTCACTCAAGCCCACCACCCACGTTGCCAGCAAAGGTGGTACCAACCCCTGAGGAACACCACTTGGACACGGACCCATGTTGCCCTTGTAGGATGCTAAAATCCATCTGCCGCTACATCAACACTCATCGCTCATGCAGCAGCATTTTTTAGCTGGTTTTCCACCCATGGAAACAGCGCCGTGCCGCTCGGAAAGGAGCAGAAGCTGGGGGTGCCCAGCTTAGCCCCGGGAAGGTCCTCCGTGCACAGGAAGAAAAGGAAACACCCCGAAATTCCAACCACATCCTCAAGGGCACGGGAGGTGATGCCTCTCCAGCAACACCCGCGCCCGCCGGGGGAGGCGGCTGGTTTGCTCCACCCCGTTCTCAGCCAAGGGCAAGGAGCGGAGTCAGAGCGAGCGGAGGCGGGACAGGGGCCGGGAGCCGGACCGGGAGCCGGGCCGGGAGCGGGACCTGGGGCGGGGCGGNGGGGAGCAGCCGTGGTGCTGCTGGGGACGCGGTGGGGCGGGATTGAGAGGGAGGCGAGCGGTTTTGGCGTGAGGAGCCCGTCCCCGTTATTCGTGCCGTGTTGTAGCCGCTCGGGGCATCCCAGGGCGCGGTGCCTCCTCCGCTTTGTTGCCTTTATTTTTGGGGTGGGGTTTTTTGTTTGTTTTTGCTAATGTGCCATTTTTTCAGCTGCGAAAAGGCTTTTTTCGGTGTGAGAGCATGCAAGAAAAGAGGCAAAAAGGTATCAAAACTCAGGTCCTGCAGGCCCGAAAGGCAGGAGCGGTGTGGTTTTTACCCCCCAAAAAAGGAACAAAAAAACCCCTTCCCAGCAAAACCAGAGCTGGTGAGAGATGGAAACTTTATCGGCGTCAGCTGATCTCGTTGGTCCACCCTCCAAGTGATACCCAGGGGCGGCAGGATGGCCCTGGCTGGGACAGAGCTCCTCTTGTCCGGGGTGGTTTGTGCAGTTCTTTTGGCAGGCTGCTGCCTCTTCACCAGATAAAAAAGTTCAGGGATCCCATTCCCAAGAGCTCCCCATGGACTTACCCCTCTTGAAATGGATGAAACAGCCACTGTATTCATCTGTTATCTAAAATAAATTCAGCCACCGGTACTGTGCCTCTGCCGACCCATTGCTGGGGAGACAATGGAGGGCTTGAGGGTAGCTGAGATTTCTGGCCATTTTTCTGTATTTTTGAGGCCAGTGAAAAGTCTGTGCTGTGCCTAAAGCTGTGATCGTACATCTCTCTTCAGAGCCGTGTCAGTCCTGCCCAAGGATTTGGGCTGCTTTCTTCCTGTCTTGAAGTTTAATCTTGATGCAACCCCACCACCGTCAGCCTGACTTCTGAATTTTTGCATTTTTGTTGGAAAATGGTGAGAAGTTTTATTTTCTAGATGTTCTTGTAGTTGGGACTTGCTCTCTGTGGCATTAGCATTTTCAGTCTGTTTTTAAATAAGGTATTTTGCCTGATTGTTCTGTGTATGGGGTGTACATAACTTCCCCATCTAGTGGGATCCAAGTGTGGTGGGATGTCCAGCTCCTCCCAAATTAATTGAAATTAGATGCCTGAATTAAAGGCTTTTGAAAATGGAGCAAAACCTCTGGCGTCCCTTTGAATATCCTTACACATTCTGAAATAAGCAGATTTACTCTCACTGATGTGTCCTGGCAGGTTTCCTGGTTTTTCTTTAGCTGCCAAGTAGCTTCTGGAGATTTAATGAACCTGCAAACTAGTATTTGCTCTTTTTAAAAAGACTGATGGCATCACAGAAATGCTGCATGCTGCATCCATAAGAACAACAGATAGTCTTGAAAGCTCAGAGTAGTTGACAAAGTTCACCCCTGTTCTTCTGCATACAGCTGCCAAAATAACAGATAAGTTGTGATCTGCATTTTTTTTAATGTTGCTGAACATACGATTTTAAGATTTAAGGTCAAGCTTATATGTTTGGGGGTTTTTTTTCTGTGCTGACACATGACTCGAGTCACTAAATCTGATGGAGATAACGATGTTCAACATTGCTTTGAATTTAACACGACATCTTCTTAAAAGTGAAGAGGCATTGAGGCTGATGGTTAATTACTGCATGTTCAGTTTAACACTTTTAAAGTCTACTTTGGTGCCTTCTTGAGCTTTTCCTTCTTTCATATATTTTTCAAAACCACTACCCAACAAAATGATTGCTGAGGCATTTGTGTCCTAAGCTGTGGGTGTCCAGCACCCTCCTTTCTGTTAAGCTTTATATGTACTGGATCACTTTTCAACACGCAGTGCTGTGGATACATGGAAGGTGAGGTAAGATGCTCATTCTCATCGTGGTAACTTGTGATGTTCTCTGCTGAATCACCTGCACCCAACACAGTCAGCTTGAAGTAGGCTGTATGTCTGAGAAATGGATTGTGGAACTTAATACTTTACATGTTACTTTACGATTAGTCTCCCGGACAGCTTTTTGCTCATTAGGTTTTGTTTGGAAGAGGAGGAATCCAGCCAGCAAGCATCATTTTGCCTTGTGGCCAAGGCCCTGGCTTTCAAAGCCAGTGGACAAATATATCTCAGGGGATTTTGCTGGCCTTTTAAATCACCTCTAAGTTGGATTTCACCTTTTGGCATTTGGCTTGGTAACACTTGCTTGTGTGACTGTCTAAACAAAAAGAATTGAGAGGGACTGAATGGGAGTCTGTGCAAGCTGGCAGGTACCAGGGAGCTGCTTCCTGGGGGGGCTCAAAGGCCACTGGCCTTCAAAATCTTTATGATGGATACGTAAAGAAACCACACACATGAGGTGTGTGAAACACACATGGGTTCCTGAGTGATTTGGGACACTTTGCACTAGCATCAGAAATCCACCTTGAGTTAAACAAGATACATATGTGTATGTTTCTTTTAATATGTTGTTTTATCGTATGTAGGGAATTTAGCAGAAATAGGTTTATTAATTACATTCATTGCAATTGCCATGCCTTTTTGTTTGGATATGCAACCTTTTTAAGGGGGGGAGAAAGAGCACAGTACCATTGACTTCAGGATAACAGGGTTGTGTTTGGGTAGCAACTTAAGCAATCGAATGGGTGAGTCCAGGTGGCAGGCAGGGGACATGACTTGTGTGGAGAGCTGGGAGAGCCCAGCCTGTACTTTCCCTCTCAGCAGCTGCTGTGCTGAGTATGTATGTGTGTGTGTATATATATATATATGTATATATATAGCTGCTCAGCATTTGCAGGGGCTGCTGGGTCTCAGGGTGGAGGAAGGCAGCTGCAGTGTCTGCCCTGGGCTGTGCCAGGGATTCGGTCTCCCCTGGAGACCCGGCGCGTTGTGCCGCCGCCTCTTTGTTCCTGCATGGGCTCTGCCCGTGGGAAAACCCCGTCAGGGTGGATCATAAAACGAGATCATGACAAAAGAGCTGACAGAGGGAGGGTGTGAGTATCCACTTGTTTCCCACTTCCAAGCATTGTTAGGGAAGACTTTCTTTCCTGCTTTATTTTTTTTGCATTTGCTGCTGTCGCTGCTCCCTTGGCTGGCCCCTCCATGGCTAGCCTGGCGCTAGCTGGGTGTGTACCAGCAAAAGCATTCTGGTGGTGTTTTTTCCTAAGTTTCAGGCTGGAAGAGGCTTTGGTATTGCCAAGACTCTGGAGATGCCCATCAGTGACTGAGCAGCGTAGAGCCTGTAAGTGGGGATTTTGGCAGCCCTGGATTCCATGCCCTGCGGGGAGCCCACAGGGTGTCATTTCAGTGGAGAGTATTTTTGCGTCCTGCTAGCCTGGCAGACAGAAGCAGAGGCACTTGGCACTGGCTGGTGTTTGCAAAACAAGATCTCCTGTGTGCTGTATTTGGTCTCCTTGACTTGGCCCATTGATTGTCCTGCTGTAGTGTCCAGCACAGGCAGCGAGAGGGTGGTGGTGGAGCATCTCCGTGTGTGGGCACCTGGGGCTACGCCTTCGAGAATAACATCTCATGTTAGAAGGATTTGCAGCAAGATGCAATAGGCTTGGTCATACAGTACACTTGAAAATGTGTCATCAGTTGAGCAAGTATTTCAATTAATTAATTTCACTAAGACTTTAATTTCATTAATTGAGGTGGAAGCTGCAGAGCTGAGCACTGAGTTTGATTCTTACAGACTTCTACTTCCTCCTCTAGATTTTTATATATACTTCTGACTTCTGGGTGACTTCTGTCTCAAGCTTATGAGTTTCTCTCTTTAAAAAACCTTAACTTTCCACCCCAATGGCCTTCAGGGCTCAGCCAGGCTCATAGATTCTTCACGTCCTAGTTTAGGGTGTCTTGTTTGGGCCCAGTACATTAATTCAGGAGACAGTCGCAATGTGCCAGCAAGGTATAAAGCACAGGTTTGTTTCTTGATGCTGCCAGAGCTTTAATTAGATTTTTTCCTGTGTGTCATGTCCTCAAAACCAGAAAAAGCTGCTGAGACACGATGGTTTGCGCTGTCTCACTTGATGCGTCGAGATGCAACTTAATGATTTTTTTTTTTCCAGTACCTGAAGGAACTAATGGAAAGCTGGAGAGGGAGTTTTTACAAGGGCACATAATGATAGGACAAGGAGTAATGTTTTTAAGACAGAAGAGGGTAGATTTATCTTAGATGTTAGGAAGAAACTCTTCACATGTTGCCCAGAGAAGTTGTGGATGCCTCATCTCTGGAAGTGTTCACGGCTAGGTTGGATGAGGCTGTGAGCAACCCAGCTCACAGCTGGGAGATGTTGGAGAGTTTGGAAATAGGTGATCTTTAAGGTCCCTTCCAATCCAAACTGTTCTAGGATTCTACGGTTCTATGATTTTTTTGAGTGTGACCTAGAACATGCTTCAGCTCCTTGTTATTTAGACATGCCCAGTTTCTTTACCTGGCATGGAGATGAGGAGGGACGGCGAGTGGCCACTGCCATGTGTTGTGTATTTCAGACAGCCCGAGGCTTGGCATCCTCTTGCGAAAGTTCTGTTCCAATGGCCTTGGATGTGGGAAAAACACTTTCTGAAGCCTCACTGAGCAAGAAGGATGAGGGTGATGGCAGGTGGGACTGTGCAGAGGTGGAGATGGACTACCCAGAGCTCGTGGGCAGCCTGCGCCAGCGTTTAGGGGCGGAGGAAGCCAAGCCCTGCCTGCAAGGAACAGAGAGTGTGGCAATGAGTGGACACAGTCGCTTGGCCTCGGATGTTACCCAGGGAGGCTCAAGCTATCACCAAGAAGTGTCTTCAGCATCCACATCCAGATTCCCTGGAGCAAGAGCAAGCCTCTCAGAGACAGAGACTTTAATTTATAGAGCGCACGATGGTGGTGATGTGCCTCATCATGTTAGCCACCGGTTCCTCTCCTCAGAAGAGCAGCAGGTGAGAGGGTTGTACGTACAGGTGATGCTGCATCACTGAGAGCTCCTAGGAGAGGTGGGGACTTGTTTGTCTGGGCTGCCCTAGCAAGGGCTTTTCATCTCCTCCAGCCAACCAGAGCTTGCCTACCCCAGCCCTGGGCTAAGGTGTGTGGTGGGGAAGGGTTTGGGCTATAACACCTGAGCCATTGTCTCCATTCCTGTATTGCTGCTGTGGAGCTGCAGAGTCACTTGGGATGGGGCTTCTTGAATAAGTGCCTCTTGCTGCCAATGGCTCCTGCCATTTCCCAAGCCCTTGGGATGTCTGTCTTTAAAAATAAGCCCCACTCCAGGTCCAGGCAGCTGTGTGCCATCCTTCAGGTGGAACAGAGTCTCCCCTTCCTGCCTCTTCTCAGGGCAGGTCCAGGGCTGGGCTTTTATCTCCATGTCCTGGCAGAAAGGAGCCTTTTGTGTAGATGTTGTGCTTCATATTGTGTGTGTCTCTCCCTTTTTCCTCATCTTCCAGCAGGTGAAGCCATCAGGCTGTTGGGAGCCAATGTCCATCCCTCCCAGCCAGCGCAGCTCTGCAGAGGAGACCATCCTTGCTGGCAGCTGCCACAATGCCCATCCTGGCCGGCGGAGCCAAAGTCTGGGAGCTCAATCCTCATTTTCCTCCACCTCGGAGCTCCTGCGGCCCCAAACTCCCTTCAGCCTCGAGAGCACCCTGCAGAGCCGCTCTGTATCGAGCTTCTCCGCTCCATCTTCAGAAGAAAATGGCCTCTCCGAAGAGCTATCCCAGAGTTTACCAGCCAGCTCGGATGTGCCTTTTTCTGCAGCTTCTGCTGCCCGGGACCCATGCTGTCGGCGGGGTGCAGCAGAAGGCAGGATGCTGCGGGCACACAAGCCCTTCAGCCCTCTGCTGGATGACCGTCCCGCTGTGGAGCGCATCCGGGAGATGTCATCCTACCAAGCTGATTACTGGGCGTGTGCCATTCCGGATTCCTTACCCCCATCTCCGGACCGTTACTCACCCCACTGGAACCCAAATAAAGAGTACGAAGACTTGCTGGATTATGCTTATCCCCTGAAGCCAAGATACAAGCTGAGAAAGATGCCAGAGCCTTTCTTCCATGACTCGGGAATAGGTTTGGACAGCTTTTCTGTTTCCCCCGAGGGTACTTTGAGGTCCACCAGCATCTATGGCCATAGTGGGCAGGCTCGGGAAAGTGGAAGAAATGGGCGTCGGAGGCTCGTGGCCTCTGCAGAGAGGTTCTCCACCGTGGGGCTTGGAAAAAGAAGCAGTTCAGGAGCTGGCTCGTACTATGAATCTTCACCTATGGCAACAGCATCCTTTGCAAAGAGTGCTTCCTCTCATCTTTCTGGAGGTTTGGCTAAGGATGTAATGACAGAGTCAGCGGGGCTGAGTCCCTCTGGCCACCCTGCTGCAGATGGGAGAAGCTGGGGTACCAGGGGGAGCCCCTTCCCAAACTACAAAGGGCAGGTGAAAAGCACAAATAGGTTTTTACCTACAACACAAGTGCTGCCCCTAAGGAGAGAGTGGGAGGGTGATGAAGAATTTCTCTCCCTGCCTCCCAGACTGCGGGAACTGGAGAGGCTGGCTCAGTTTTTGTCCAATCTTTCCTTAACTGTAAGGAGGCCTGGGCAGGACCACCCTAACCTTCCACGTCACAGTGACAGCAGACAGCCCCCTTCATCCAAGCTGGCTCCTTTCGGAGAAGGGGGTGGCAGGGACAAAAGAGGGACCATTGAGGATTATGCTGGGCAGTGGCACCCCTGCAGCTCTCGAAAGCTCAGCTGGGAAAACACCGAATCGTGTGACCAGATCCACAGGGATCCTCTGCCAGGGCTTCATTTACTGACCAGGCTGAGGGACACGCTGGATGGAATGTACCTCAATGAACCACGGGTCAGGGGGCGGCCAAAGAAGAACCAGCAGAGCCAGTCCCTAGCCCAGTGTGTTAAGGTAGGCTGAGATGAAAAAAAAAGTTTATTATGGGAAGATCTTGCATCAATTATGCCTGTATTTATGGCACCACTAAGGCCTCCCCTTCTGCATGATGTATGGTGCCTGGCAGCTGGGGTAATTAATGCAGGGGGGCTCACCGGAGCAGATAATTTCTTCTGATGGAGCTTTCCTGCATCTCAGCACTATGGGACTGGGCATAGTGGAAATGTGGCTCTCGGCTTCCCCCAGCCAGCCCATCCTGCAGCACCCTGGCACCCAGGGAGCCACGAAAACTGTGCTTGGGGCTGGATCAGGGTGAAATCTGGCATTTGCTGCCCGCTCCATCACTCTGGCTGTGTCATGCGACGTGGCTGGCCTTGCCCTTCCCCCTGGCCTCACTCCTGGTCCCCACACTGGGTCCTACTTCAGGGTATAATAAGGCCTGGCAGAACTGGAAGGGTTTCTCTGAAGGGTTTCCTCATAATTTTATGAATATTTTAGTTTTCTGGTGATTGATGCCTTGTGGCCATCCTGCCACTGGTGCTGTTCTCCCTGGCTAGCATGAATTGCTCCCCACCTTCCCCTTCATCTTCCTCCCCACCTCAGCCCTGGACCAAATTTGGAAGCACTGCTGGGCTGTTTGCAAGAGTAATGTCATTATCATGCACAGCTTCAAACACCAGTGCAACTTATTCACCCTCTTGCATTGGAATAGCTGTCAATTTAAAAGGGCCAGCATTGGGGTGTGTCTTGTTGCCCCAAATCACAGTGAGAAGCTTTATATATTAAAACCCCAACTCCTGAGGAGCAGGAGCAGGGCTGCAGTCTGGTCTTGGTGAGAGCAGAGGCTCCTAGGTTTTGTGCAGCATCTTACAGAAATAATCCCTTACGGAGACACTTTAATAATAAATGAAAGCACTTAATTGAACGAGGCAAACCCTTGGGAAAAAGCAACTGCAAATTAACGGCACTGATGCTCTGGTGAGGATGAGGGTGTCTCTTCAGCTGGGAGGTGGTGTAGGCAAACTCCTTCCTTCACAGCCTCGGTGTCACTGGCTTTGGACAGCCCTCCGTAGCAGCCATTTCATGATGACCCTCAATTCCAGCCACACAGTGGTTTTGGGGTCTGTTTAGGGGCTTAAGTTGTTTTTTGCCTTTTTTTTTTTTTTTTCTCTGTTGACCTTTGGTTTCCCAGGCTTCGGGATGTTTTTGTGTGGCCTGGGGTTCAGGAGAGGAGCAGGAACAGGCACTGACCCAAACACCGCTGGCTCACCTATTCCTGTCCCTGCTGTGTCTTTGCTGCAGGAATAGCTCAGTAACCCCTTTTTTTTATGCTTCGTTAAGTAGATGTTTTGCTGCCAGCTGGAAGAGCTAATTCATTGGCTGTATAACGTCGCAGACATCACTGACAACTGGGTCCCAGCCTTGCTGGACACTGAGAGCATGAAGAAATCACTGCACCGCTGCTTGGTAGGTACCACCGCTGGCTTTTCTTCTCCCTCTCTAGTCCCACGGGCAGACAGCAGCAGCACGAAGCAGGACACCTCTGGCATGGTCCAGGTGGGTGATTCAGGGTGCAGTGGGTGTGCAAAGCCAAATTTGAGAGCCCTGGGAACCTGCTCAGAGAAACTGCTCCCCAGACAACCTGCTGCAGGTGTATCTTCTCTGGAAAAAAATAAACTTCTAAGCAGCACTCGACTTCTCCTTGCCTTCCCAGGAGTTCAAGAAAGATGTGGCTGACCACCGGAGCCTGACAGAGAGCGTGCTGGAGAGGGGAGAAGCTCTGCTTGACTGCATGGCATCAAATTCACCAGGTGAGGAGGAACGTTTGGGCAGGTCCTGGACACAGCTGTGATGCTGGTCATAGCATCCGACCCCATAATCCCTGGCCCCAGGTGTAGGAGCGGTAGGCAGAGTTTGCCATTTGGTAGCTGTGTGGAAATGAAAAGGGTTTTACATCTCCATTGCTGACCAAAGACTTGGAGGTAAGGTGATTTGGAGGCTGGAAGCAAATTATCTCTAGCACTTTCAGCTGTACCATGCCTTGGCCCTTGCCTTGCTTCATGCAAGGCAACAGATGGATGTTTTTCTGCCTCTTAGGGGTCTCTTCTCAGATGTTTATCTTAAATGCAGCATGGCCAGCTTTTGTCGGGCTGCAGGTTGCAGCTGGGATGAGATGCTTTTCTCCTGCACAGGAGGAGGCCATTTTCACTCCTTGCTTACACTTGGTGCATCACAGGGCAGGTGTTAGCAGCCAGTCTGGGCAGGCAGCCTCGCCCGGCTGGTGGCATGGCACGGCTGGGGCAGTCACCCCAGTGATTTGGTGCATCCTGCACAAGGTTTTTCTGAGCAGCTGTCACCAAAGGGACTTCAGTGGTCGAGTGCTGCATTATGGTTGGGCTTTCTTTTGGGTTTCCTTTGGGAGCTGCTGTTTCTATATCTTCACTCGTAGCCTGGAGCCTCGTAGGTCGCTTCCTGTCCCCTCCAGACTCTGCATCACAACTTGGATGGCATGAAGATCAGCTTATGGATTTCTAGCACTCAATTTCCTTCAAAAGTCTGTCTGTGCATGTGGAACTCACTCTTGCTGCTCTTGAAGACATTGAATTGTCACATTGCTACACCTTCATCATACGTTTTGTTTTCCAGCTCTGAAAGACACGCTGGGTTTGATCGCGAAACAGTCAGAAGAGCTGGAGACCCACGCAGAGCACTTGTATGAGACTGTTCTAGCTGCTGTGGGTCCCCTGCAGGGAGAGGACAGGATGGAGGATGAGGGTCTGTAGCAGACAGCTGCTCAGTGGTGGTAAGAAGGACTCAAACCAGCCTTCCTGCGGCGGGGAGGGAAGCGTGGGAAGGTGGAACACTTAAATTAGCAAACAGCATGTATCAGGTTTTATTATTAATTCTTTAAATGTGCTGTTTGAAAAGCCTAAACGGAGGAGAAAGTGAGGGCGATCTCAAAATGGAAGCCTCTTTGCCTTTAAATGTGTGTCAGGGGAAGAGCAGTGTGATGAAACCCAAGATGAGGGCGCTGGCAGCTCCTTGGAGGGACCATGGAGGCTGCAGGCAGGTCACTGTCAGTCAGGGCAGAGGGGATGTCAGCAGTCAGGCACAGGCAGCTGCTGCCAAAATCACTTGGGCAGCAGAGAGGAGACAAGGAAGGGGTATATTTTTGGCTCTTTGCTCTTGGTTTGCTTGCCCTATAATGGTGGGGAAGGGGAGCAAGTGAATTCAGGTGTAAAATAGGAACTAGAAAACTTGTGTGCCTGTTTCTTGACCGTTTTCCTGCAAATGAAGCTGCAGAGACAAACGTGGTGGGCAGTGTTTGTGAGTGGGGACACAGCAGCATAAATGGGGTTCAGCTGTGTGCTGCCACAGCCCTCACCCATCATGCTGTGACGGGAGTCACTGTAAAACTGTCTTTACAAAAACCATCATGGGTGTTAGCAAGGTGCTGGCTCCAGAGATGCTGTACGGCTCTTACACGCTTCTGAGCACCAAGAGGTAGGAATTTAGGAACTGCAGGATAACCCTGGCTTCCCCCTCCCCACCCTTCTAACCTCATTAACTCACATTGTTGGTGTCCCCACAGCCCACACAATGGCACACCTTAAAATTCGGAGCTGCAAAGGGAAAACATTCTTTCCAGCACCTTAGAGGCCAGTAACAAGTAGGAGAGTTTGGGGTTTTTTTTCTTGTTGGTTTATTTTGTTGGTGGGGTTTTTTTTTCACTGCTACATATACATAACTACATCCTATAGACTATCAAGGATATGTTGAGGTGATTTAAGTACAGCACAGGGGCTTGGTTTGTTTGTTGGCTTGCAGCCAAAGCACAATACCAAACTTAAATCTATTTTATTTCAGGTGCTGCTGCCTCTATCAGACCTGAGATTTGTTAACCAGTATCAGGAGGGCTGGGGAAAAAAAAAAAAATAAATACAGCGCACTGGAAAACACCTCTGTCACTTCTTGCAGAGATGCCAAATGCATCTGATCACTGTGTTTGGAGTTAGCCAACCCAGGCTGACTTCAGTTTGTTGGTTTTTATACGATGGCTTGAGAAAGGAGGTACCTGCCTACTGGGATATTTGGTTAATGGTGCTGACTACATTGAGGAGGTTTGTGAGTGAGTGGTATACAGCTGGCCTTTTTTTTTGGGGAGGTGTTTTTTAATGTAGCTTTCCTTTTTTTATTGAAATGGTCTATTCCATGTGTTAGCAAAACTTCAGGAACATGCTGTTTGTTTTTTTGTTTTTTTTTAACTAAGTAATCTTTAGTGTGCTGTGCAACTCACTTCCAAGTAAAACCGTGTGATTTTAATAGCTGCGTTCTGTTTTGTTTATGCTCTTCAAAAATAGGTGCTAGAAGCCAAGAAATAGCAACTCCTCCTGGTTCTTGAGAGCAAACTGAACTCTTGTTTATGAGTACCATTCCCTGCTGAAGCAGAGCCTGGTTAATTTTCAGTTTTGTTATGCATAAGCACAAAGAGCCAATCTGCTCTATGATGCACAATAAAATCATAATCGGGTGAGCTCACTCAGGGAAAAAGCAGGTTTTTTATATAAACTGCTGTTACTTGTTATTTGTAGTGGTTGTTAGTGCTGTGCTGGTTTTCCTGGGTGAGGAGGTGTGCCTTTCCCTTCTCACAGCTTGTGCAGCTCATCACTGTTCACAAAACATCCATAAAGGGTTTTCAAACCCTTCCTGCAACTGAAAAGGGCATCTCTGAAGCAGTGTAAGAAGGCAAGTGGCCATAAAATTACAGCCAGCTACAGAATGTTGGTACTTGGCTTTAATTAACCTTTAAACTAAATGATGCTCATTATGTTCTTGTGCAGAATACATCATTTCCTCCCATTCTTGGGAACAGAACAAAGTGGTGTGTCTGTCCTGTGCAAGTTAGAAGGTGAAAGAACAGGGAAACCACAGCAGTTATGAATAGCAAATAATTCACCAGATTTTGTGGGTTGTTTTTTTTTATATACTCTCCCACCTTCTACCTCCTTCTTGAGGGAGGTGGAAAATTGTACCTTAAATGGTTTTTTTTTTCCTTGCCAAGTTGTAGGTGACAATTCAACAACAGCAACATAAAAAGGAACCCACAAATGACTACAGTGAAAGTGATCTCACCAGCTTTACTGACACCAGGTCCTGTACCTATGGGCATTCAGGGTGACACTTAAACAAAGCCAGTAACAGGGCAGGATGGGAGTCATGTGTGACAAAAGGCTACAGCTGTCTGTCTGCTACCACTTGCAAGTCTTGAGCCTGAGCCATTATGTCAAAGGTATTTACTGCTTCAGCTCACAGGTAAGAGGCTACAGTGCCCTAGCCCAGGATTTTTCAGGCCTGCTCTGCCCTCTTCCACAGGCTCCACCATTTAACAGCACCAGCACATCAACACAGTAAGGACTTGGGAGAGGGAAAAAAAAAATCACCACCAAACAACTGGTGTAGCCCAAGTTGGTTTTGCAATGCTTTTATTACTGTATATATTAACATTGTTTTGGATAGTATGTAGCAGGCATCTCAACATTTAAGTTCATTTGTGCACTTCTCTGCAGGGAAGATGTTTTACCCTCAAATACACCTCCTTCAGGTTTGCTTCCTGATCTTAGCAGCACTCACTAGTCCTACTGCTCCTGCTCCCCAGGAGGAGCAGGTCACATTATATAATGAATTATACCAACAAGCACATCTCTAATAGAAAGCACATCACTTTATTGTGAAGGTCTCAAGTGGAAGAGTTCAACTTAACCATGACAATACTTTATGTATTACAATTGCCTGTTGATTGATGCAACTATGTTGAAGAAAGCTGTTAGCCAAAGTCATCCCCCCTCCCCCCCAAAAAAAGAGGATATTTGCACCAATTTTAGTTTATACCTCACAACATACCTAGGCTATATTTTTACTATCACAGGGTGTATTTACTACTAGGGGAATGTTACATGGTCTTTCAAACATGAGACTATTTACAGAATAGGCTGAACATTTGAGTTTAGATAAAGCTGAACAATTTTACACGTATAGGAAGTGTTATAGGCTAGCTTTCCTGTGGCTTTTAGCTAGACATCAGGCACTAATGATTTGATTAGCTCTGTACAAAGAATCACACACTGTCCAAAACCTCTTGGCTGCTGGTTAGTTCCAAATTGTTTAAGATAGCGCCTACGTTACGTTGAGCAACAGTCTGTGGTGGGGCCTTACTGTCCCCGTTTCATCCTTCTGATGCCTCTGTGCATAACAGAATAGAAGCTAAGCTGTTGCACTAACTCAGAAGAGTACTGATTAAAAGAGGATGGAATTAACAGTATATAGAAAAAAAAACCCATAATATTGGTAGAAAGTTATACCACCTCAAGGTTACACTGAAGCCACTGATGTGAGGGAAATACTGCTCTCTCCCCTACCACAGCCAAAGCAGACAGGAATTCCCTACATCAAGTCCTTGAGAAATAAATTAAGTTCCAAGGCTAAGTTAGGGAACTGTTGTACATTCAGAGCGCATTATGCCTCCTCCAACCTTGGCTGGGTGTTTGTGGTACAGCATTTGTGCCTTAAGCACCATGACAACTCAGGCTTTTGAGCCATAATCACTAGTTTTATTAGACCAGAGACCTTCCCTGCAACTAGGAGGTCTGAGAGCCATGGCTGCAGGCAGATACTTTTTGTGCACAATGCAAGCCTGATTTCCCCCTTAGCCATACAAATTAAGACAATATTTATCACCATACAGTTTGATATTACTTCCAATAAGTACAATATTTATTAAACATTTCTTCAGTTTTGTTACATATTGTGCAACAAATTACAATATTCTGCAGCCACAAATTATATGCAGAGTATGAAGAAACTATTAATCAGATAGTGTGATCTTTCCATTTATAATTCTACAAGAAGGAACTAGCAAATCAGATCTTACATATATCTTACTAAATTTTATGCATGGAAAGTGACAGACACTGTTGTGCTGTTTGATACAAAATGGCTAAACTTCATCTTCAGAAGACTAAACCTGACATCTAAACATGCCAATAGAAACATCAAAACAAAAATACATCCTAACCAACCACAGGAAACAGTCTGGTATCAGGAAAAGCAACAAGGATTACACGTTTATAAACCAGCACACAAAGGTTTAAAACAGTTCTGAAAATGAAGTTAGCTGTCTTGAGTCAAGGGAATAAAAAAAGTCAGTATTGACCATTTACAATCTCTGACCTTTGTGGAGACGGTAAGAATCTGTTGTAGTGCAGCTACATACAGTACAATTCAGGCAATTTTTATTTTTTTTTATTTTTTCACTTGGGTTCAGATTGCAAATTCATTGTTGTGAGACAAAAGGGGGGAGGCAGGTTTTAGCAGCAACCTCCACTAGACTGCTTGACTGGAGTGCTCTGAATTTTAACATTGGACTTCTCCACACCACCAGCTGTCGCTCCCGGACCCATTCGCTTTTTAATCTCAGCAGCCATGGTCATGAAAGACTGTTCTACATTTGTGGCATTCTTTGCACTGGTTTCCAAAAATGGAATTCCAAGAGAATCTGCAAATTCCTGCAAATTGAGAAACAGTGAACAGTAAGCTCATATCCCTCATCCCGTTTCCTGGATGAGTTGCAAGCTGCTCCTCCAACCCACTTCCCAAGCTCCAGCCTGATGATGACCCCCACTGCAGGGGGTTGTTCGACTTCTTGCATTTGTGGCACCTTGGCACCAAGACACTTACGTGCACCAGAACTGGAGGACTCCACTGCATCATGACCCGGGCCTAGGTGCTCAACCAAAGCAAACACCACACCGATACCAACATACCTTTGCTGTTGTATAATCTACTACTTTCTTTGTGGTCAGATCACATTTGTTCCCCACCAACAACTTGTTGACGTTTTCACTGGCATAACGGTCTATCTCCTGCAGCCACTGCTTTACATTATTGAAAGACTCCTAGGAGATAAAAGAACTGTAAGCAAGACCCTTAACCAAGAGGAAAGCTCAGCACTGTTCAGTAATTGCCAGGAAAGATCAGTGTGGTTCACAACCACAGCACACCCCTGACTGCCTAAGGAGGGGAGAGTTGGCACAGGGTCTGTAAGGCTCCCCAGTCCATGCTCCACGCCCTACACATCTGCCCTTCTTCCCTTCCTGCACTCTCCTTCCCCTCCACCCCCTTATTTTTCTCTGCTCTGTCTCTTGAAAAGTCAAGAACTTTTACCACCTGGGACTCTTCCTCCTCCAGCAGCAGAGATAAAAAGCACAGCACACAGCTGAAACCAGAAGAGTCACAGACATTTACAAAGCATCATATATTGAGTGCAAACCACATTGGTGTAGAGATGCTAGAACCACCTTTGATTCCAGAAATACAGAACTGCTATGCCTTAGCAACAGTTCTTTTTCAGGAAACTCTACACTTCCTGGGAGCCCTTCAAACCAGACAACTGCACCAGCAATCTTCAGAGACTGTTTCACAGAAACACTGGCTCAGTTGTATCCTGCATACGTGCTGACAATTTTCAGTTCCAAATGCCAGTTTTTACTGTAGACCAAAGTTCAAGGACGTTCAGAAATCCTTCAGCAACTTCCACCAGTAACTCAGACTTCCTGCTACCAAAGAAAGCTGAGAAGTGTTCACATAGAACAATCAGTTACCCACCCATCCAGTTTTAGGTTAAGCCTAAGATACAGCTGCTTCAGAGCCACAGATCCCAGTGCTGCTTTATTTCTGTTCAGCACCAAACCAGACCAGCACACACGGAGCTTAACAAACATTAATAAACATCACTGTCTCCTTAAGAGCTGAGTTGTTAAATTCTGTATTTACTTATCAGCCTAACATACTTCAAATGTGAGAAACTCTCCATGCACAGGTTTAACACTTACCTGATCTGTAACATCATACACAACTATGATGCCATGAGCGCCTCTATAGTAACTGGAAGTGATAGTTCGAAACCTCTCCTGTCCTGCTGTGTCCCACTGCAAGGCAAATGGTAAGATCAGTTGCTGCAATGCAGCTGTGCCAGTGTCACACACCAGTTTGTAGAAATGCAGCTCAGCTGACTGGCCATCCAACTATGAGCATATCCCAGCCATGGCTACAGAAGTGGCTCTGAAGCTGCGGGCATCAGAAAGGATCTGAGAAGATCAAGACATTTTAACTGAGGAGAATTACACTTCAGTAGGTACTTTTCTAGGAGCACACATTTGTTTGGTTTCAGGCAAGTGCAGTCAAGAGATCTCACTGAGAAAAACAATAAGCAGTTTTGACCCGTGGAGAAGCAATGGTTCAGTGGTCAGAACAAATGTGCACCAGGGCTTGAAAACCTGTTAAGGATAAAGTCAAGAGATATGTGGGTCTCTGACATGACCACTCCCTTCAGCTTCTTTGCTACACCAGTTGCAATAGGTTTAAAAGCAACGTGCTCTTTGGGGGATGAAGACCAACAACTCAAACCAAACCTGGTTCCCTTCTCCTGCCAAGTTAAAGAAGTGCTTGATCTCATGACCCAGCAGGACAGGACCAGCCCAGACATTTCTCTCCCTAGAGCCGTGTCAATAAAAGGGCTACCTGCACATTAAGAATAATCAGACTTAGGGACAGACTTCAGCAGTGGCAGCATTTCCTAGTGGGCTGCTCTGGACTCAGAACAGCTACATTAGAGTCTGGAGGCTCAGATTCAGGCTTAGGCTTCTGGCCACAACCTGGACTCTTGCTTCACAACACAGTCTGGAATCCCTGAGTCATTGCCTTCAAGTCCTGAGAGCCTCTGCTTGAGCTGGAAGCAGTGGCTGACAAGGATTGTGTGACCTTGCATAGGTATTAGATTTCATTACACCAGTCACCCTTTTAGTGCTTCAAGATTAGAGGGAAGAACTGCCAACTTCCCTGCTTATTCCAAGCAAAAGGCCAAAAGCATAGCAAGAAAACACCACCCAGTGCTAAGGCAGGCAGGCCAGTGTGTTGGTGTTTGTGTCAGTTTTTCCATTCAGGTCAACAAAAGTAGAGTTTCCAGCAGCATCCAGTGCAGCCTGGTATTAACAGCTGCTGCAGAATTCAGGCATCTTAGACAACTATGTGTTTTCACACTTGCACAGATCCTTGCCAAATACTGCAGAAGTACACCAGTTCTGTTATTAGAGAATTCCAACACAGGATTCTACCCTTATTCAGCTTGCAGCTTATAGTGCCTTTTAAATACTTAAGCTTTCTTTGCTTCCCAGGAAAATACATTTCCAAGTCTTTTCCTCTTCCAGGCAGACAGCCCTGATAAGCATCCTTCTTTAAGGACAGATCATGAGAAATTTTAGAAAAACAGCCTAGCCTCTTGTAACTGGGAAGATACTGCTTATATTTTAATGATTACATTTGAAAGACAACTACCAGTAGTTATGAATGTAATTCTGTGCTTCAAAAGATTAAAGTACCCAGGAGTTGAGAAATGCTACTTACTATCTGAAGCTTGATTGTTTTCCCATCTAATTCTATAGTTCTGATTTTGAAGTCCACACCAATCGTGCTGATGTAACTTTCTGTGTACGTGTCATCCTAGGAAAAAGAGCAAACAGGAGTCAAGACAGCTGCACCTCTTCTACAGTCACCTACACTTTATTATGCCACAGGCAGGCACCAGGCAGACAAAGGTACTTAATTCCCTACCAAAAAAAGTCTGATCATTCATGGCAAAGTCCAGTACATCACTAAGCACTTTCACTGAGTATTTACTCTACAAAAATTCAGTTTTTTTAAAGGCACCTCACATAACAAGGTTTATGTTCCAAAAACTATTCAGAAAACCTCTTTTTTGGAAATACTGTAGTGTTAAGTCCTTCTGAACTGTAGCTTAAAACAGACTTTGCTCGTGCTGGCAGACCGAAGAGCTAATTAGAATAACTATGGTTATTAAAATGCCTCAGATTTTTACTTTGCTTTGATGGCTTCTCATCTGTATTACACAGCAGCTATCTACAACAGGTCAGAGGCTATGCCTCAGTGGCACTCCACATCTCAGTTCCAGATCCTCTGCTGCCACAGCGGGTTGCTAAGGGAGTTTAGAGTTACAGCTTGGGTACTTGTGTTAAGTACTCTGCTCTGCTGTCTGTGTTAATACAGGAAGGAAAACCAGCAGTGGTTGAGCAGCTGGCATGGCCCTAACTGCAGAGTCTCCAGCAGGCCTTAAGGCACACATTGAAACCCTGGATCAGTCTTTGCTACCTTCTGGCTGCCAGCATGAAGGAAATTTTTATTCCCAAAGTAACCAGTAGGCTAGAACTTCATGTAATATACATCACAAAAGGCTTCATATCTATGTTTTTATATATCACAAAAGTAAGGGTTTTCTTTGAGTTATGAAGACACCTTAGGTGTTACTCCTGCAAGGAAGCACAAAGCATTAAGCCTTTTAGAATGACATGACATTTATTTCCTTAACATTTCAATACTCAAAAGGTTGTGTTTAAAAAGCCTGATGCTGTTTAACCTGCAGCAGGAAGAACACAGGTAAGTGAATGCTGTGATAATTCTCCATCTTGAAGTAAAATAGCTTTGTTAGAATGCCAGCCTTCTGAAGGAACAAGCTACTTAATTGAAGAAATATCAGAAAACTGAGCACAAACTTAAGCTGGCTATCGAAAAAGAAAAGTTGAGTTGCTCACATGAAGCCAAAATTAATTCAAAAGTGTCTGCAAGTGAAGCAGTCTAGACTGATCTGGGAGTACTCCTCCAGCTCTGGTGTCACCTCCATTCCACTGCCTCCAGTTCCATGAGCAGAGCAGGTAACATTTTCCTAGTGTTCATTCTGGGCTTAGTGTCTCCCTGTCCCAATACTGCACAAACAGCAGTGGTAATAGCTTGAACTTCAGTGATGCTGTTTGCATTCACCAGACCACTATTTCTTATTGTAACACGAAACACAAACAGCTCTTTCCAGGGGTCCCCAGAGCAACTGCTGAGGCTGTGAAACTGCTGCCATCATCTTGCAGTAGTATGAAACTCTAGTTTCTAAATTAATGCTCCAGATTCTCCCTTCCTTCTTCTCCTCCCATGGCAACATAAAGCTGCCCTTCAGCACGGGCATAGATAAGGAGTTCACTGGACTCCAGCTTTTTATAGTCACAGCTATCAAATAAATTTTAACTTTTCCAGAAAACTAGAGCTTTTTGCCTCAAATTTCAGCCACATGGCAGCCCACCAGCCATCTCAACATTTATTTAGGCACTCATTCACTAAAGGGACCATAAGGCCTTATTATTCCTAGAGTATTATTTAAATTACTTCCTCTGGCTAAGCAATCAGTGGGCCTTCTCAGTGAAGATTTCAGACTTAATCTGACTGAAAATATTCAGATCAAGTAGTAACTGATCAAGATCTTGCCCTGACACATTTGTACTCTTCATGCCTGAAGAAACACATCCCAGAATTGAAGTATGGTCTTCAGTGTTCTGCCACTAGGGTAATGATGGAAGTTAAATTAGGATATCTTGTTCTCAAGGTAACAGGAAAATGAGAATTTAAAATAATGTCAAGACTATGTCCACTTAAGTCTTTCTGTATTATTCAAACAAATACATCTGCTAGAAAAAAATGCAGAAGACAGGAGGGTTTTGCAATACTTCAGTCATTGCTTGGTATACCAGACCTGACAGACAAGAGTGCTTTCAAGGAGTTCTTGTAGCAGAGAAGTTCTGGTCAAGTACCTGGTGCTTTTTTACATAAAGTTTTAAAGCATGATCACTTACTGCAAACCTAAGTAGAAGGCAAGATTTCCCAACACCGGAGTCTCCAATCAGAAGTAGCTTGAATAAATAGTCACTGCAGAGGGGGGAAAGAAAAAAAAAGTCACTTAATGAAGAACACTATAACAAACCAAGTTCCTTTTATCTAGTATACTATGATGTTTGAGAAGGGTAAATTATTTCACTGCTAGGGAAGTCACCTACAACTCCAAACTTCTCTATCCAGTTTATATACTGTCACAATTTACTTAATTTACTTGGTAAGGGAAGTGTAGGTGCTCTGAACATAGCACTGTTGAGTATGCTTGTGCTTTCCTAGTAAGTTGCTCTGGGGATATTAGTGTAACTACCAGCAAGACAAACACAGTCCTACTTTAGTCCTTTGTGGCCTAGCTAAGATTAAAACAATGCTTGACAATTAAGTGCAAGCCCTAAGTTTGGTTGAGTGACTCAAGTAAGATGCAGATGGTAGTAACACCCTGCTGTCCCCAATTAAGCCACAATCGAGCCATTATCTTTGGAAAATCTTTAAAGTCAAAGGTTTAGTTCCACTGCCCAGCTTTACAAGTACTATGTAGCTGGCCAAAAGCACCCCATTCCTGCCCCTGTTTAAGTTACACAAATTGAAGTTGAGCAGAATCCAACAGCACAATATGCAATTTAAATAGACAAACTATGAGCACCAAGTTTACTGCCCTGCTAAAGGGAAATGAACATCCACCTTCCACAACAGACTATTAACAGCTGACAGTAACCACATACTCCACTTGCCTTTCAGGAACTATAATAAAGCTAAAGCCATTGCCAGATGAGGATACCTTCAGTCACTAGAAGGTATCAGGTGATATATTAGTAATTCTCAAGTCACTTTGGAAGAGGCCTTAATTTTTTTTTGTTGTTTAATGTTGAGTCATCCCAACACTGAGGGAACAAGCATAGCATCATCAATGACCAGCCTAGTCCTACACTTGGAAGAGTAGCGAAGATTTCATTCTTGGCAAAACATCAGATTTTGTGTTAGATGAGTAATGGGCAGTTTAATACTAGAGATCAACCTTCAGAGAAAATGCAACAAACCACCTCATAGACAAATTATTTTGCTTTACAAGTATTAGACTAACCCACTGTAGGTTTACAACTCTTCAGTACCTGCAGTATACAAGAATAAGTCCTGTTCTTATTCAACCAAAAGAGTTTAGATATTTCTATGACTGAAGTCAACTGTCCCCACCTATTATTCCCCAACACTTGTGTGGACCCTGCCTGGCAGGAATCCAGCCAGGAAACTGCATCCCTCCCCATCTGGTAACAGCCAAGCAGATGGTCATCTGCTGGGCTCTGGACTACTCCTCTGCTCCAGTGCCCAAATGCCCAGCACCTTGGCTGGTGCCTGGCTGCAAGAACAGGCTCAACTGAACCCTTCATGAGGTTCTGCAGTCCTTCTGTCAAGGCTAGAGAAATGAGAAGTGGTGAATGTAGCAACTAGTAAGTTGATCCTTAGAAATGCAACTTTCCCTGTCAATGAACAGATAAAAGCACTCAAGGTATTTAAAAAAAATGTCAAAGGATATCTTAGCAGTTTACGGCCACAGAACTCACTATTCCACCTGTCAAGTCATGCACAGAAGATGGCTTTCACAGAATGAGTTATTAACCCAAAACGTTCAGTGGAGATAAGTTACATCACAACCCACAGAGCTTAACAGTTTCAAGACAGTTGAAGCATTATCCCTGACCAGAAGCAGTATTATTGCCTGTACACTTACAAGTGTTCATGGACAAAATATGTTTCTTGATGTTTGGGCCCACCCATAAGGTGAGAAAAAAATCACCTCACAACCTGAGGCCTGAGCCCTGCTTCCCTGTCTGCCTTGCAAGAACAGATTTGTTTCCCATGGCTCCACCTGAAGGCACTCCACCACATTTACACTGACAGCCTAGTGATGGAGGATACACAGCTGTGCTTGTTTTCTGATAAAAGTGTTTAAAGCCCAAGGATCACTGAGGTGAGGCTGCACTGAGCAGTGTTGTTACCCTCTGCTGCTTCAAAACCACCACCATCACCCAGGAACAGTAGGCAAGTGGTTACCCAATAACTTTAGTAAGAGACATTTAAACTTCTTACCCCCACTAATAATTTAGTTCCCCAAGAGTAGAAAAGAAACTCTACCTAACCTGGAGACAAAGGTAAAGTGCACCAGCTCTGAGACCTGGTCCACTGTTAAACCTATGCCTTCTTCCCCAGAATTGGCATAAACTGAAGCCACAAGTGCCTGAGTCTTCAAACAGCTCCTTCCTACTTAAGCAGGAATTGTTGGTTGTTTAGCTCACTGCAAAACCAGAATTTTCAGCAATCCTGAAGTTAAATTATTATTTACAGTAAGCACGAATACACTTGAAAGTATTAGAGCTTGCAGCATGTTATAATCCCCTTAAGAATGGTAACACATGAATATTACCACTAATATGGTAATATTGTCTTCCCTAAAATTAGTGGGGAGAAGAAAAATTAATTCCACCCTGGTGTAGGTAAGGCTTCAGCTACAAGTCTGAAATTCACTTAGGAGCCTGCCCTTTCTTCTAAGGGGAATTCATCTCTCCCCAGCCCTCAAACACCAGGTAACATGTCTGCCTCTGTTACTCTTAGTGCAGAAAAGCAGCTCCCAGACATATCTTAATCTGCTACTAGATTTTGACTATTCAGAAGCAAACAAGACTGATAAGGGTTAATACACAGCACTACTGTTAATGTGACTTTAGCCACCTGCCTCACCCCCAGCAGCAACACCCATGCCAGTCAGGCTGTAGCATGACTGGAAACAGCCTTGACTGAGTTAGCTCAGTCTCTGACCCTAGAAATGGGTATTTCATCACAAAAAACCAGTGCTGCCCAGTAAGCAAGACTGACCTTGGACCTGAATCAATCCAGAGATAATTCAGGTAGGACCTTGCTACTTAGATTTTTAAATATTAAGATAATTCCATATTCCATATGATGCAGTACCTTCCTTTCTAGGTCCAATTGTTTTAGGACCTTCTAAAATACACCAGGTACCTGCATCAGGGCCTTGAACCAAATGAGATACCTGATACAATTTTAGAGACAGCTCGCAGGGTGCACCAACAGTTCAACTTAAAAATGAAAACAAGATATAAAAATTTACACAAGTCTATTTCTAGACTGAACTACACCAACAGGATATTTGTGTTGACAGGTTCAACTGTAGCAGTGTGTCCAACAAGCCATGCAGGTTATTAATATTTGCTCCTGAAGAGCCACACATTCATTTCTGAAGGCATTGAATTTTGCTGTTCAAACATGAAGACATCAGCTCTTCCAGCTCAGGCAGCCTTCATAAAGCAGGCTGAGCTATGCAATATAGCCTTCTCCACACTGCTTGAAGAATTCAGATTTATCATTCATCTAATTCTCACCCTTTCTACAAGCAGCTGTAACAGAGAACACCCTGGAAGAACACATGTAGGTACTGTCAGTAAGAGTGAGGCTTTCAAACCCTCCCCATCGAGAAGAGGATATGGTAACTTCCTCTTGACAAAAAGATAAAGAATAGATATGCACATCTAATGAAGTCTTGCAAAAAAACCCATCTCCAAAACAACCTTGACACCTTTGAGCAGGCAGCAGCATCCTCCTGTTACATGAGTTTTCCATGCAACAGGCAGCAAGTTCAGCAGAAGACCAAGAAGTCAGCTGAGGACAGACCTGGGCAAAGCTGCATGGAACAAGGGACCTGCAGGCCCCTAAAATACTGTTGTTTTATACAGGTAGACATGTGAGGAGTTTTTTTCTAAATGCCAAAAAGATTTTATGCTAAAATAGAGAAGACTGGGTAGTCATCCATCTCTAACAAGAAACTGCTGGAATCAGCTTTTATCACTGATGTCAGCTGCAAGTTTACTGTAAACAGGTACTCACAGCAGCCTCAAATCCACAGACTTTGTTCCACCACCCAAGAAATTCTGAGGAGGAGCATGACTGTCATTCTGATTATACACTGCCTGTGTAAGTAAAAAGACTGCAGAAGACACAATGCCACTGTGCATCGCAGATTGCCATTTAGAAAGGTTGGAACACAAACAATTTCAGGTGATTCCAGCAACTTGGAAGCTGTCACTCAGTTGTTACCTACTGAACACCCTCATACAAGACTGAAAAATCCCTACACAAGTCTTCTCCAACACTTCCGAAGAATGAAAAACAAAAAACAGATTTACTCCCAAACCCATGCGATTTCCTCAACTCCCCTTTGAAGAAAGCAGCTAGAACAAGACACAGACTATAGAGCATTGATCAAGATTAATTCCCAATACCACTTGGCTGTTAGTTCACTCACCAGTGTGTTTACACTAGTCAGCCTACTGTATGCAAGCTGAAAAAAAGGGGTAGGAAGCACTGAACCTGACCTATCCAGTCACAACAGTGTCAATATTGACATTTTGCTCACTTAAACACCCTAAGGGAGGGAAGGAACACAGAAGGAATATACCCCAGTGCTAGGTGGGCAGATGTTTTGAGAATTCAGCTTCCAGATGCCAGCACTAATATCTTATCCAGCTCTCGTCAGCTCCTTTGCTCAAATGAGCAAGTGTATTAACTACTCCACTAGGCTGTCCCACAGCTCTGAGGTTTCATGGAAGCTCACACACCACCCATCAAACCCTCACACCCGTAGCTTCTAATCCTGTAGCTTTACTAGGAAAATTGAAGGCGACACATCTTTTTATTAATAAATTTTATCTAGCTATCCCACTGACCTCAGAGTTCTGGCACACCCCAGAGAAAGGATTTGGGGCTACAGCCTGATCTGAAGCTGTGATAAAGTGAGAATGTGTTACATTACATACAAGGCACTTCTGAAAGGACATCTGTACCTGAATCTGTTACACATTAGAGTAATGTCATAATCCCATAAGCCTTATTCCTGGTTTAACATTGATCCATATTACAGCAACAGATATTTTCTGTCCATCTCACCACACCCTTCCCATCTCCAATCCTCATCCTGCAGACACAACTCTGTCAGGAAGTGGCAATTTAATACTAAAATTAAACCTCAGTTTCTCCTCTTTGTTTCACTTTCAAGAACTCAGCTGCCCTCTCTACCAGGAATGAGTGCTCTTCACGGAGAACGAGTTTCCTTCAAAACGTCTTTCCCGTCTTCAGAGCAGCATTTAGTACCAATGCAGGGAACTCCTCCCTGCATCAGTCTAGAGAGGCTGAGAGGCTTCAGAAAAGGCGAAAAACCACGGAAAAAACCTTCTTCATGTTTCTGCACAGGCAGTGTTAGCAGCCTAGCACTTTGCAGGCAGCATTTCACTACAAACCTCACCAATCTGCAAGGTAAATCTGAGTTCAACCCAGAGTCATTACAAGCACAGAGGCACAATTTGTTGGTCTTTCACCCACTGACTACCTACAGCTGCTGTTTTAGTGTTTTCTGAGGCCACAAGGGCAAGCTAGCTATGAAATCTTGCCAAGATGTAACTTGAGTTCCTGGCTGTATCTCTTGGTTTTCGCCAATGACTACTTTGCCTTCTACTCCGATTTGCTCTCCAGGGGATTTTAAAGGGCCCAGAAGGCTTGCAACTATGTTGCCATAAGCCAAGAACACAAAAGAGACTACAAGTCAGTAGCTTCAGCTTTGTGTAAAAGCAGGCTTGGAGGACAAAAGTTTTTCAGAACGTAGTTCACAAACAGACAATGGGTATCTAGACCAGCAACATCATACCATGCGTGCATTTCAATAGCATAACCACTTCAGTTACATTAGAGGGCACAGTGGCTTCATCATCCCAAACTGGAGTGCCAGCAAAGCCAGCATCAGTGAGAGAATCCTACAAACACTCTCCAACATTCAAGTACTGAGAGTGCAGCGGCTGATTTATAAAACACTTTTTAACTAATCCCAAGTCTCTCCTCTTTTTCACGCAAAGAAAGTCCATGAGGTAAACGAGGTTTATCGTCCCCAACATCTTGGTGGGCAAACCACAGCTCTTACAGTTGCCAGGATACAGACAACTGCTGACCAGAGAGCTCGGACATCTTTACTCTGGGCACTCCCATTAGAAAAAAGGGCCATGTTCACCCGAGGTACAGCAATGCTCTGGCAAAAAAAAAAAAAATCACCAATACAAAACCCACAAACAAAACCAAATCCAACAAATGTGCCATCACCAAGCTTTCTAGGCAACTGTTATTTCAGCTGAAGACAGCCCCACGAGCATTTCATTATCAAGTCACAGCGTTGCAAAATCTACATAGGCAAGGAGTGTTTTGCAAGAGCCATGTGACACACACATGACTTGCAGCTAAAGTGAAGGGTGGACCTCTGACTACTAAGCTGGCAGCAGCAACCGGTCAGGAAGATCGGCTTTCACAAAGAGCTGGTTTTCCTCCCTCACTTGTTGGAGCCCGGGCTCCGATCCGCCTTTTCAAAGGCCAGAAAATTCGCCATCCACTGCGCCCATACTTACTCGGCCACCGACATCGCTCCCGGGGAGGGAGGCGGGATGCCGAAGCCGCCCGGATCACCGGGCCCATCGCGCCAGTTGTTAGCAGAAACATCATTAACTTTTCATGGCCCACAGTCCGGCAGCACCAGCCATCCCCACTCGCCGCCCTAGTGCCCGTAACCCAACCCCCGGGGGACGCTACCAGCAGGCCCAACACCTGCTCTCCGCCGCCGCACGGCCTCCGGGGCACGGTTCCCTCGGTGATCAGGGGCAGGCGACTGGCTGACAAGAGTGGCTCAGGCCCGAAGGCTCGGCCCTTCCTTCTCTCTCTCTCCCAGCTCCCCCCCCC
>JAAWXA010000041.1:2860157-3097792 GCA_038090715.1 Florisuga fusca | reverse complement strand
GGGGCGACCGGGGCGGTGGTGGGGCCGGGGGGGTACCGGGTTTCCGCAGCCGGGCCGCCCTTCCGTCTGAGAATGGTGTCCCCTCCGGCACTGCCCATCCAGAGGTTTATTTTGCCCGTCGGTTAGGTTTCCTCCTCGGTAAAGACGGGGGAGGAGGCCGGGGCGCGTCCCGTCACGGGTGTTTCTCGGGGCCTGGCAGGCACGTACCCGTTGGGATTTAAATCTCCGAACGGGAAGGAGTTAAAAATATTTCAGTTTTAAAAGGAGAGGAGAGAGAGAGGAGAGCGGAGGGGGTCGGGCGGCGACAGATGGAGGAGGAGGACCGCCTGTCCGACTGGTTCTGCCCCTCACCTTGGTGCCGGGTGAGGTGAAAATGGAGGCGCTGTCAGAAAAAACAGGAACAAGGGTGTCTGGCAGGGCCACGACATCAGTAAGAGAACGGGGCGCCTGGAGGAGTTCAGACCTCTCTCTCCTCCACGTGCATTCATCAGCTACAATCCCTATTTTGTTACAATCCCTATTTTTTTTGCCTTGCCCTCGCACCTTTTATCAAAAGCAGTCATATTCCTTGGGCACGACAAATATCGCCGTGCTGATTTTACTGCTGGGAAACAGGCCGGAGAGATTGCCACACACCTGGCATCTCGGAGAAAACCACTTGTTAAGACTGGGTGAATTCTGTATATAGGCAACAGGCCTTCTGGTCAACCACTTAAAACAAGTTCTTACAGAATATCAGAGTTCTAGTTGTTTATGCTTTTGTATTTATTCCGAACCTTTTCAATGCCATCAGAAGAGCACACTGCTACCCCACTATATACATCATTCTAGATCCGTACACAGAGCACTGCTAAACCCTGCAAGCCTTAACAGCTCCTTGTAATCAGCTCGGGAATTTAAATCCCTACTAACTACATATTATCTGACATTATTTTATTACAAAGGGCATAGTATAATACATTGACCAAGGTTTATCTTCTAACCAGCTCAAAGGACAGGAGGAACAATCCACAAATGGATTGCGAGACCATCAAAACATCCCATGCAGGGAAGTGTGTGTAGGACTTCAGCTTCCTAGGGCAAGCTGGGGAGTGTTACTGCAGCCATGTAGCTGTAAATTGGTTTATGTACTGACTTCCACTGAGCTGCAAATCGTCAGCCATGGGACCACCAAAATAACCAGTGGGAACAGGCATCATTCCACTGGACGGTAACAGAAGAGAGCTGAGTCCCCAGAGGAACTGAAACTGCCCAGTCTTGTCCTTTTTTCCCTCACAGTAAGATGGTGAAAAGTCACCCACACTCCACACATCTTCATGGTTTTAATACAGTTCTGTTCAATTCCTTAAAAAAAGGCAGTAAACTGTGACGACTATAGTAAAAAATACGTTAGAAAAGGTTTTGGGTTACCTTGGGTTTCTCACATTGCTTGTTAGGCAACATAATCTACAGATGAATCTACCACAAAATGACTGCACGTTCTGCTTCTGCAGTGGCTGTCGTTGAAGATGCTACTTTCCTTTCCCTATTACTTTGTGTCTTTGTGAAACAATACCAATTTTATTTGATGTTTGCAAATCGTTTGAAAGTCTCATTGTTTGTACAGCCTGACTCCTGAAATGCTCTGTGGAAGGTGACTAGATATGCAGGAATACCCCAGAAGACAAACTTCATTTAGCAGACAGCACATCATTCTCTGCTGAATACAAAAATTGTTTATGCAGGGACATTTTTAACAATTTGTGCTTTCACTTGTCTCTTCCCCAGTGAAACAAAAAGCTCCAACCACCTCAATTCCTAATTCCTATGTGAAGAATAATGTTAACAGGTCACAGTCAATAGGGCTCTGCCACATTTGGCACTGCATAAATGCATCCAGCAAAGTCAGAGCAGCCACAGGGACAAACCAACTCCAGCAGCACCAGCTAACTATGAAAGCTGCCGATGAGATTCACTTCTGAAGTAAGGCACAGGTTAATAAGCACGTGGGATGCAGTTTCATCTCAGAGAAATAATAGCTTCCGTGTCTGAGGAGATCATATTTAATCTGTATGACTGAACCAGCAGCATAGCAACCCCGGGCTCCTGGCTGGGTGTAAGTGCAGTGCAAAAAGTGGGTCTCCTTCAGCTCTGCAGGGAGGAGCAGGGAGGGCCTTCTGCTGCCCATATTGCAGGCTGAGGTCATCTGCTGCTGTGATGTCATCTGCAACTGAGTGTCTGCACTCGTCTAACTGGATGAACAGGTTCAGGACCCCTGCCTGGTTTCTAGCTGGGTTCAGAGTGATGATTTATAACCTGTAGATCACATTCTGTCCTGTTCCTCCTCCTTCCTGAAGTGGGTATTCACAGTTTATCCTGTGTGTCACCAGCCACTGGGCGGTTACAGAAGTCTTGCTTGTCTTCTCACTAACAGGAGTGCAATGCAAGGAGCAGGGTAAGATGCCAGATGGGGAAACATTATTCATATACCTTCAGGGCTGAATTCTGCCTGTGCCAATGGAGGCTGATTTTATCCTGTTGGTGAAATCAGCTGCAAAGTTTCCTCTGCTTCGGCTACAGGAGCTCTACTGGAGCAGCCTAGGAAAAAGGAAAAGCCATGAGCTTGTAGTGTCCAAGCATACCTTGTAGTGTCATCACCTCCCCCAGTCCTGTCCACCTTGGGGCAGTATCCTGACCCACTAACTTGTGTTTTTGAAGTTGACACCTGCTGGTTTCTGCTTCCAGTCAGGTGAACTGCCATCCCCTGCTCACACCTCTCTTTTCCCTAGGCCACAAAAGGTGTGTGACAGAGGAAGTTTTGGGACAAGAGGGGACAGGAGGGCAGGGGATGGGACTGAAGGAGGGAGAGAGAAAGCAAACTGCAGTGGCTGCAGGCAGGTGCAAGAAGGCAGACAGAGAAGGAAAAACAGCACAGATGATGGAGGAAAAATGTTACAGCTGCATGAGTTTTTTGTGTTGCAGTATGGAGCCTATGTGCTTGCTCTGCCACAAAGCTGTCACTGGGACTGTCAGGGTATTGCAGCCTGCAGAAAGCAACAGTTTTCAGCAAGCATAGGAGTTGTTCTACCTCCCTCTTCTGCCCTTGTGTCACATGAAACATTATTTTTTGCTATATAACCACATCACACAGTCACAGAGCAAAGGAAGGGTTCAGGTCTGCTCTCTACCACAGTTTTTACCCTGAAAATTTCTTTTCCCTTTGTGGCAGTTCTTGAACCAAAGGTAAAGGGCAATCAGATTTCTTAACCACTCCTGCCTCCCCATAAAGCTGACATGTTAGCACAGCAGTGTTCAGGTATAATATGGCTCCTGCCCGTGTCCTTTTTCCTCAGCTATGTATAAAATTTAGAAAAAAAAACCCAACAAACCAGAACCAATTCAGGTATTTATTTCCACTCCTGCCTTGCTCTGCTCTTCCTTTCCCCTTCCCCTTCTCAGTGTCTGATAGTGGGAAGCTTGCAGGCTACTAGAGGCACAACAGCCATGCAGAGAAGGTCAGGTGCCAGGAATGCACAACAGCGAGCTGAGACACTGCAACTAACTCTTGATATCAGGAGTGCTGGGGAACAAACACTGATTTTAGCTTATCAGTAGCAGCATGTCTCTCTTGTATTGCTCACAGTCCTCTCTTGTATGTAAACTCTCAGCAGGACTTGCCAGCTACCAGTGTTTTTCTGACAATATAACCAGTCCATTTCTGATGTGCTCGTAGCACACCTAAAATGGTGTTACCAAATTCTTCTCTGTATTAATTCTTGTTTTAGGAAGTAAAAGGGCAAAGTTGCTGATGGACCTGTGGTACCACTGGGAGGGATAGAACAAAATAACCCATAATCAGGTGTAATCTGATGTCAGAAAAACAGAAGTAGAGGGGAAAATGTATTCTGGAACTGTTGAGAAGTGCTGATCCACTATCACACATTACTTCTTACGAGAGGGAGAGAACCAGGGAGTGTAATGGATATTACCATTCTGAAAATCAACAGGAAACAGCTGATGTTCAGCTCTCCATCTTGTTTTTGCCTCATATGGCCTATGCATTTCCATCCTTCAGTGAGAGGAAAGCAGCCAAAGGTTTCACGTTGGTTCCAGTCACAGGCAGAAGCCAAGCAGATATAGGCAGGGTAAAGTGTCAAGAGTACTTGGTGGATGTGAAGGTGTAGCAGGATGCTCAAAGAGCAGATATCCAACACTGCTGAGCTGAATTTCTTTTGGGAAACTCCTAAGAGGGGATCTAGAACCTTGCTCCAGCTCCTGTCTTCAGAATCCAGGCCCAGTTTGCTTCAGTTGTCAGCATGAGAGTTTTTGTGGCAACTGTCACACAAATTTGATATAGAAACTATTGGGGCAGGACAGGAACCACTGTAACAAGCTGGCTACCTATTAACTTTGATGTATTTCTTTACTTTCTACTTCACACTATTGACATGGTTTAAGTGGTGATTTCTCAATCTTCTGCAAAACTGACAATTTGCATTGCAGGAGTAGCCATGGAGGAAGCAGAGGGGTTTGGGAGTTGGGGCTTTTTGTTACACAAGCCTAGTGGAAGCATTGTAATTGCACGCTTAGGAAAGTAACTGAAAGCATTTGGTAAAATAATTGGAAAAAATTAGGTTGGAAGAGATACCAATAGATGACACAGTCAGTTCCTGTGTTTCAGTTGCAGCTATTTCAATCCCAATAGGGATATATTTGAAAACATCCAGAAATGACAATTCCACTGCTCCCACAGGCCATTTATGATAGCACCACAAGAAAGGTAAAAAAAAAGCTCAGTGGTAAAACGATTCCAAGGATAAATTAAGCAGCTTAGGCTTTTCCTTAAGGTTGCTGGTGAATTCTGTACCCTTTACTTCATCTGTTATACCTTGGCCATCTTTTTAATCATAATCTTCAGTGCCACAAGAGATAAAGATGACTTTATATATCAGCATATGCCAATATGCTGAGCTTCTGTAGCTCAGTGCCAGCTGAGGACCTGGCCTGTTTGTTGTTTTTATAATGACAGCTCAGGCTCTGGCCTGCAGCTGTGCAACAGGAGGTTGGACTCTGAGGCTGCCACCTTCTGAGCACCGGATGTCTTGCTTGCAGCACCCATTTCCTTATGGTAAATGAACGCCTCCTTACTGGTGCAGACCTTGTCTGACTGCCACACAGACACTGGGGCAGAGTACTGCTAGGAAACACACTTTAAAAGGGCCCAGAAACATTGTGAAGTAAGAACACACTTAGGGGGTTCTTACTTAAGGGGTTGCTTAAGTGGGGATCATAGTACTCTCCACAGATGCTGCCAAGGGCTATCTTCTGTGTCTGACTCACTCATTTTGCAACCCAGAAGAGATAGCAGGGTTGCACACCATGGAATTTGGTCGCTCTACTCTTTGCCTAGGTATCTATTTGCCTAAGTGTTCAATTCATCAGAGCACTTATCATCTAAATGCTCTGGCATGTATTCATCCTGCTGGACTGGCACCTCCCTGTTTGGCCCAGGATGCTGCTTAACACTGACATTGATTTAATACTGGAGGATTTTTGGGTTTTGCCAGTGGTTTTGATGCCAGGGTTCTGGAAGGGAGTTTCACCCAGTTAAGCTGAAAAGCTTATATTTTCTTATACATGTGTAGAGCATCCAGAAGCAGCAAAGGATACATTTTTAAATGACAAACAGCAAATCAAATCAGTGGCTGTATCTTCTTTCATCTTTCCTTCTAGCCCTTTTCTTCAAAACCAGCTTTTGTGCTACTCTTCTCTCTTCTGACATCTTCTTTTTTCAAAATCTTTTGTCTCTATCTTCCTTTGTTCATGATTCCTCCTTGTGCTTGCTTATCCTTTTTGCACTGCTGCCTTGCACAGCACCTTCCATACTTGAGTGTTGCACACTTATGGGGCCTGCAACATGTGATTCAACAACACAATGCCTCCCTTGTTTCATGGCCTGACACCAATTATACCATTTTACACTTTCCTTGATTTACATTTGGAATTTCTTTCTCACTGTTCTTTGTGCTTTTCCATCTTTCTTGCCTCTTGGTCTTCTGTTCTCTCCCTGCTCATACCTGGTAAGCTCCATCTAACTTGGTCAGGGCATTCATTTGCAGGTTTAGGAAGCTGCTTGCACATGCATGTACAATTTAGCTGTTTGTCAGGAGAGAGAGGCTGAGACCCTCCACAGTGACATTTGGGTCTGCAATTGCATATTACACCGTCTTCTAGAATTCTCCCTTTTCATAGTGGCTACAAAAGCAGAGACAAAGGAGAGACACCTCCCACACTACCCAGGAATGAATGTGTATCTTCATCAGGAAAGGACAAGCTGGTCTTGCCAAGTCCCAGAGGCACTTTCCCTGCACACAGTCAATCTGGAGTCCTGCCAAGGCTATGATAGTTGCACAGTTTGAGAAATACCCTTACAGGTCAAAGATGCACCACTATCTAGACCCACACATCATATCCTGATCTTTTTAATGCTCAGGCCTCCAGAGTCTTTCAAGCACAAAAATCTTAGAACTCTCAAAAGTGTTTCTCTTGTCCATACTTTCTTTGTAGTTTCTGCTATACTTCATGCCTAAAAATGGCAGCAAAGAATCAGTCAACAGGGCCATTTAAGTCCACCCAAAGCTCTAAATGCAGCCTTTGATGCTGCATCCTTCTGTAAACAGGTGCATTTCAACTCAAGAGTTCCACTTTGTTAAGTATTATGGGATTTAGGGAGATTTGAAAATAAGCTTACACAACTGCTTTATCCTATCAGTAAAGTTGATAACTGCATACCTCCCTTGTCTGTTAGACTAAACTTTGTGTAGTCATACACTAAATTAAACTAACAACCAACAGAAAACCAGATGGGATCTATCTTTTATTATTGTTATTCAGCATAAATCCTTAAACGTAACAAAAGTTCAAGGAACAAAGCTCAGACACTGCATCTGTAAAGTCATACACTTTCATTTTCCTTCTAAACACAGAACCTTCTAAACCAGAACTGAGCCTGGCTTACATACTCAATTTCCAACTGATAATTTTAAATTAAAATCCCTTGGATTAAAACTAGACATAATCTCTATTATTTCAGACAGAAATTCATAATTTGTACCATTTGTATCACACAAGGCCACTGCAGTCCAGTACAGATCAGTTCAAAAGTCTTTCAAGAAGCAAAGATTTTTGGTAGCTGATTTTGAAAAAAGAAGATTAGGAAAGGCTTCATTCTGCTTAAAACATTAATCAGTGAATTTAAGTGGTAAAACTCTCCATAATAGTAAAGCCAGTATGAGAAGCAAGTATTCTTTATCTGGATTATACAAACACAAAATGAGGAAATTACACTCAGGATTCAGCCAAAGGTGAAAAAATTTCCATGCAACTCAAAGTTTTAATTATTGGGGGAATTTATTTGCCTTCTCTCGATTTCTTGCGCTCTACTTCTCTCCTCCTCTCCCTTTTCTTTTTGTCCCTTTAATTTTTTAAGATTGCACTGCCTCTGCAATGACCCAGTACACCTAAGCATACTATTTAGACACACAGCCTAAATATAGTGAAAAACTCTTGAACTCCACAAAGGTTTTTAATTTTTAAGCAATGTTTAATTACTAGCAGGCTAATCCTGCAACCATTATTCATTGGAACCACTCAGTGCAATGGAAGGGTGCTAAGGTGAGTCTAAATTAAATTGTGTAATGACTGACAAACTTAAAAAAACCCTAACAAACATGAAAGCAAAGGTATAAAGATACTGGGCACATTGCTAAAATGTGGTAGAAAAAACATGATTCAAAACTAAAATATCCACAGTGGAAATTAATTTCTCTTTTTTGGTTTTGGTCATAAGGCACATCATATTAAATTCCAAATTCTGTATTTAGATGCTTAATTTAATTTAATTTAGATTTAGACTGATTTCCAGGTATAATAAAACGTTTCTCCCAGATCTCAGAAGACTGCTTCCCAATGACAAATCTGTCCTGTTAGTCCCCTAAAGATTTTCCTGTATGATGTATTCTTCCTTGGCTTGGGGGGGTTGCTGCACTTATTCACCAATGCAATCTTTTTCCTGAGACCAACTTCTGTATACAAATGACACTGATGAAACAGCTCCGGTTTCTCCCTAAAAGCAAACAAAAGGAGAGAGAACAGATATATAATTACAAGAGCTATGCATTCACCACTGAGAAATTTTTAAAACTATACATTACACTGGCTATTGTGGTGAAAAATAATTAGGAAGAATGTTATTCAGGATAGGCTACTGGAATTATTTGGCCCCTTTACCTTAAAGGAAAAAAAAAGCTATCAAAAAAATCAAGTAATTCACAGTTAAATGCAGTCACTCCCTATACAGTGCATGTACTCCCTGTGTTCATTAACTAATGAGATTCTTTTTGTACTGTGGAAAAAAAAGGTCACATTTTGAATACATGAGATTAACTATTCAAATTCAGCTGTTATCTAACATAATATTGTTCCCACGTAACACTCATTCCATAGTTGGGGGTTTATATCCAAATACAAAACCTGCTTAAATACATGGTTCAAAAGACATGGTAATATCATATCTAAATCAAGAGCTTAAAAAAGCAAGGTGAGGCAGAAAGCCACACAGGCTCACTATGCGATATAGCATTTGAAAAAAAATTTGGACAACTACATTTTACTTCCACAACAGATGCTTTCCTGCCTGTTATCCACAGGAGATCCTCATGGAAGAAATATAGCAGTCATAGGAATAAGGGTGACAGCTTCAACTGTGATGATTTTTCATTGTTTTTCATTCTAAAACTGTAGTTCAGAAAGGCCAGTGGACTACTCTGAACATAATAAACACATAATTAACGTGATCAGAGATTCCAGCTTCCCTCATTAATTCCACACAGTCCACCTGATCTTTTCTAGAATATACCTGTGCAAATTTAACATTTGGCAAAGTGAATGACAACCCCACTCAGAGCAGCTATGGAGGCACCTAGTTCTACAAAGCTATGAGGCCATACTCTCCCCCAACTCCTACTTTGAGTGGTCATTCAGAATTGTGTAAAAAAAAAAGATCCACACTATTTTATTGGTTACATTTTGTGTTCTGTATCATAAAGCAGAAAGAAACACAGCCCCACCAAAATTAAGAGAACCAGGGAAAACCGTGCTGCGGTAACATGTAATGTTGCAATGCTCATTGCAACCAAAAGAGCAGAAAAAAAATCCTCTGTGACTGCTTGCTCTTGGAGTGAGCCCAGAAGGAGGGCCACAAAGATGAGGAGAGCATAGAGCACCTCTCCTCTGCAGATAGGCAGAGAGCTGGGATTGTTCATTGCGGTTAAGAGAAGGCTCTGAGGAAACTTCAGAGCACAGTTCCAGTACCTGAAGGGGCTACAGGATAGCTGGAGAGGGACTTTTTACAAGGGCATGGAGTCATAGGATGAGGGGTAACACTTCCAAGCTGAAAGAGGGCAGATTTATCTTAGATATTAGGCAGAAATTATTTCCTGTGAGGATGGTGAGGTAGTGGAACGGGTTGCCCAGTGAAGCTGTGGATGTCCATCTCTGGAAGCATTGAAGGTTAGGTTGGATGGGGCTTTGAGCAACCTGGTCTGGTGGAAGATGTCCCTGCCCGTGCAGGAGTTTGGAACTGGATGGTCTTTAAGGCTCCTCCCAAGCCAAACCATTCTGTGATCCTACGAGTCTTCATGGATACTACAAAACCTGTTACAGATTTTTTTCTTATAAAGGCTGGAAGTGATGCATCTTCATTTTCTTTTGGTGGACTGTCACTGTACATGATAAAAAGAGCTACATAAGATGAGCTGTGGATACAGCATTTAGTCCAGCTATAGCTTTTTCAGTCTCAATAAACCCATTAAACTGAGACAGAAGTGACTCAGTCTTCTTGATAACAGAGCCTCAAAGCAATTGACTGCAGAGAATCAAGATACTGGACTAAGATACCAAGGCAGAAGAGAGTGTTCCAAGAAAGTTCCGACTATACCTTTATGTTCACTGCAATTAAGCCAACATCAAACACATTTTTTCTTCTACTTCCTGGACTATATCCTGAATCACAGTCTGGCATGCATACAATGAGAGACAGATCCTGAAAAAAGTATAATGGGACACATGTAGTTTGTCTAAGTAGAAATGCCTGTTAAATGTTTAAGTTGAGGTTGATCTTAATATTCACCACTTGCTTAATAATGACTGAAACTGATAAAAGGAAATGACAGGATAAAAATGTTGCACTTTGCCCTTCACTGTATCCAGACATTTATGAAAGTCACCCAGTACTTCAGACTGCTTCCCACAGCTGAGCCAACAGCTAAGTGTTCCAGGCAGAGCTGAACTGTAAGGTATGATCCACAGTTTTTATGAGAAGATTCCTGTTGACCTCTCCATTTAGAGTTAGAGTCCACACATATGCAGCCCATTTGGTGTTCTTAACAATCCATTTACATTTTTAATTAATTTATTGTAAAGCTGAATTACTGTAGTAAACTATTTTTTTTACCAAAAAAATTGAGATAAAAATGTAAATTAAACTAATATCACAAGCAGTAAGTTTCACGTTCACTGAAAGAGGAATAATGTCTGCTTGTGCCTACAACCAGCACAGATACAGACATTCCCTTCCATTACAGCAACACTTGTGGGGACACTGTAATGCTTATAGAGATGTCCGTTTAGCAGCAATTTGCCACCTAAAGAAAGAAAATTTTTGTGGTATAGTATATACTATATACATAATAGTTCATGTCTTAGTTTCACTTTTGTTTCATAGTTCTAACATTGTAACTGCGAAGCTGCAATCTGAAAAGACTCCATCTTGCCTGTGTATATATGTCTCTGTGGATAAACTTGCACAATAGGTGTCCCAGGAAGAAAGGTCTCTTCTGATCAAGAAAGGAAGAAGAAATGTTACCTAGATGGGCTATTCATTTAACCAGATCAGTACAAATATGACGCCTCAGAGAAGTCAACTCATTTTAACCAGCAATTTAAATAACAGAGATTTTGAAAAAGTGTGGCTGTTAAAAAAAAAACCCAAAAACTTTATCATAGGAAAAGTTACCAAACAAAAAGGAGACATTTAAAGCTAGACTTTTTTAACATGTGCAAAAGAGATGTATGAAGGTGAGTAAGGACAGGTAAGGAACTTCCAAATTTTGTAGGGTGTTCAGGATCTTTTGGGAGACTGCCATCTGCTTCCTTCGTAAGCTAAATCCTGAAAAAAAAGTTGGCTTGAAAGGTCCATGTTTCTTCCACAAGCTAGAAAAGCAGAGAGCAAATTTTACTCTTTTACAAAGGTACTGAAGCAACTGCTTTAGTGTGTGCAGAAAGAGAATGACTTACAGTTTCCTGGCAGGCTGCAATCACATGCCACCCCCCCAACACTACAGAAAGAGCTCACATACTGAATAAACCTTAACTCATCTAGTCCAAGATAAATGGCCTTCTGCATGTAAAAAGCCATTCCTAGCAACAGCTGGGGAGAACAGAGGGGAAAAGGAAACTTTCACTGGTTTGATTTGATCTAGTTTACGTAAAAACACCCACCTTTGGTTTCTAAAGAACACTGTTCTACAACAAGGCAGCAATGGATTGTAAATTACTGGATGTAAAGTCAAAACTTGTATTATACTTTTAGTCTTTGCTTCTTGTACAAAATAATAAAAAAATGCATCCTTTAGCTGTTTTTTATACAGAATATTATCACATTCTGGCGGAACAAAGTACATCTGCTGATAAACTGTCTCACAGTGTGGGATGCCTAGTATCTCTGCCAATATTAGCTTTATGGACTAACTAATAATATTATGTTAATAACCACTGATTGCTATTTGGGTACCAGACTGTTCCAATACCATGGTGATGAGCATGCTGTTGGTGTCTGGAACAAATGGAGAGAACACAAGAGATATTTGCCTTGATTTTAAGACAAATAGGGTTACCTGTTTATTAATAACACTACGTGAAGGCACAGACAAACACATGTGATTCTATCTCCATGTCTAATAAGTGACAGAAAGAAAAACCACAGTGCACATTTATAAAAACACACACTGGATGCAAGAAACAATTTACCCCAACTTTTAGGGAGGGTAATTCTTTGAATCACTTGTAAAGCTAATGCAGCTGCTTTATGCTGTTGAGAACAGAAATAAACTCACCACCTTCCTATCAGCAGCATATCTCCTTTGCAGCTCTTTGCAAAGGTGGTACTTGAGGGTGATGAGTCAGTTTCCTGTGTCCTGCCCAATGCCACTAATTTAAATACCTGCTGATTTAAACACAGCTTACAAAGTTGCAACAGCTTTCCATAATTTCTGGAGAAGAGAGCTGAAAGAACAATGAATGCCACTTCATCTCATCTTTTTGATATGAGAAAGAAATAGAGAGGAAAGTACTCTTCAGTTCCACTATATTGTTTCTGAAGCTCTACCACCAGATAGCCACTTTATTCTGCACTCTCATAGAAATTAGGAAAAAAGACCTAGAGACAAAAGAAGAAGGACATATTTTCATCTTAAGTTGTGCCAGTCTGCTTAGCATTAAGCCCCTGATCCTAGGAAAAGAATGATCTCAAGGCAATCCAATGCACAGCACAAGATATGATGCTGTATACTATTGACACACTGGTTTTGACTGCAAAAGCAGCTATATGGGGAGGAGAGCTCTAACACAGAGCACCGAGAGCATAACAGTAACAATTCCTCTCCTATCTCAGTGAAAAGCCAAAAGAGGAAAATGGAATCTATTGCTTTCATGCAAGAGCTGCCAATTTCCCACTGGTATCAGAAGACAATTGTGTTTGGAAAGGAAATGCTGTATTGCTGCATGGCAAGGCTCCTCGGTGCAGATGGCACGTGAACAAATTTCCCAATCACTGATCTAACAAGGTCACAAAACAGAAAATACAAATGGCTTTAAGGACAATCATACAGCTCCTGCCAGGTCATCCACAGACTCTGAAAGCATTTTATTCAGTTTGGCATCGAAAAAGATTTGAAATAAGGCCACCAATGCAGGTGAAGTGTCAGATCACTGCAGTGATACAGTCCCCCCTCCAAACACACACACACACAACAAAATTCTGTCAATGATCACAAGTGTACACTGAAGCAGTACAATCAAGCAAATGAACACAATGTCAATGCCTTTTCTTTAATTTTAATCACCTGCCAATGCATCAGGAAAAGTGTCTGCTTCTCCTGCGGCACTGTCTGGCCAGCAGGTAACTCCACAAAGTCAGACTGCAGCCGACACTGAGAGGAGCTGCTAAAGGCCACTGCCAGGGCTACAAAAGGGAACCTGGATGGTTGGCCATGTAAAACGTGTCTCAGGATGAAAGGCTCAACAATCATGCAACGTGATGAAAGTCTTAGGAGATGTGATTTAGCATGCAGCCTCTGCTGAACATGTCAAGCAAGGTCAGCACTGGGGAAGGCTGCTACCCATGGTGTGTCACAGGCAAGCATCAAATCCTCAAAACTAGAATGAGAAAACTTCCTGCCACGCTTTTGCTTTCCATTCCCTTTTTATTGGCAAGTGGAACCCATCTGCATCTGTCTCAGGAATCATGGCATACCACTGCAAACATAAATGAGATTTTGAAGAGGTCCCAGTTCACAGCTGAAATATACACAGTGTGAGAAAGTAACAGGAAACAGCAGAGCAAAGGCAGTTTCCCAGAACCACAGAGCCAAATCAGCACTTTGTTCTTAGTGGGTAAATTAAAAAATCTTCTCTGCCGAAATATTGCAGAACAACTTCTCTTTCTGCAGACTTTTGCATTTGCAAACCTGACTGCATTTTCATTTGCTTCTAGTAACAAAAACAGGTTGGATAGGCTACTTAAGAGTGGAATTTATTTGAAAGCTAAGCAATCATACCTGCACATACAAGGCAGCATCCTTCCTCCTCCTTCTATCCTGAAATGTGTATCAAAGATAGATGGAACAAATAATTTTCTGAATTGCCCATTTCTCTTTATTGACTATTGACCATTTGTTAAGACAAGCTGGCTGGAATTTAAGGTGTGATTAATTTTGTCAGTTCTGAGAAACTGAGAAAAGCAAAGTTGTGTACAACACCATTGTGGGACTGAACTTTATTGTCTCAATAATTCAGTGCATTCATTTTCACTGGGGAAAAAAGCACATTTTCCATGCACTGGCACTAAATTCTTAGCCTGGGTTCTAGAAGTTAAACTACATGCTTTTTGTTCACTTTCATATCCCCGTATCTGGCAGAGATACCACTAAATGACTACCACAAATTGGTATGGAATGATAAGATCATATTTCAGGGCATGATGCCAGGGAATAAAAATCCCTCTATGCAAGGCTTTTCCAGCTTCAAGGAGAAAAAAATATGAGGAACAGGAAAAGAAATGAAACTAAAGTCTGTCCTGTTTGTGAACTGTAGCTCTCAGATTTTTTTAGATATTCTCCAATGGAACTGGTGAAATATTCTTGAGCAACAGTTAATTTTCAGGATAATATTAAAAATACTACCCAGGGAACACTGAAAGTGGTACTGGAAAATGTGATTCGAGATGCTGGGAATTACACTGAGCATGTTAAGAGGAAGACAATTTGTCCCTCCTGCAGCCATCAGCACATATACCCATGTCTGCTGCCAAGGCCACACAAAAACACCTCTTCCACTCACCAAATCACAATTTTGTCCACATACTGCATGCAGTACAAAGAGCACCCAAAACTACTCATTTCAACTCAGGTTGTACATGAAGCAATGATACAAACAGAAAGAGGGCACTTGACTCTCATGATAACTAAAGGAGGCATCAAGTTGGAACACAACTCTTGTTTGCCATATGGTCCCAGCAATCTCAGAGATGATACCCAAGGCTCAGCTCTAACCTGCAGGCAAATACCATGTTCAGTGTTGGAGTGTGGTCTAAGGAGCCTAAGACCCCACTGCTACTACCTCAGCTTATGCAAGCACAGATCTGAACAGACCAGATGACTGTTCTAGTTTAGAACAACCCTGGCACTGCTCAGGCAGGAGTTATTTGGACACGCTGGTCATGCCACCTCTACTGGAGTGTTGTGAAAGAGTTATTTGGCAGGTTTGACACCACCCTGGAATCCTTAAAGAGGGGAATCCTAATCTACCTACCTCAGTAGTGTTCAATACCATAAACTGCAGCTTTTGAAAGCAGGGCACAAGCCCTGCTGTAAGATGACTGCTTCTTAGAATTGAAAAAGTAAGGCTTGAAAAGCAGGAACTGACTATACAAGTCTACTGTCTCACAGAATAGTATATAAAAATATATTAAAAGCAGGGAATAGCAATCTACTTCCTCAGATTTAAAAAGAGCTTATCCCTGGATAAGAGATGGGTTGTTAGACAATAATACCTGAGGGTCTAGTCTACACATATGCTTCTCGTAGAAGCATTATTACTTTCTAGAAGCATGAATTATAGTTTGTTTAACTGAAAAAAAAGCAAAGAAGGCTTTTTATCACACCTATCTACACACATTGTCCTGTCCTAGTTATCTCAACAGGCATCTTGTACTTGGTGGAAAATCCTTTGCACTTGGATAACCACCTAGATGAAGCATTTTGGTTTTGTGCTGTGAAGACATACTTGTTTTTTTTTTTACACACAGTGACATAATCTACATGAAACTTACTTTTTTTTCTCACTAAGTCTGGTACAAGGTATACACTACTCTGTAGAGAATACATTTTTAACTGGTGTTAGCAAACATGAGGTAGTTTATTCAAACCCATGCCTGGAGCTAAATTAAGTTTTCAGAGGCAGAGGCAAAAAGCATACAGCTGTTTATTCTGAACAGTTCTTCTGATAGTTTCCTCTTTTATTTTCCATTTAAGATTTAAGCTTTTTTTTTTTTTTCATAGGACAAAAGTATATCCTACCACTACCACATATTTCAGTTACAGGTTCTCAAATAGTCCAAGGAGGGTTATTTTTCAAGTCAGCCAAAGCATTAGCAAAACAATAGAGTTCTGACCTACTGGGATGAAGATTTGATTAAACTATTGATAAAAGCTATAGAAAAATGTTCCGGTTCACAACATGTGCCTATTAAAATTTATCTAGATACGTGTTCAGGTAGATTGTTCTATGCACCTGTTACTGAATTTTGTGTTCTCATTCATAACCACTGCAGTTCCCACCTAGAAATACCCATTACTTTGGAATGACTAACAGGTTAACCAAAATGAATCATGCCACTAACACCTGCCTAACAAACAGTTAAAAAAATGTAATCTATGTATAGGTTGAGACCAACCCCTGGAATTCTAACTATATGTATTTTCAGCTAATAAATAAATAAGCTCCAAATAAATGCCAACAAACCCACCACTGCGTTGTAAAGCACAGCTATGTCTGAAACAGCTTCAGGGGCTTCAACATTAAAGCAGATTTTTGTCCATCTTCCATTTGCCCTTTCTATGCCCCAATTTGAGATGACCTTGGCAGTGCTAGAAATAACCAAATTTGGAGGAAGTGCCTTATCCAACAGTTCCAGTTTCCTAAGGAAAAAAGGCCTTTGTCATCATATTTTGTGTATGAGTGCCTATTCCACTGTCTTCACTTCCTCTTCAAGTAGCTTTTGAATCCAGTCTCTGCTTTTCAACTAAATTTGAAAATGAATCCCAGGTTTCATGATACAAAGCTGTCACAAGTTTAGTGGGAGTGGACAGCCATCTTAGGAAGAAGAGGAGATCCAAATGGTGCCTTCAGCCATGGAAAAGGCTTTAGCAAAATTCCCATTCTCAGCAGACACCAGGTGATACATCTAGGACAGATACAAAGACCATCCAGGGCAGGGGAAAAACTTGCATGAGACACAAATCCATTGGAAACCAGGCTTCACTGATTCCATTGGTCATGGACCTACTTGCTCATTTCTCTTGGACTTCCCTACCACGCAGAGAGCAAGGCTTCCCTAAATATCTGCTCATGCCATTCAAGTGCAAGATTATCCCTTTTACTCCAACTACATCTTCTTCTTAAAAGCTCCAATATATATTCAATTAGGACTTTTTTTCCACACTCAGAATAATCTCCTCAGTATCCTAAATCATTAAACACTTCTACAAATACGCTATTTCCACCAATCTACAATTTTTCTCAGTGGAAGAAACAATTTTCACATGTTGTTTTAAATGTGATTCTGCTCACTGGCATTAGTTTGTGGGGGTATAAGACAGTCTTTTTTTTTTTTTTTCTGTTTGTTGAGCTTAGATATTCAAGTCCCCAAAGGATACTCATTTATTTTGTGTGCAGGCAGAAGTCTTGCCTGTGATGCCACATGCTCGGGAATTATCAACAGGGCTTCTGCTTATGTACAGATGGTTTCTTCTACATCTAGCTAATCCAGTGGATGGGATTAACAATGACACAAGTTCCTCACCACTCTTCAGAAGTGCTAACAGAAAAGTTTATGGGAATACTGCTAATTCAGGTGAGGAGAAGCCAGCTGCCATATCTCAGACCAGGATTTAAAACTGCTTAAAATAATCTACCTAATTTTACTTAATAGGAATTATAGAGGACTCACAAAACCTCCTCTGCCACAGGTCAGTATGTGACAATTGGAAGGACCCACACTACTGTATATGAAAAATCTCTTCCCTCGGCACATCTGGAGCCAGAATAAAACTTCTGTCAATATTTTAAACTAGCCAAGCTTGCAGCTATTGTTGTCCTAAGAAAATCAAGAAACAGAAACAGAGTCTTTAGGACTCCAAAAACACAAACATAAAAAAATAAAACCATATTTCTCCATCCACACATGACATTATAAAGCCCAAGTTTATTGCACTTTTTCGTAGAGGAAAATGCCTTTTAGCACATTCTCCAATCCCCTAAACATGACTGTGAAGGAGTGAAAATTAAACTAATACACAGAACAACTGTTAAGACTCAGACTTCAACCTAAGAGTATAGGTCAGTACTGATCAGCCACATGAAGCAAATTTTGCACATTCTTTCACAGTTTCAGTGGCCTTATTTAAAAAAAAAAAACAAACACAAAAAAGATGAGTCCTCATCTTGACCCCAAATAAATCTAAAATTGCACCATTTGCGTATTTGAAACTTTGCATGCATCTTCTAAGTGAACAATCAGCTTGTTTGGATACAGACACAAGAATTGCATGCATTTCATACTTCTTCAGCATCAAGTACATTCCACCTTTAGAAGGATACAGGAATGTTTAAAGACACTTATCTGAAAAAAGCACCATACCCAGGCACCCCATCTACACATAAGAGGCACAGCCTCATATCCACTCTGAAGGAGAGGCATGTGCTAGCTATCATCTCCCTGCAGAACTCCCCGAGACCCAAAGTACAAGTACTGCTTCTGCCTTGTCTTCCTAGCGTCCACAGAAGTGAGATGTGTTATCCCCATGCAAATCAACTGTGAGCAATGCAGCTTGTGCAAACTGGCACCTCAGAGATCCATGCCTCGAAGGAGAGCTTGAGAGAATTTCCAGTTATCTGAGAAGAAATGAGTTCACACTGTAAGCTTTCCATTACTACAAGGTTGTAGGAGGATCTCTTTCCTCCTCCCAGCCACCCATTTTCATAACATTGCTAGGAAGATGGAAAACTGGAATCCTCTGTCTCTCTTCCATATGAAGAGAAATGGCCAACGGGGTTCCATATTGTTAGTGCTGAATGTTGGGACAGACAGGCATGATCATGTAACCCTTATTTCCTTAGGGAATCGGGCTCAATGAACTGTCCCCCACTCTCTTTTTGCACTAAGAAGACAGCTATTAACTCACTGATCTAATTCTGACAGATGAAGGAGGTGAAGAAACAAAGCAAGCAAGTGATGATGTTAACTGAGGAATAAATTACTCTTTGGGAGTCATATGGAGGAAAAGTCTCTGAGGAAATGTAATCACCACACCCTGCCAGTTATTAAGGGACTGTGTGGAAGCCATGGCTGGGCGACTGCCTATGCAAACTTAGCAAAATGTTTGTTTAATAAAAAGATTAAACAAAATGTTTCATGACAATGTCTGCTGTGTCTAACAGGACTGGACTGCTACAGAAAACCTGATCTTGCATTCAGATCCATCCAGGTAGACTATGGTGTCTGTGTGGAGCAGACATATTTGTTCATGCAAAGGCTAACAGAAGGATTCAAGCCACAGGGAAAGAAGAAAAGACTGTGAGAAAAAAAAAGCTTAGAAACTTAGTTCTGTTATGGATCAAGGCTTACATTCATGTATACTTTCTAGATAGAGCAGAACTGCAAGTTATTCTATTATTTGAAAGATTTGTTGCTTTGCAGAGTTTTAAAGGAAGACTTTTCATGTGCTCTGAATGAAAACTGTAAATTGAGATTTACATAAAATACATATTTTTTAAAATATGAAGCCGTAGGGAAACCAAGTCAATAGGTATACAAAATTTACAATAAAATCTACGAGAAAAATCCCTATTGTGAATATCCAGCAGATACAAGCAAAGCTGCAGAACTCTCTTGGTTACATTCTGATTGTCCCAGTGAGTGATAGTGCTCACGTTCTTCAAAAAGATTAGAAGTGGGATGTTGCATGGAGCTACTGTGATTCATATAATCTTTTTTTGTCTTTTTCCAACTAAGCATTTTCACAGAGGAAAAACAATGGTGTCATCAAGTTCCCCTCTCTGCTGAGACTTGGTAATTGCAAGGTTTTATGCTGATTTGTCGATAAAAAAATTTCAGTCAGTAATATTAATAATAAAAGTAGGTTCTCTAACCATTACTTTGTGGTAGTTCATGAGGAAGACATAATTACCTCATGACCTGCTTTTAGGCCCCAGTCAGGGGATGAAGGATTACCCAGCCTTCCAGGATACTTTAAAGTGTGACTAGAATCAGACACCTCTTATTTAAATAAAACAATACTTCTGGGGGCATTCATCTTGTTTGCAAATGATTTTCCTAGTTAGAAGAAACAACTCCAGATGAGAATGAAACAGATTAAATTCTGCCTTCCCACTCTGCAGCAGTCTTTCCCTTAGCATATTTTGAACCAAATATTAAATAAATAAAAAAAAACAGGAAAACTTATACAACCCCACATTAAAATTATGAAATAATTTAGCCACATTTTTAATTACCAGGCACAAAGCTAGTTGTTTCCACCTTTAATATCTAAGATTTTTGTCATTACAATGTTGAAGAAAAAGGGTTCAGATCTTGAGTTATTTTTGCCCAGCTCTGACTCCAACTGGGATCCGAGTTTAACAAAGCAGTGACAGCAATGAGTTGCTACTCAAGACTGCCATCTCCTGTCTCAAATCCCTAGTCACTCAAGGGCTGATCAGTAACCTGATCAGGATGCTTTTCCTAGTGCTCCCTTTGCTCGTAAAGCTAATTCTATGTAGAAAGGATGTTTCTTCAAAACTAATCAGACACAAATATTTACATAAGTTAAAGGAAGTAGAGCAACTGTGCAATACTTTTTATTCCTCTTGCAAAGAGGTGTGTTTCCCTGGATATCCAACACTAGTAGACCTAACAAAAATCCAGGAAGATTATTTTCTCCTTTAGCAGCACTATGCTGCAGTATCTCATTGTTCTGTGTTTCAACAGACAGGCTTATCCATATTATTATGCACATTAATCGATTGCCAGATAAAAATATATTACTGACATCTGAAATGTGGCACAGCATTTATGAACTGTCGACTAATGGAGAAAGACTAAAGGTAGAAAGTTTGTGGTTTTTTTCCCAGTGATTGATATTAACTTTAAGAACAAATGGCATCAAAACTGACAAAATTGAGAAATTACAGGACAGTCTTATGCTTTGCACACTGCAAATGCCTGACTGTTCCTTGCTTGTAATCAATTAGACAACAACCTTTCAGTCTTTTATTCACACCTGAGATGTTCTCTTCAGAAGTCTAGCTACTGGAATCCAAGTAAATGCACAATCCTCTGTTAATATCTAGTTTGATACCTCAATATCCTCCCAGTAAGGAAGCATGAAAATTGTCAGGCAATAATTTTGACTACACTCCATCTCCACATACAATTTACAAAAAATCCCCAACCTTTATTGCCTCTCCTTTTTGTTTTGCCTTATTTCATTTCAACTACAGGACAAATAATCTCTGCAAAATTGCTAATTTAATGTTTCAGATATTTATCAGTGTAACAAGATAAGACAGGTTTTGATTTTTTTTTAAGCTAGTGGTACATCCACTTATTTGAGCTATTTCCCCATTTTCATTCTCAGTCTTACTAAGTTTTTGGCCTTTGTTTAATCAGGGTTGCTTCCAGAGTGCTGCAGTTAGGAATTTCAAGGGTAGTACTCACTGGTTCTCACTTCAACAATTAGTGTATCATTTCTCATATGCCATGGAAGTAAGAAGGAAAAAAAATTTTAAAAAGGCAAAAAAAGCAAGCACACCATTCTTAGCACTAAATAGAGAGCACAATAAAAAAGTAATTCCGCTGAGCATAAGCACTGCACATAAATCAAGCAACTTTGCAAACATCCAGCACTTCTGAAAAATCCATTTGGTCTTTGTTAAAAACAAAAGGGTAAAAAAAAGCAAGAAGTACAATGCAAAGCATGTAGCAATATCATATATTAACAATTCTTAAGGCCTTCTTGGAAAGCTACTTAGTGAAAGACACTGTACTTCATTCTGAAAAGTGCCTCATTTCAGCAGACTTCCCTGATCTCCAAAGTACCATATAGAGCTCTCCAAGCACTGCAGACTCAGCATTATCAAGCAGAAGACCTGGAAAAAACCCTGCACCACAGCAGCATAGTAGGCTTCCCTGCACCCCATAGCAAACCAAGGCTCAGATGTTTCCATCTCCTAATTTCTCCCATACTGCATGCTTGCAGGATTGAGTCAATCTGGATTGAATCTCTCCAATATCCTTGCACAGGGCGTATTTACTAAGCCCACGTGTCCTGCTTCCACGGTGCATCATGCTCTACAATTTCTGGTCACACCCCATCTTGCTTCAATCACTGCAACTCATAAAATCCTAGAATAACAGAATGCTGTGGGTTGGAAGAGACTTTAGAAGACCATTTAGTTCCAACCCCCCTGCACAGGCAAGGACACTTCTCAGTAGACCAGGCTGCTCAAAGCCCCATCCAACCTGGCCTTGAACACTTCCAGGGAGGGGGCAGCCACAACCTCCTTGGACAACCTGTGCCAGGGTCAACTGGCAACTCTCATAACAAAAAATATCCTCCTTACATCCAATCTGAATCTACCATCTTTAATTTAAAAATCATTACCCCTTGTCCTGTCACTACAGGCTGTCATAAAAAGCCTTTCTCTACCCTCCTTATAAGCCCCCTTTATATACTAAAAGACTGCTCTAAGGTCTCCCTGGAGCCTCTCTTCTCCAGGATGAACAACACCCAACTGTCTCAGTCTAGAAAAGGAAAGACTGACTGCTTTGTAGTTCCTAGTATGTACAGAACACTTTTACTTCAAATTAATTAAAATAACAGATCCTTATAACACACTTCAACTCTACATTTAATTTACTCTCCCCTTAACTTCTCCTCATGTGGAGCTAGACTCCATGAAGTCCTGCATATGTCCTAAAATTTATAATAAATCTTGAATCACTTACATCTGTGAAATATTGCAGGATGGCACCTCTGTGAAAACTAAATGAGCTCCTTAGTATGTAAGAAGCTATCACAGTAGGGTGCCAAAGGTAACTTCTGATCACAAATTCAGTCTCCTTACTGTCACATATGCACGTACACAAATGGAATCCAGCTCTGTTACCAGTGACTTCATTTTGTTCAGGTCATACTTTTTCAGAAAGTCATTACTACAAGTAAATACAGAGTAGTTAAATAAGGCACCTAAATTATTGTTACCTCAGGTGTCATGTTCTCCGGAACTTTTTTTATTTTCCAAGTATTCCTATTACAAAGAATATAATAAGGGCTGTTTTTAAAATCCAATAGCAGGTAATGGTATTTTCTTTCTAAACAAGAGTATTCCATCGTGTTTTTACACCAACCATGCCCATATCCATGTAAAAATATTGTGAGAACCAGACTTGAAAATGCAGAAAACAGATAAAGAATGGTAAAAAAAGCCATTAATAAGTAACATTCACTCATATGGGGCTTAACTTCACAGCAACAAAGAATTAATTTATTCAAAACCACACATTTTGAAAATTTGATGTGCTGTACAGATTTCAGCCATCAGAATTCTGAACAAACTCTGTGAACCACAACAAAACACTATTTTGTGTATCCTATGAATGAGTTTTGAAAACTGCATATATTATTTAACAAGTCAGTATTGGAGCTCATGGTATTGAAAACTCAGTGCTATGGTTAATGCTGGGTATCAGATTATTTAGATTCTAGCCTTGGCTCTGTCTCAGACTTCCCCTATGAGATAATCACAATTATCTTTTTAGTGGTGGCATCTAATTTTGGATACCCAGCTTTGCCTCCTGGACTTGAATATCTGGAACTGAATTTTCAGAAAATGGTTTCATTGACTTCAGCTGGTATAAAAAGAATTTAAAATCTCTGCAAATCAGATTTCTGATGCTCTGAATTTCCACTGGTTACCATTTATATCTCTCCAAAGTGTCCACAAAATACTACCAGTGACATAAGTGGAGAATTCAGATTTATTAATCCTTTGCATCTGCTGCACATGCCCAAACAACCACAAAACATCTAGAGTAATGGAGAGCAAGGTCCAGAGCATCCAGAGGCTTGTGATGAGTGAGGTGTCCAATGTCCAATGTTCCTCATCTGCGTGGTTTCAGTGCTTCAGCTTAGGTCATCAGAAATTAAAGTGGTTCAAATAAGAAGCCATAGCTGAAAAGGCAGATTTTATTAACTAAAAGGCATGTGAGGTCCCTTACTTTCAAGGAGGTCAGTGTAAGTTTTTGTCCTGCAGGGATCTGGATCTTTGTGGCAAAGCATCATCACATACACAGTGACCAAAATTCATTATGGTTTGCAATGTCTGAACTCCATAAAATAACTTTGCTTGAAGTTGTGTTTTAAAAATTTTGAATGGCAGATGCAATACGCAGTGGAGATGCTACACGGAACTGAATTTGAATTGAATTTAAAAACCAAAGTGACCTTTATAATGTGTTATGTTTACCTGGAAATGAGTCAGCAAAAATAGAAGTTCATACTCTATAACCCTGTCACACTAAAGAGGAAAAACACTAAAAAATCCCCAAAAGTAAGAACCCATCCTCATCACATCGTAATCATAAGCCAAATTTAAATTTTAAGACAAATATTTCACTCAGTAATCCTAGTCTAATGTACACTGGATCATACCATCCCTGTGAAGATGTTTGCACTTCTGCCAGTACTTCGAGATCAGATGACTCAGAATGGGTGGTGCTTTTAGGGAGGAGAATCCGTGCTTACAGAGCAGTGAATCCCCGTCCTTTTGCCTGTCAGAGAAACCCAGGCCTCTTCAGCACTCTGGTCCGACACAGTTCAACACCAGAGTTGTCTTTTCTTAGCAGGAAAATTATCCTGCATAGGCTACCATAACCGTGCTGCTTCTGGCTTCTGAGCAAGGCTGGGCTTGATAACCAGGATATGCAAGATTAAGTAAAGATCAGAGTCCCTGCATGCTAATGAGGTAGTCATACAATGTTGGAGGTGTGTTTGTTAAGGGCTTATCTGCCCTTTAAACCATGATCTATTAGAAGCCCTCAGACTCCCTCAATGTTTTTAACTTTTTATATCCACTGTTTCACAAGCCCAGCAAATGATAGCCAGTGTTCTGCTCTAGTTCAGCTCTAATGGATGCTTTCTGTGAATATTTCTAGCCTCCTATTTATGGCAAAGTAATTAAATAATTCTGAGTCAAAAATAAAAATGCCTCAATAAGAAACAAACCATTAATGAAAAGATTAATACTTAGGTAGAATGTCTTTACCCTGCTCTGCCAAAACCACGTTGGACCTGGCCTCAAAAATATAGGAACTGGCCTCAGTTTACCCAGACAGCATAGAGTTGGCACATGCAAATTCTACACACCTGCACTGAGGGCTCTGGAGGAAGAATAAGAGGGACTGAGAAACACAGTGTTTGCTGTGCTGTCTGTCTGATGTCATCTGTTCCCCCCAGATCCTCCTTTCTCTGCTATGCTGAGCAGAGCTGTAGGACAGCTACCCCAGGAATTCATTTTCCCCTCTCTGTTTTGTGTGTTTCCTGTCTCTCTTCCTGTGGTTTCTCTATGTCTGCACATTTGGATAAGCACAGAGCACTTAACTGGCAAGTTCATAAAAATCTATTAAGTTCAGTATCTGATAAGCTTCAGGACTCCACTTAGCCATCACATTTTTATTTTCTAGCACAAAGACTTGCTGTCTTGCAAAAGTCACAGCCAGCCACAACATCTTCTCATACTAAGAAACTGTGGGTAGTTCTCTCCATTACTTTACAAGCAGCAGCAACAGGACACTAGCTTTTTGGAAGGTGTATCTTCTATTCACACAATGCAAAGGTTGCTTTTCAACTTAATGCAAAAAAAGCCTAAGCTGTGAAGTATAGATACAAAATTACCCTGAAAACAGTAATCACTGCTTATTTCTTTACAACCTTCTGAGCAAGTTGCACTAACTAGACCATAGACAGAATGTAATATGTGCAATATATATACAAAGGAGATAATTCAAATTTATATGGTACCCTATACTGATTTATAAACATTTCCACTTCAGGATTCTTTGCAGCATATGACTGACCTACAAAAGAAATACCAGCTCCTGTGTATTTTGGGTGTAGTTAAATCAGATGTCCGTGGCTATTATTGGCACACTTCAAGTACTTCACAAACACTGCCACTCCACAGGATCTCAGGGGTGTTATGCCTCAACACCACTCATGTGGACAAAAGATCTCCTCTAGTGACACACTAGTGGCTGCACTGGCATGAAGAAGACTTTCTCCATTATCTTGTTTGCAGCAAAATGACACTGACAACAAAACTTTCCTCCTTATTACTAAAAATGTTGCTACTGCACTCTGCAACTTCCTTCCTACAGAGACTTTTTTTTTTTTCTCTTTAGAACAGGGAGTATCTCAGTTTAGTGAAATAAGTTCTCAAATAGATTTCCATTCAAACCACATTGTTTCCTCTCCTGCTTTGCACATGACCCTCAATGAAACACCAGCAGCTTTTAAGGCTGCCCAACAGCTGCCAAAAAAAGTTGATAGCAAGAACAGCAATGGTTTTACTGACTATACCATACAGTACATCAGTTCCTCCTTAACAGGCCAATTTCCTGTTCAGAACTTGCATCCCATTTATATCTAATCTTATATGCTATGCTGGAGGCAGCAAAATAATTTTTTTGCAGTGATTGGCAGACTTCAATGTCAGTATTTCTTGAGTGACTTTAATGACACTGTAATTTCTGACTGCAGGTCTCAAACTAGCCCTTAGTCATACAGCGTTTTCTTAACTAACATTTAACTAAATATTTAATTCTTTAACTAAATTCCCGGTAGGAAAAGGCTTATGTACTGAAAGTTACAAGGGATTCATGTTAATGTAATGAATTAAAAATCTTAAACATATATAAGTATCTAGCAAATATATCAGAAAAGCTAGTGAAGGCAGTTCTCTCTTTAGTTTGATATATTTTTTCTTTTTAAGGTCTGCCAAATTAAAACATAGTTTGCCACAGAGCAGAGTAAATTTTGCCATGATTGTACATGAGGAGGCACAGCTGAAGCATTCTGTCTGGCAACCGAACAGATTATTTGAACCCAAAATGAGACAGTTCTCATTCAGAGACTGCAGATGCTTTATTCATGAGCATTTGCATGATACAACATGGTACCATGTCCAGCTTATTGGAACGAAGATATGGGCAGGTTAAGTGATGGGTCCAGAAAGCAGAACAGAGCAGAAAACTGTCTGTAGTTCCCTTGTCTGAGCCCTCTATGCTGGCTTCAACAATCAGATTTCAGATGCACAGATTAACTAATTTTTTCTGGACAAAGAGCAGGCTTTTAAGGCAATTGCTTTTAGCATCTGGCTTCAACCCTTAAGTTGTATAAATATGAAAATGCCATGCACTGAAAAACAGATTAAAATATGAATGTTACACATACCTACATTAGAAAGCAATTCATACCCAAGTAAACCTGTTACTGCTCCAAAGTGATCAGGGTGTCTGTTCTTCAAGGCACTGGATTAGTCCATGTTTGTTTGCACACCCTCTTCATCCTGCTAGGTAATGCCCTGTCTTCACTTTCTCAGTACCTGGATGTGATTTAAAAAAAAAAAAAAATTAATACTATAGCCTATATTCTCGTATTATTAAAAGTTCTGATTGTTTCCATCAGTCTGCAAAACCGAAGGCAGAAAAAGTCATCACAACCGACGTCATTTATACGTAACTCATAGATACACAACTGTAAAAAAACTTGCCATATTATCATTTGTGCTATGCCTAATTCTAACAGGTTGTTGTTCACAGTGGACTAACAGGGCACGAAAGTGGGGGATTGTTCCTGATTTCTCGAGTCTCATGGAAGTCAATGGAATTTGGAGCAATACAAGAAAAACACACTAGGCTGTCAGAGGCAAACCAGGAGATTGTATTTATTGTTTCCTTTATCTGTAGTCCATCGGGACAAATGCCAACTGTGTGCCAAGCAGCCCTTGGGGAAAAGTAAAGCTCCTCGAGCTGTGAAACAGCACAGTATTAATGATAAATAGTTTTTCAACAGTTGCCTAATTTCTCTTTGTGGGAGGAGAGCTGGCAAATAAACCCACTGCAGTGCAGGTTGCTGGGGAGATAGACAGGTCTGAAAGCAGAGGGCGGGCAGCCCCTCACCCCGGAGCCAGGCAAACAGGCAGGCAGGCAGCATGTCTCACAGCGGAAGCAGGCGGGCGGGCAGTCCCCGAGGGTGCGGCCCGCTCTCCTCAGCAGGCGGAGGGCGCTGGCCCCACCCGGGTCCCTGCCACGGCTCCCCTGTTCGTACACACTTCACGTTGCTCTCCTGCGGCGGCAGAGGGAGAGTCTATCTGTCTGTCACGGCGGCACGAAGCACCATGCCCGAGTCAGCACCGGGGAGACGCGAAAATAAAAATAAACGCGTTGTTTCGGCTTGCGTTTCGGGCCTTTCTCCCTTCCGGCAGCTCCCCGGTGCTGACTCNTGCTCAATGTGCAATGTACTCATAGGGAATTAAAAATAATTTTTAAAAAAATTAAAAATCGGCGTTTTTCTGCTTTACCGGGTGTCTCTTTCTCTGCATATCCTGAGCAAATCTCTCCGTAGCAACAAATACTTAACCGAAAATACCGATTTTTAATTTTTTTAAAAATTATTTTTAATTCCCTATGAGTACATTGCACATTGAGCAACCAGGGATGGCTCTTCTGCGTGTGCAGGATTACTAGGTTTAGAGAAATGGTTGTGGGTTTTTCTTCACCGACGTGTCAAAATGGAGCATCATGCTTTCACTGGGACCTTCCTTCATCTGCAGTGTACTCAAAACTGCAATTTTTTGAATCGAGAGATCCCCAGCCCCCTTCTCCCCTCCTTTCACCTTCTCTGCTCGCAATCAGCATGCAGACATCCACTAGAAATTCACTTTTTTCTCAGTGGGTTACAGGCTTTGGGGCACCTCAGCAGGAAGTGAAGAAAGCCCCATCCTTTTATAGCAAGGGGATACGATGCTACAGGGGATTATTCCCCCTCGGTAGTTTTGTTTCAAAAATCTAAGTTTTCCCCAACTAAAAAATACTATGTGGAGAGTTAACACAGCTGACGACACGTAAAGATCTCTTAAATAGGAAAAAAAATTATAAAACCTTGAAATAAAGTTTTTTTAAATTCTTTTTTGATAAAACCCAATGGGGAATAGCTGAGACAAAGGAGATTGTTGTTATATATTTAATTAGAGGGGTAGTTTCAATTAGCATCTGAAATTATTAGAATGCTTCAGGAATAAAAATGTGGTATTTTTCAGTTCTGCTATCTTCTTGTTTTTCCTCCTATAGCAAAAATTATCTTTTATACGACTGAGTTCCAGAGCTTTTGGGCACTTTCTATGCTATAATGAAAGCAATGAATGAAAAATGAAAGGAAAAAACAGTTTCTTCCATTTTCTTCTTACAAAAGAATGCAGAGGCTTTTTTTTTTCCCCTGATTGTTCAATATGCTTATTGTCAGACCCATATATGAAAAAAAAAAAAAAACTTTCATCCTTTAGCGTGGCCCTTTACATGGCAATAAATCATTAAGATATCAAATGTTTAGTGTACCAGGAGTGACAGCAGTGTTGTGTCATGTCCAGTGTGAGGCATGGAGTAGAAGCCATTATTTTTACCCAGTTTCCCAAGTTGGGTTTGCAAGACACATTTTGTGCAGTGTAACATCTCTGTGTGTGCTTTGAAATCATCTTGGAATGATGCATTTTTTTCCTCTGTGAGTTGTACCAGCAGGATATAAATAACTGTAGGAGCAGAAGGTGCCTTTATAGTGCCGAGAGGAGGGGCCTGTGTCACTTCAGCTTGTGTTGCTCTGGGTTCTGCTCAGCCTCGGAGCAGAACAGTGTGTGTATGGAAGCACCCTGGCCCCAGCATTCTTTGTGTGGGAGAGCCAAGTATCAAGAAACAATTGTTGAATCAGTAAGCTCAGAATATTTAGCTTGATGTGGGATAATTAAATTAGAACTGGAGTAATTAAAGTGAAAGAAAATTTAATTTAGTAAATCTTTCAAGGCTTAACTGCATATTGAGATTATCAAGTAATTCTATGTTGTCAAACCAGTACCTTTATAATATTTTTTTTCTGGACGACAGATGCTTTATTTCAGTATGATTTCTGATATGCTGTGATATGTGATACTTAAAACCAAGACTGAAATTAAATTTCTTGCCAGGTACCAGAAATATTACACAAAAATGGGGAATATCTTTAGTGAAATCAGATGCAATTTTAACTTTAGGCATGCCTCTGAAGATTACCGTTCTTGTTATGCTTCTGATGTATCTGGCTGCAACCAATCTTTGAGGAAGAGGTGGTGAGAAGGAAGTTCTTGCAACATGTAGTGTAGCAGAGAGGCAGGCAATGGCCACGCAGAGGTCTGAAATATTAGAGATAGATGGGTTTTTTTGTTGTAGGACAAACTGAGTGGCATGCAAGATTGCTCTAATTGTATTTGGGATATTTTTTTTTTGAGTGCATCAATGCAAAGAATCAAGCGCAGAGACCTGATAAGAATGTTATAATTCATTTTAAAACTTGTCATGTGACCTGTTTGAGAGCTTCCTCATTCTTTTAGTTTGAAAGAATACTTATACATACAGGTTCTTACTTTTGATGACTCAGTAGGAAGTGAAAGAGTCTGTATAAACCACAGTGAAATGGAGAAGAAACTATATATGGTAAAACTTTTTACAGCTCAGTAGCTGTTCTGAAAACCTTCTGAGTGTATAGCAAATGTGTGCAAAAATGAATGATGGTTAGCTCTTGGCTTCCTTACGAAGATGTGTAAATTCATTGAGTGTTATTGTTGAGACATGTTGTATACTGAGGATTGCACTGAAATTATTTGATAATTGTTCCAAGAGGTGTGCACAGTAAGGGAGTGGTGTGGGGTATTTTTAATTGTGGAGACTATTTTTTGGACTTGATTCAGTCCTTCAAAATGTCTGATATGTTTGCTCTAGTATAAAATGTCTGGTAAAATCTGTTGCATTCAGGTAGTGTGATCCAGAAATGCCTGTGACTGCTCTTTGCTTATTCATATCAGCACAGCATTCTTGAATACACAGATAACATCTAGGTAACTCTTAGGTACTTCTGGGCTTAATATAAGCAAGAGTCAATAAGTACTTGTCTATTCAGAGAAAAGGGGTTGAGACAGAATGGGCAAAGTTTATTGTGTACATCCTGTCATTCTTTAGGTGTTTCAAACAGCTCTGCCTTTGGAGACAGCAGGCACTGAAAAAAATCAGGTTGCAAAACCCCTCACCCCAAAAAAACAAACGAAAAAACAAACAAAAAAACCCACCAAAAAACAAACCACACAAAAAAACCCCACAACCCACAAAAAAACCCAAAACAAAACAAAAAACCCCTTCCCCTTTATATTAAGCAACTTTTAATTAAACATCTCCTGACTTTTTCTGTAACTGGCTTTATAGTTTTCTTTCTGAAGCAGGAACCCTTTATGCTGCAGTAAGGTGAATAATTTAGAGCAAACAAAACTTTTTATGTTACTGTTATTGGAAGGGCAGAATTCCCCATCATCTGCAATTAGCTGTACTCTTTCTTTGCTGTGATAATTGCTTCAGTGTCAGTCTTCAGACCTTGCTTCAGAAAACTCGTTGAACATTTTTGATATTCTACCAGTTGGCTTTTAATGAAACCTGCAATGGATTATTAAGCTTTCAGACAAGGTCTCAGGGAGGCTGTCAATTTTTTGTCCTTGGGGCTTCCAACACCCAACAGGTCAAAGCTCTGGACTGAATTCAATGTTGACTGCTTTGACCCTAGGCTTGGAAAAAACAGCTCCTGAGGTTCCCTCCAACCTGAATAAACCTGTGATGCTGTCTTTATCACTTATACCTAGGTGGCTGAGTAATTTTGCAGATGAAAATGGGTAATGCTTGGGACTGCAGAGTATGTTGATGTAGTGCAGGATGTAGATACAAAGTATGCATCAAAGAGAAGCCTGCTCTGTATGAATTGCAGGCAGAACATCAGGGTGTGATGTGTGAACGAGTAGGACAGCTGGAGAGCATAAATTGCTGGTGCTCATTAGCTAAAACTGTAACTTCTTGCTGGAACTTCTGAAGTTCTTGTTTTACAACTGAGCTTCCTCTAGTGACTGGTTTTTTAATGCTCAGTTAATCCTCACTCTTCTCTTGGTGTGTATACTACCCTGGGACCCATCAATGTAAAGCTTTCTTTCATACATGTATGGGTAACAAACACTTTCCTGTTTGGTGTGAACCACCATCAACTGTGGTTTTGGTTGTGTGTTGGTTTTAGAAGTGCTTACTGCAAACCTGAATCATTTTCTGTAAAAGAAGCCCGGAAAATAATAAAAATGAATGAAATCCATGTGAGTTGCACAAACTGTCTGCTAGTTCATTGTCACTTGTTATAACAGCATAACATCTGAATTCTCAAGGTTTTGGATTTAATTTGTTCTCTTTGTGTACTCATAGGAAGGTGTGAACCATTACAAAATTATGAATTTCAGATGGCTTGGCCTTTTTTATGGTGTGGTGGGAAATCCAAATTCAAGCATTGTAATCTTGTACACTTCTCAATGTACCTAATAATTTTAATACTGTTTGTCAAAAATCTGGCAGTCTGATTCAGAAAAGATTCTGGGAAATACTTAATTCCGTTTTACTGATCTATGCATCATGTGAAATGCATAAAATTTATCTGAAAATATAAATCCAGTTGGTTTCCAGTGGGACCAATGCTCTTAAATTTAAGCTTTCAATTTTTTACTTCAAACCAGGTTTCTACGGGTAAAAAAAAAAAAAAAAGCATATTCTAATAAAATTATTTCTTTCTTTTCAGTTTGTGAAATGTGGCTATGCAGGTTCAAATTTTCCAGAGCATATTTTCCCAGCTTTGGTTGGAAGACCCATTATAAGATCAACTGCTAAAGTGGGAAACATTGAAATCAAGGTAATTTTTTTTTCATTATTATTCCTTTCTGACAGATTATAATTTTTAGGGGTGCATTTGACTTATGTAATGTTTGGAAGTGCTTTTTCATTAATTCCCCTTTATGCTGTTTCAGTATCTCGATTTATTTCCATGTTGGGTTTTAGCCTGTCACAAACTGCAAGGTTATTAAGAGAATAATCTAAAACACTGGAGATAGTACAACTAATGAAGTAGCAGGTAGGGCTCAAGTGTTTCTGGGCAAAAAAGGGGCTTCAAATGCCAGTACATAATTCTGTCAAGATTAGAAGGCAGAAACCAAACAGAAGAGGTTGATGGTTGTCACAGAGCTCTAATGTAAGATTCTGAGGAAGTGCTGAAGAACTGCTGGAGCTTTCAGGTCTTTGTATGCTGCTTGCTTTCAGCTCACAGTTGATCTCTGTGATCTTGTATGAGATGTTTAACCATGGTTGTGTTTGCATTTCATTGTTTCTATTGTTTTTGTTTTCTTTTTGCTGTTGGTAGATGGTAGGTGCTTCACACTAGTTAGACATGTAGAGGCTGTGTTCAGGCTGCTTCATCTTGGGATGTTATTCCAAACTTGGAATGGGGTAGGAAAAACTGTTTGTGAGTCTTTTTCTGAAGTCTGGGGAGCTATAACTTCTCATTTTATTTTGTAATTACAGTGATGCTTCAACTCTTAGTAGTTGCTTCTTCAGTACATGCTTCAGTAAATGTTTTGACCCTGCTGTGGTCACATCCTCCCTTGCTTACAGCCACACGTTCCTGTGCTGGTGCAGACATGTGGTGAGCCACTTCAGTGATTTGAGCAAGCTGAAAAAGAGTGATTTCTTTGTCAGGTAAAGTTTTGACTGCCTCACTAAATAATTGTGGAGGCTTCAATTTGAGAGCAAGGCAGAAGCAGGAACTTGAGAAAGAAGCAGGAGGCAATGCAGAGCTGTAGAAGCCCTCACTTAGGCCAGTGAAGATCAAGTTAGAACCACGTATGTACAGCCTTTCAATTTTGCTTTCCCTGTGGCTTGTGAGCAGCAGCTTAGTAAAAAGGAAAAAAAAAATTAAATTTGCCTAGTCTTGTTCCTTATTTTCAGAACCCTATAGCCAACAAGGAGGACTTCAGTTACCTGATTTCTTCTGCTGCCTGCAAAAAGTTAATATCACGAGAAAATCATAATAGGAAGTCAAAAGGATGAAAGACATCACACCTTTCCAAAATGCCTTTTTTTATTTTAAATATTGCAGTACCACATACCTTGTGTCAGCTGGGACAATCTGGTTGAAAGGATGGAGATCTTTCCCTTACACAGTAGATGAGAGTTTTTGTAAGGAGAGGGAAAACATCTTCCTTACTCTTGCAAAACTTAGAGAAGTGTTTCTCTGAGTATCTACTTAAACTTAGCATGAAAATTTCTTCAAGGAAGTCCTGGTAAACTTTTATGCAAGTATGCAGTGATTTACAAGCCTTAAGTCCTAGAAAAGTTCTCTTGTGTGAAATCTTGGTATTAAAGTAATGTTTTCTTTCCAGCTGATCTGATACAGCCTGTCCTGCCAGTTTTGGTATCCTGTGATTATCTGATAACTTAGTTCAGTATTATTACACGATTCATCATTGAACTGGAAAGATAGGAGGTAGTAGTGGGTAGTTGCTATGAGATTAGTGTAAAAGAACCAGTAAACTATAGCTTCATTTGTATTGCCCATGTTCTTTTTCAATATGGTTCACATGGGTGTATTTTGGAGAGTATAAACTGTGTCTAGGTTCTTCCTAGAAGTTTTATAACATCTGCCTATAATAGCTTGTCAATCTCTCTTAAGGAAACAGTGTATCAAGAGAAGAAATCCCTGTCACAGATACTTTGGGTATTCCAGTAGAGTAATACAGTAGGAAGACTTGTTAATCACAAGTGCTGTTTTACTTTGTGAGATTCTTGCAGATTTCCTGAAAAAAAAAAATAAAAATATTAGCAGATTAGCTTTATGCCAAAAATTAATTCTAGCCATTTGTTGCAAGTTCTTAGGGGATAAGTTAAAAACTGAATAAAGGAAACTGGGAAAAAGATGATAAATTCGAGTTTTCAAAACTATCCAGAAAAGCTGGCATTCCTGTGAAATTCAGAAACTCTCCTGTCCTGGTTTGGTTTAAACCGTGACACTGTCCAAAAAGAGTCTGGAAGTTTATCAAAACAGTGATTATCTTCCATCTTTTGAGTTACCAAATTCAGGTGGCTTTGTCCTTGTTTTCCTTCTGGGTTCTCATTTCAGCCAGCAGGAGGGATATAGCTTTTTCTTCTACTCCGAGTCCCCTGTTTAGGACATAAGCACTAAAATTGGGTTATTGCTGGGATTATTTTGCTTAAAATTGCAACCTTAAAACTCTTAAGATGCCACTCTTCGCTTTTACTGACTTAACTAATCTTTGAAGCAGGGGGTTAATAACCCTCTTAGGAAGGCAGGACTAGTGGGTCGCTTTGACAAGTGAAAACAATTAGGATTTTAGGGCAGATCAAGTTTCAGTTTCTGCCAAAGACAACCTAGAGAAGGAAGTTCTCTGGATTTGAGGAAGATGCCCACACTCTGACCAGCCTCTTTGTACTGCCTGTCCAAAGGCAGATGCCAGAAACTGTGCACTTTTCCTCTGACACAATTATCAGAATAAGTAGAATAAGTAGATTCGCCCTGCTGGTGCTGACAGTTACCCTTTGGACATCCTTGTGACTTTGGATACTTCAGGTGGCTCGAGTTATATTTAATCAAATAACAAAAAAATTGTAATAACTTTGAAAATGGCTTTAGTATAATTTTGTACAATATTTGTACTTGTATGCTTCAAATATCTTGTAGTGTTCCCCAGCTGCTTTAATTTGTCTTTCTACCTCCATAGCTTGCTAAACAGAAGGAACTTTGAGACACTGTTCTTACTACTGCACTTCATGACTGCTTATTCCCATTCTGAGAGTAGATAGAATAATTTAAGTAAATATTCCTCATCTGTTTGAGTATTGGTTCACTAATATATGAACAGCTTAGTCTGCTTATTGGTGACTACCTTTATGTTATTGGGTATTTAAAGCAGAATATTCAAAACAAAATTTAAATCAAACATTTTTCAGAGCTAGTTATGGTCAAATGCCTCATGCAGAATCTTGTCTAATTCATATAAATGCCTTGCCCAGGGTAAAATGTCAATGTTACAGAATATTTATGCACAGAATCCTGTTTATGAGAGAGAGGCAGATAGATATTGATCTTGTTTGCAATGTAAGATGAATAAACGTGACATGCCAGTGACATGTAACAATAGATCCTTTTAAAGAGACATTTGATTCTGAGATCCTGTGAATGTTAGCTTGGCCCTAACCGAACTAATTCGGATCATTTCCCGCTGTACATGCATCTCTTTTCAGCCTGTTTCTACTGTGTACTTAAAATAATTTGAGAATTTCATTTAGGCCTTTTCTGACTTTCTTGCTTCTACCTTCTTTCTTCACCTTTCTTGACCTGTTGAAGTAGAATAACAAAAAGATGGTAAGTGAGGTGCCCCTGTGGTGTTTGTTTACCATTTTTGCTTGGTGGGACGTAGTAGCTGTTATGTTATATTTTTTGATTTTGTTTTGTCTTGTGGTACATTTTACATTTGAATACATACTTATTTTGGACACTGTTCATTGCTTTGGTTTACTAGCAACTAATTCATGAGAATATTTTGTGCATTGCTTCTAAATGCTACATAGCCTGTAGTTTTCAAGAGGTAAGAATAACTTTTAAATATCCTCATGAGCTCAGTATCTTTAACAGTGTAAGCTGCTATATTTAATATTACAAACCAAGAGCTTGAATAAACTTTCAGATTTCAGTCAGACAAGTGTTACTGAATGCCAGAGGTGGAAACATGGAATGTCATGATACGGTTTCCTCTGCAAATTCGGTTGTGCTGTCCTTCTTCCTCTTCACCTGCCAAGTGCACGTTTGTTAGCGTGCTCTTGACAACAATTGTTCTGCCCTTTAATTTTGTTTTAAAAGGATGTGAAAGTTTTGTTCAACTTGCTTTGCATATTTGAATAGTGGCTTATCCTGGGCTGTCCTGTTCAGTAGCATGGAGTGTCGAAGAACAGTGCACAAAAAAAATGCTTCTGGTTCTCCTGACTGGTGGAATTTCTGCTGTCTTAAATTCTCAGGAGTACTGAGGTTGTGAGGTGGAGTTCTCTTAGTGTGGTTTCACCAGAATACATTAGTTTTAAAATGTTACAGGCTTGATTTTTTTTGATTTTGTTTTTCCTGTATAGTTGAGATAAATAAAGTGTGATCTACTGTACAAGGGAAAATAAATAAAGCGCCTTGTCATTGAGAGGGGGTGGAAGAGGATGAATTGATTTCAAACTATTTTCAATTAACTTCATTTATATATAGTAATCTGTAACTCTATAAAGAAGGCATTATTAACCTGACACTGGAGGTTTTGATGAGCATCTTTTCTCCCTACCAGTGAATAGTAGGTTGAGGAACCTTCACCTCCAAGTTTTCTGTGCCACAGCAAATGCAAACTGCGGTGGCATATTTTTGTATGAAGCAGCTGTGTTTATTTTTTTACTCTGAAATCCATATAATACTAGTATGGAAACAGTGCTGTTGGTACCTTGAAATCTGCTCTTACAGGCTAAGTATGAGCAAGTGAGTTAAGTCTTCTTTAGAAAAGTATAGGAATTAGTAGGGAGCAAAAATAAATGTTACTTTGCATACTTCCTCTGGGAAATACGTGGGAAAGGAGAAGATAAGATGCTACTAATTTGAATGTGTGATGTTTGCATAACTAACTTTAATAAACAGATTGCTTAATCAGTGTGAAATGACTATACAAACTATGTTTTAGTTGGTTGCATTTATGTAAGAATGCATTACTGGAGGTTTTGGCTTGGTACTTTTGGCATGGAACAGCCAAGGGTATATTTTATATTTAGATGTCTCTCTTCACACCCTACTGACATAGGCAATATGTAAACCATTATTTCTTTTAATGTCTAGTGTGAAATTTCTAATCTCTTATTTGCTTTTGCTACTGTTGGGTATGCTTATTCACCACTCATTATTCCTTTTTGGTATTGTGCACAGAAATTTGCAACATGCATGGAAAAATATTCTGCCAATCCCACCTACTACCTGTATGTGCTATTTTGCATCTCAGCCTTTTGAAATTAGTGTTTGAGAAAAGAACTTTGGAGGTGGCAGTGAGAGAAACATCATACTTACAAAGCTTGTTGTGATGTCTAGCTGTAGCAAAGTGTATTGGTTTGTTTTGCGTTAATTGGAGAATGGAATTAACAAAGTTTATTTTGGAAAAGGTATGAGATGGGTAACAACCAAATTTAAATACTATGTGAAATATATTCTACTTGCCTCCTAAGTATCTGAAAAGGTTTCTAAAATGTGGACATTGTTTAAGAACACAGTTGGACACAGGCTGCTGCAGTTCACTGTCATTCTTGAGGATTTTGGTGTTGAGAAAGTTTTGCAAGCACTGACGTGTTTCTGCATTGAAATTTTACAGGATCTCATGGTTGGTGATGAAGCAAGTGAGTTGCGCTCAATGCTGGAAGTCAATTATCCTATGGAGAATGGCATCGTTCGGAACTGGGATGATATGAAGCACCTCTGGGATTACACATTTGGACCAGAAAAACTTAATATTGACACAAAAAATTGTAAAATATTACTCACAGAACCTCCCATGAATCCAACTAAAAACAGGGAGAAGATCGTGGAGGTAAGTCTCTCTGGTGGAAACTGATATATACAGTCAGTGAAACATTGCTAAGAGATATTAACTTCTTGGAACACCTGGTAAATGTCTGAGGCTAAGCAGTTCTCCTGTTTTGTAACCAAAACTCGTGCTTAACTGTGGTCATGAAGGCTACTGTGGTTAAATTCAAGCAAGCTGGTATCATTCAAAAGCTATTAGAAGGCTTCTTGTGTCAAGCCTTGTTACCGTTAAAACACAGAATTGGAAGTACATGGTTATCTTCATCTATCCAAGATACTGGATGAATGTTAATTACTTTAAATGACTTGGACTTTCTGTGAGCCAGTAAATATTCAGAGGAGTTGCAAGGCTTGAGCAAGATGATGCTTACCAGATGGAGCATTGTTGTTGGAGGTAGTTAAAACAAAGGTGTGATGACAACCAATTCACTGATCTTTGATTAATGCTAGGGGTTTATCAATGAAAGCCTTCTAAGGAAAGCCTGGTTCTTGGATCCTCAATCTCAGAGTGCTGGCCTGGGTGACCTACCTGAACCTTGTGTTAATGTAGGTTGTCAGATGTATATTCTTTAGCTGTAGTACCACATCACAGAGACTCAATTTTGCAGAGCAGTAATGTTCTGAGGAGAACAAAAAGTTTGGTTTTCTATTATGTTTTTTCTCAAGCATCCTAAGTATTTTAAGTTACAGTTGAGTATTCATTGTAACTGAAAATGTAATGTAAAGCAAGTGTCATTGGAGTAGATGATAAGGCTGGGAAAATGTATTCTGTCTGGAACTGTCCATTTATCAGAACTTTGAAAAGAAAGCTTGTGTGGCTTTTTTTCACAAATTTGTTGCTTAATCCAATAAGAATTTCCTTTTATTTTTACCTGCTGACCTTTAAAATCCTTTTGTTGTGACAGCTACAGTAGAGCTTTCTGCAATATGGCAGTTAATGTATTTGTGCTGATGTTTCCTTTCAGTTACTTGAAAGCAAGTGAAGTGTAGCGAAAATGAAAAAAACCTGTACAATCTAAATTCAGCATTTCTTAGCAATTGGGGACACTAGTGACATATTACCTAAGTACTATGTAATGCAACATTAGTAATACTATTGTATATCAGTCAGCTGTAGTGTGATGTAGCAGATTATTCTGTGTGACCTCCATGTAGCAGGAATGGTTGAATTTCCCGTTCAGGCTTCTTTGCTTTTCAGCAGCCTACAATAGTGTTCTTGATTCTCTTTTCCTCCTAGACACAAAAGGCTGAATTTTAGTTATTCTGAGACTGAGTAATTTTATACCATAAACTGAAAATTCACTGGTGGCTTCTGAACTCCAATAAAATATTTGTAGTGCTCCATTTGCTTTTTTAAACCACAGAGACTGCAGATACTTAATCATGAACCAGAGAACTGGAGAGAACTAGAATCCATTTTTGTAAATTTAAATGTGAGTTAGAGAAGCTCATTGTTTGTTTTAATATTTTTAACGGCTCACAGTGGCCAGTGTTAAGAGGACTAGCAGTTGTTTAGGTTTTTAACTGTAACTTATTTATACTCTTTCCATTTTTGACATGGAGTCCTCCTTGTCAGGGAGGCTAGCTCAGTATCAAGCAGAGGACTGAATTAACAGCTTTCCTAAAGCCTGCAGTACATACAATAATGTCTTTGCATTTTGTGATACACTGCAGTAGCATTTTAAAATAAAAGCTTAGTCATCTGGATTATATCAAGATGATAGATAATTACATGTGCTGTTCTCCATTCTGCTTCCAGTAATTCTCCTCACCCCATGGCCCCATCAACAGACTTGGCTACATAGTAACAGCACCAAGTGTTCTCTACAGCTGTATTGTAAAGTGTATTTTGAAAGTACTGCTTCTTTCTTAGCATCTACAAGGCACTGGCTGCTCCTCAGTTTAACTGAGTGTTTGCTATTTGTTTGTCCCTCATCATCTGCTGCATTCTTATTCTGTAATAACTTCGGGAGCAGTCAGACTGTAATGGCATATCATTTAGCTGAAGAGATATTCTGGTATAGTCCTTCTGCTAATCCCAAACTACTGTTCTTCATCTTTTTCCCAATTTTTAGTTCTTCCTTTCTGTGCTCAGTTAGAAGATCACCTGTAGTTAATCCAAAAGCTGCTGTCACATGAAGAATCTTTTCAGGAGAACATTCTGCTCAGTGTTCACATATTAAGGTTTGCTAACATATGTCCTATGTCCAGGCATTTTTCATGTCAAATAGAGCAGACCTAGAAAAAAAGGTCTTGGAAGTAAAACCTAACAACCCCCCAAAGGCCTGAAAATAGGTTATAAAAAGGTTTTGCAGTGGCTTCTAGATTTTAGTACAACATGTGAATGCAGTAACCAATGCCATTTATTCATTTTGTTGTATGAAGATAGCTTAGGTTTTTCTTGAGTGCTTACAGAATGAAAAACTTGAGTTGTTTAAAAGACACATCTTTGGATTAGTGCTCATTGTAGATAATGGCTACTCAAACTGGATCTCTTTTTGAGTTGCTGCCCTCTTAACTATTTCTTTTCTGGCAGACGTTTCTGCTTCTTGTTTCTGAAGATATTGTGTATGTGCTGAATTGTGGCCATTATGGAAGTTGCTAGCCAGCCTTGTGATGTCTTGCTTGTTCTCAGCCCAAGCACCTGACTACTGCATTAAATTTCCCTTTATATTGCCCAGTTCACACTGGTGGGTTTATAAAAACCTTCAGCGTGGTGCTCTCATGGCAGGGTGCTCTGCAGGTCACCCCTTCTCTGTTCCTTTCTACTTGACTTCTGCAATACTGTGTGCTCAAAGCAGATATCTTGAGAAGAGCACCATCAGCCTTCCCAGGGGTTTTGCACTGTGCTTGATACAGCAATGAAATAATTAACTTGACTTTGCAAGGATCAGGTTTTTGACACGGGCCAGCTGTTTAAAATCATGCTATTCTAACAGAGGAGGTGCTACAAATAGTTCTAAAATTTTCAGTCATCAGCTGTTTTTCTTCAAAAATATTTAGATATCTTTTACTTGAGTTGTGGGAGTACTTAGGCTTTAATTAGTTTCTAATCCTAGTAGTTGCAGAAGTGCTCAGGAGGCTGCAGAATAGCAAAAGCAAAACTTTGTATGCTGGAATAATAGGAGTTCATCTGTGTTTTTTTATGGTAGAGCATTTTGAGGGGAAAACTATTGTACAGTATGAGTTATTTACTTCCCCTTCTTGTCTTTATAAAGAAGACAAGGTTCTATAAACTCTATGGCATTTAGTCTTAGACTGAACTAGCTTAATGGTTAGGGGAACATAGTCTGCAAGACACAGTTACTTTGCATGTTTCAGTAAGAGTTCTGCAAACCTGTGGCTATCTGTATGTGGTAACAGACTGAGCCCTACCTGTATCAGTAGTAGTGGACTGTGCACTAATTCTAGAAGCTTGTCATCAGTTGCCCTTTAAAAGAAGGGAAGAAGGTGGCCCAGATGCAGAGAATAACCTGTGACACTGGGCTTGTTCTAGACCCACATATGTAGCAGTCTTGTGTTTACTTGACACAGTCTGAGGTTGTACAAAGTCTGAAGGGCTTAATATGAAAAATAAAAAAAACCCCAAACCTGAACTTCATTAGGTTTAAAGCATATGCCTTTAACAGACATTTCATTCCCAAATCACACTTCAGTAATGGAGTACTTGGCTGGTCTACAAGTACTGCTTCCCACTCATTAAGCACCATGGAAAATGGCTTAGTAAAGCTGCAGAAATTGGTGTGTGGGTTTCTTGTAGGTATTCACTTTTGCTACTAAATGGATATGGAGTGTTTCATATGGCTCATCTTGTGTGAACAGGTAAGTTACAGAACTGAATGTACTACTGACAGCCATAAAGCAAGTAGGTTTCTGATGTTTGTGTAGAATCCATACAATTAAATTTATTGGAAAGTGTTTTTATCAGTAAAAATACAAAATTTGTTAAATACAGGTTTCAAAGGCTGTGAAATGTGCTGCTTTTAAATATTTACCTTGTTTTGAACATTTATCTTTGCTTTCATCTCACAGGTTATGTTTGAGACATACCAGTTTTCTGGGGTGTATGTAGCCATTCAGGCTGTTCTTACTTTGTACGCTCAAGGTAGGCAAAGAACTTAAAATCTGTTTAGTTTATAAATGTGTTGCAGAGCCAAAGTTCTACTGTGGTATTAATAGGTCTTGGGCTTAATTCAACACTACTTGGCCTATGACCTATTTTGTTTTTGAGGAACTATTGATAGGTACAAGTGTCAGTGTTATTTTAATAGACTAACTGTGCTTGTAAACACAACAACCTAGTGTATCAAAATTCTCATTGTTTCAGGGCGCAGTCATTTACCTTTTGTTGTAAGTCTTAATGGCATGCATTTGATTTTCTGATAAAGGAAAAACGTATTCCCTTAAGTGAATTTCAAGATGATGAGTAATTGACTTGCGTGCTATTTTCAGATGAAAAAAAAAAAGTGTTGATTCTTTTGCTGTAGACACACCAGGATAAATGATCCTCAGCCTGGGGAGAAAATCAGGGATTCACTTAATTTTATAGAAATTCTATCTTTGACTGCAATCCATCTAGGATTTTAATAAGTTACTCAAGTATATCTGTTCTAATAATGTTCTTACATCTGTCTACTAGTGGCTTTGTGTATTATCTGTAACGTAGCAGAACATAAATATCCTTATCCATTAACATGTCATCATAGTTTCTATGCCCAAGAGAAAAAGTAATGAGGTACTGGAAGTGTGACTCTGGTATCAAAGTCATTTAAAACTAGTTCTGTGCTGTTATGCTTCTTCTCCCCACACTTGGATTTTCTGTGGTTTGGTTCCTTGTAAGTGTTCAGTTGACTGACATATAGTCTTAAATTATGCTGTAATTTTACATGTATTTTACCTATGGTGCTCAATTAGTGAGCGTGTGAATAACATGTGAAACAACTTAGAGAAGTCCAGTTTTCCTACCATCATCTAAAACCAAATTGAAGACCTTCTAAGATATGAAAACCAGGTGGCATACACACAACACTTGCTTTTGAAAAAAGAAAGCCTTTTTAAATTCCTAGTTACTTGCATTACATTAAAGATTAAATTAGTGGCTAAAATTACATAGATATGTGCCTCATTTCAGCACACCACATTTTGTTGCTGCTGTTAAAACTCTTAAGACTCCTGTGCCTTCTAAAGGCAAAGAGATGTATATATCCTAGTTCAAATTAGGAAACTCTTTAGCCATTCCTCACAACAGTCCTTTGGAGTTGGGTGTAGTCCCTTGAGACCATTTCCTTCCTTACTGCATATGTCTGATTACAAGACTTGTCTTTTCGTGGTGGTTATTCCAGTTTGCTAATAAATCTGAAGATCTGATCACACAAGTGAACTGAGGTGTGTTCTTTGGTTCATTCAAGGCAAATAACCAATTTTTTAACCTCCTGTTTACAAAGCTTGAGCAAATTACACTAGCCAAGCCATCGCATCTTGCTGTGTTCCTTCATTATATCTCCCCTGAAGATATTTTCTTGCTTTAGGTAGCTTGTGGGAAACTGTAAAAGTGATCTCTGATCAACTTTCGCCATCAATTTGGCTTATTTATTTTTTTCAGTGAAGCATAGAAACTTCTGTTTCTACATACTTACATATAAGTTTTTTACGCTTTAGAATGTAGTGGGCTTATGGTGAAGTTTTTCACTAGAGTCAATTTCTGTTATCTGTGAAAGTGGATGTGATTGAGTCTAATGCTGCTTCAGTGGTGAAAAAAATGTGTGTACAGTCCAAATATTCTCTACCTTAGTAAAACATTGGGGTTTTTTGTTTTTTTTTTAATTAACCATTAAAATTTAAAAGTCCTAATAATTGTTACAAGGTAGCCTTGTGGCCTGGCTACCTCTAGGTTTCTTCACATTTCAGAAATTCATACAGGGTTGCACATACACAGCTGAATCTGAGGAGGAATTTGTGCCCCAACAAAAATTCAATGGGCTTCGATATTATCTTTAGTTAGGATGCACTTTAAGATGTTGAAACACCAGATAAAATTTTGAATGGAAGAGTTACAAGCACTAGAAAAATATAGAAGTAGTACTTTTAAAAACATAAATTGAAGTGTTTGTTAACTGAAAACCTTAAGTCTAAAATCCAGCTGAATGAAAATAACTGAATTTTACATTGTGACTACTTTTCCCAAAATGGTGACTGGGGGAACAGAGATTGTTAACTGCAATGAAAAATCCTATCTTAAACTCACTACTATTCTGCTGTAATTATGAAGGATGAAGGGGTTAATAAAAGTTGTACCTTTTTTTCCCCCCCCCCGCCTTTCTTTTAGGTTTGTTGACTGGTGTTGTTGTGGACTCTGGAGATGGTGTAACTCATATCTGCCCAGTTTATGAAGGTTTCTCTCTTCCTCATCTCACCAGGCGGTTAGACATAGCTGGGAGGGATATCACTAGGTACCTCATTAAGGTAAGCTGGAAAGAATTTTTAAGGCTGAAGCTTTATCTGTGGTACATTGGTTCAAGTTAAAACCCCCTGACAGCAAGAAATCACTGTACATTTTCCTGTTATTATTTGTTTGTTAATTACATCAAGGATTCCTGTATTAGCTATATTGCTTCAGTCTATACCTGCTATGTTTCCTCATCTAAATCACAAGTGATAGTATCCAGACTTCACATTTTCTTAGTGGCAGTCCTGTAGGAAGGGATTTCATTCCATATTTGGGAATGAAAAATTCAAAAGTTGTCCTTCTTCATGTGTGAAATGAAAACAAAATTGTATTCTCTCAGTTCTACTCACCTGTTTTCAGAAAAACTTTTTCTTACAGCATGGAATATAGCATAGTAATTCTCTGATTACTAAATAAGACTCTTCTGTAGATTATTTGGGGTTTTATAAATATAAGCAACAGTTTGGATTGACAAATCTTACAGTTAAGCTGGAGTGTTCTGAAGTGAAATCGTCAGTATAAAAATTATTTTGGTTCTGTTTCATTTGCCTATATAACATTTATACTGAAAGTTGTAATGATGAAGAGAATTTCCCACTTGGAGTAATGTGGCTTCTACTACTATTCTGTTCTGCTAATAATGGATACAATGTGACAAATTTGTCTTAATATTAAAGTTGCAGTTAAATAAGGGAGACAGGTTTAAAGAGGTTTTTGAATGTACCTGTCTACTGTCAAAGAGATCCAGACTGTGCCTCTCACTTACTGCAACCTTCTGTGTTCCCTCTAGCTGCTCCTACTCCGAGGCTATGCTTTCAACCACTCTGCTGACTTTGAGACTGTTCGCATGATCAAGGAGAAGCTGTGTTACGTGGGATACAACATTGAACAGGAGCAGAAACTGGCATTAGAGACCACAGTACTAGTTGAATCCTACACGGTGAGTGTCTTGACAGAGCTTTTCTTGTCCTGAACTTTGTAAGTTTAAGTTCAGGTAGCATTTAGCTTTGATGCCTTCTAATTTTTTCACTTCCCAGGCATAGGAGTCTGTAGAATATTACTTGGTTCTGAGAAAACTTGTTAAAGCTTCTTTTTTTTTTCTTTCCAGATTTTCAGCAGGGCTTTGTACTCATTTTTGTTATTGCACAGTCTTGAAATTTGAAAATTGTAGTACAAAGGATTGTAGAGAAAGTGGACTTACTTTGGCATGTCCTATTTTTTACTTCATCCATCTAGTAGTGACATAGGAGACAGGTACCTGGTGACAAGAACTGTAAACTTCTTGTTAGAGGAAACTTTGTGCTCACACATGGAGGAAAAGAGCTTGCAGGAAGCTGTACTCTTGCTGTAAGATCATCTTTTAAATGGATACTAGGAGCAGTATTGCAAGGAAATGTTTGATACAGCAGTATTGATGTATCTGGTCCCTGCTGTCTCAAAATAAACTGCATAACGATTGAAGAATTTGTATCTTCTTCCACTAGTACTGAAGGACTTGCAGTGGTGGCAGTGATCAACAATTTCCTGTTTTAAAACATTAGGGAACAGCGTAGGTAATTTCCTCTTGGTTTGTTTAGTATCCAAGTGGCTAAAAGTAGTTTTCTCAATGGTGTTTTTTTCTCCACTAGCTCCCAGATGGCAGGATTATCAAAGTTGGTGGAGAACGGTTTGAGGCACCGGAGGCCCTCTTCCAGCCTCACTTAATCAACGTAGAGGGGGTTGGAGTGGCTGAATTGCTGTTTAACACCATCCAGGCTGCTGACATTGATACCAGGTAAGAGCAGAACACTTAAAATCCTCTGTTATGGTACACGGGTGATGCCAGAACAGTATTTAAACAAAGTAGCATCTGTTGCTTTAGACACAGACATGTGCATTGCTGGTGCAGGGTGTGTAATGAGAGAGGGACTCCTTCTGAGACTCCCTGAGATCTTGGACCTTAACAAGTTGTCAGAAAACTTGACTATTTTGGTATGAATGAGCAAGGATAAAATCTTGAAAACACAATATATTTTACTGCTGCTTTCTAGGATGCCTGGTAGTCATGGGCAAGTCTGCCAGACTGCTCAGTCTCAGTGTAATGTGACCATTTTTTAGGTTTGTATTTGCTCCCCTATACATTACAGGTACCTCTTAGTACTACAAACTATACCATATGACACTAGAAGAATTTTTTAAAATTTTTTTTGTTTGTTTTTTTGTCAGGTCTGAATTCTACAAGCACATTGTGTTGTCTGGAGGGTCCACCATGTACCCTGGCCTGCCTTCGCGACTGGAGCGGGAACTTAAACAGCTCTACCTGGAACGAGTTCTGAAAGGAGATGTGGAAAAACTCTCGGTAGGTACCGAATCTCTGCTTTATTTGTCCGGGCCCAAGTTTTATCCTGAATCCCCGCTAGAGGGAACCAAGTCGTCAGAAATGACAGAAGCTGCGGGTGGCCCTCCAACCAGCTTGCAATATTCCTGCCTTTCACTTCTTCCTACCCCTGCCTTTCACATAGGTGGCTTGTGTGTATATGCAAAGTAATGCCTTAGAGTAAAAATGTATGTAAAAAGTATGCCTTGCAGTAAAAACAATTTTTTAAAAATTTTTGACAGTTTTTGTTCATATTCTTAAGTGAAATACTCAAAAGTAGGAGGCTCAAATTCTCTCAAACCACGAGTGGAATAAATTGCCCTTGTTCATTGGTGACTGTGATAAGCAGACAACACACGTTGCAGAGGTAACACTGCATCAGAATGCAGTCTGCTTTTCAAGGAGGAGAAGAGAAATAGTTACAGAGAAAATTCCTTGGGGTGAAATTTCTCACGTTGACTAGAACTGAATTTTTCTGATTCTTCATACAGTGTTCTCTAAAAATCTTTTGCAGCTCTATGGAATGACTCAGTTGTACAGAATGTTTTAAGTCTAAAACAGTATTTCACACATAGCTTTGATTTGTACTCATTTTTGCTTTTGAAGTTAGAGCTTCAGCATTGAAGAGTTTAAGGGAGTATTAATTACTTAAGCGAGTTAAGATTGTGTAAATATTAGATCTGTTCCATCTACTCTTTTAAAATTTGTTATAATTCTGAAATATTTTATGATATGGTGATCTGGTAGCTTCTCATGATCTTAGCCATTGATGCTTAGGAAGTGTTTTACTCTTTACCATGCTTGTGAAATGCAAAAATATGGTCCTTTAGTTTGTATTCTGACTCCTGAGCTTTTTGTGGATACAATGAAAGTATAATTTTGGGGAAAGTGTCAATAGCTGTCTCTAATTTCCAGTGCAGAGTAGTTATTTTACTTTGGTTGCGCAAGCTGGAAGCTCACACAAAGTGCCCTGTGCTAGCATTTCAGTTTTCTGGTTGCATTTTTCTCAATAAATAGTTTTCCATTTTATTGTTCTGGTGGAAAGCACAACACTATTTTGAAAGGCTTTGTTTCAAGAACCTTAGTAACGTTTTCTTTTCTTTTCTTTTCTTAGAAATTTAAGATCCGAATCGAAGATCCACCTCGTCGAAAGCACATGGTGTTTTTGGGTGGTGCAGTTCTAGCAGACATCATGAAAGACAAAGACAACTTCTGGATGACCCGACAAGAATACCAAGAAAAGGGAGTCCGTGTGCTGGAGAAGCTTGGTGTGACTGTTCGATAAATCCCAAAGCTTGTTCCCATCACATGTCTAAAGCTTTTTTTCTTTCATTGCCAATCTCTGAACTCACTCAGCTACATGCTATGGAAAGGCCTGTCTGTGGCCTTTTGACCTGAAGGTCAGGTTTTGTTTTGGTTTCTTGGGGTAGCTTTTGTTAAAATTTTTCTTAATGTGGCTAAATTTGACTATTAAATTTGACCACTTCCCCGCAGACAAAACAGAGCAAGAGCAGCCTGTCTACTTCATTGTTCCTTCCCAGTAGGCAATTGGGTAATTCTGGTAGGCTTTTTCTTCTGGATTTATTGCTGTAGTACTGCTAGCTTTTATCTCTAGTTCACAAGGGGTTGTGTGCCTTTTTTAGCATAAGAAAACCTTTAAACAGCAGTTTTTTGCTATTGGATCATTGTGGTGGTAATCTTTGCATCTTTTTGCCTCTATGTGAAGACTTTTTTTGTTTTTCTTTCTTTTGTGCAATTAGGAATTTTGATTAACTAGTTTAACTAGCTGGAATGGCTTTAACACGCTGTTTCGATGTAATGTGGTTCCATACGCACTGCTGCCTGAACTGGCTTCTGAGGTGGTTTATCCTTAAAGGTGGTGGGGCTTTCATACTGTATTTCTCTCAGTGGGCACAAGCAGAGAAACACCTGATACTCTGGCAAATGTAAATTTGTGGCCTTAGGTGTCTTTTTTTTCTGGGGGGAGGAGACAGGTTTAAGCTGTGTTGCTTTTCTGTTAAGGGACAGCTGGGGGTCAGTCTGACCAAAAATGCCTCTTTTTGTAGCTAAATTTTGGTACAATGTTGTCTCAGCATAGGGAGCAAGAATGTTAAATTAGCTATTCTGTAATTGTTGAGAAATTTAGATATGCTGAGACAGGAGCCTCTAAACTTATGACGAGATTTAATACTTTCAAAAATGCTTGTGAAAACTGTAACAATAGATATTAAAAACCCCAAAACGTCGTTTTAAAATTCTGATGTTTTAAGTGCTTGTATGTACATCAGAAGCACTTCCATTAAACTTTACAAGTATATTAACCTAGTGCCAAGTAGTTACTGCAAATTAATATTTCAACAAACGGTGTTTATTTGCTGCAAGCAGATATTTATAAACAACCACTGGCAGTAGGTTATAAAGAATGACCTATATTTGTTCTGGTTAAAAATAACACTGGAGTAAAAGATGATGTTGGTTGGTAAATATCCACAATTCATTCTGTCCACTCTTGGTTTTTGATACTTAACATGGGATGGGGAAGGAAATGAAAACCAGTGATGAAAATGGTGTTTCCAGAAAGTATATTAAAGCTGAGTTGTTCTGAAAAACATTAAGTTGTCACTAGTAATTATCAGCCATCTCCTCTACGTATAGTTGCCTGTATTTTCCTTCTTACTAGCAGATTGGTAACTGTCTTTGCAATAAAATCTGCCTTACATAAAGCATAGCAAAAGCTGCTTGCATACAAATGCCAGTTAGACTTAGTTCTACTTTGCTTTTCATGGAAATCTTGTATCACTTCTTACTGGTTTTCCAAGCCTACCATAACCCTTAAGCATAAGGAAGTTAAGGTCTGCTTTTGACTTCCAAACCTTGGAATGTACAAGATATGCTTTCATATACTTGCTATTTGTCTGCATCTTTACATTAGTAATCGACCCCAGGAACGTGGAAATATTAAACTCCCTTGAATTCTTAAAATTTGCCTTTTTTTCTAAATTGAGCAGACTTGCTTTTGGCTGAGTGAGCCAAACAGGCAGAAACCATGTCTGCATTTCTTTAATAACAAGACAGTCACTATAGTACTGCTAGTAATGACCATTTAATTATAGGTGGGTGGGGTTTTTTGCAGCTATATTTACTCTTAACTTGAACAATATGAATTTACAGGCATGCCGGCCATGCCTCAGTGCATGCACTTAAACAGTTACTAGATTTTTGGGGGCATGAATGTAAGGGGTGCTCTGAATTCCTGTAGTCTTCTGAACATTTAATACACAGGATTTAAAAATGCTGTAGGCTTGCTTTAGGGCTATGGTTTCTCACGTGACTGTCTCTGGCTTTTTCAGACAGTGTTGAGAATCGTGGAAATAAACCAAAGAATGACTTAAAAAACCTTTTTTTGAATGACAATCTGTCATGTGATTTCTCAAATCTAGACCTTGACCTTGCAAACCCCTTTTCTAAACCATCTTCTCCCCTGTTCATTGGCTTCAGTTAGGTATGTGCATGTTTGAGTAAAGGTTTTGCAATTTGGCCCTTTCACTAGAGAACTTCACACTACCATGAGTAAGTGTCAGTTGATTGTGCAGAATCTTGTGTTTCCATGGAAACCATGTATATATTTAAAAGGAAAAAAAAAAAGGCAACTAGCATTTTAAATTACAGCTATCCTGGATTCAGAAGAACACATACATAAACCAAATACTGAATGGGGTATTCCAGTTATGCTCAGTGTGGTTCTTCCATGTGTGTGTTTGCACACGTGAGAGGTGTGTGTGTGTGTGTGTGTGTTCTCTCAGCTAACATCTTAATATTTCTATGAAAGCAATCTGATTAAGGTTTGGGTTTGTGTTTTGGTTTTTTTGTTTTTAGTTGAAGACCAAATAACTTGAGTTGTATTTGCAATATGCTTCAGCTCCTATAAAACTAGAATAGAAGATGCCGCATCAGTTGTAAGTTTTTTGGGAACATCCTATTTTTAATGTTAAGCTGCTTCAAACCCCTCCCTCCAGTGTTTTAGGATGTTAACCAATGTAACACAAATGGCTTTTTATACAGTTCTGAATAATGTTGACACACAACACTGGTTGAGACCATGAATGGAAATAAACATCTTATTTAAATTGACAGGTCTTTTCAATATAAAAATAAAATCAGATTTTTTTCAAAGTAGATTATGTTTGCTTTGTTTCCTTGGGGAAATCAGTTCTGTCAGTTTTTCTCTCACTTAACTTCCATCCCAAAACTATCATGAGCTGCTTATGCTGAGGAAATCTGACATGACAAAATAACACGTTCCCTACTGATTACTGTCACAGAGTGAGAAAAGCACCCCTAGTCCATTCTCTCGCCAAGAATCCCCTCCCTCCATCCTGCTTTCTTTAGCAGAAAAATAAAGTCCTTACCCTTGAACAGGAATCTTAGTTCAAGCTCTGTGCTTGGTACTGCGAAATGGGAAAAGCTCTCAACTTTTATTGACTTCAGCATCCCTGGCTAAGCTCAGAAGTCACACAGTGATGCTCTGTTTAGGAAAAATCGCCTTGATTTTGTAATACATGCTACTTCACCTGCATCTTTCATTTTAACTGATAGAAGAACTGTATGAGGGGTTAATGTGTAGCGTTTATAAAGATGCTCTTGCACCTTGTAATTTTCAGCTTTCTGTGTGGATTAGTGTCTGGCCCACTAATCATAATGCATTTATCTGGCTTCTGAAACAGCTTCAGCCAGCTTCTTCACCCCAGTTCATTGGACGTGCATGTTCTGTATGCATGTTCTCCAGGCATCATGTCCCTGGTAGGATAATGGCTTTGGTTTTCTTGGAGTGAACCAGCAGTTTGACTCTGGGTTCATTTGTCTCAGTGTCTGGGTGAAACAGATGCCATCTTAGATACAGTTTTGAGACAGGATTTTGATAGCAACTATAAAAAAAAAAAAAAAGCCCCCCCAAATAATAAATTAAAAATAAATCTCTACCTCTGCTCAGTACTAATGCTAATGTTCCCCACTTCTTTCCTGTGGCTTGCTTTGCCTGACATGACTTTTGTGTGGCAAGGACTAAATACAGCTCAGTTGACATTTGCTACTCAACTTTTTCAATAGTAAATTCCTCCCTGTGGGCACTTCATCTGTTTTCCACAAACAAGCATCATTAGCTGTTTCAATACTGTGAAAAATAAAGTTTTTTGTTTGTGTTTGTTCTTCTGTTGGTTTGGGTTTGTTTGTTGGTTTAGGGGTTTTTTTAAGTCCTTCCTGTGTTCTAGCATCCAGGAGAACAGTGTCAGAAAAAATTGTTTTGGACCTTTTCAGGAAGTATTAAAATCTAACATTTTGCTTTATTTGAGCCATGTGATACGAGTTCCTCTATAGTAGCTTGGTTTGTTGTCCTGGTTTTCTAAGTCACTGTCACTTTGCCATTATAGGCCTTAAGAAAAATAATAATCTTCCATTTAGTGTGGGCTGATAATTTTGCCTCTTGCTGTCACTGCATCACAACATTCAGATCAGCTTTAGGTAACATCCCCCAGGTAAATAGCTTACTGTTCTCTATCCTGTTGTTGCATCCTGTTGTCCCAGCTAACAACTGCACAGAACAAGATTGCAGTGCTCATCTGCTTGTCACCCAGGCAGCTGGAGAAGGGCTTCTTGCCTGCCATGTGCAGAGTTCTACTTTGGTGCTGCTGAAACAAGGACAAAAAGTTCAGGGAGGAGAAGAAGCATGGGGTTTTGCTCCTCAATTTTTAATTTTTTTTTTTTCATCTGAAGGCAATTCCTTAACATTGAACATTAGGGAAGCAGTTTCTATCCTGAGTGATGAGTAAAGAATATTCAGAGTAATAACAGAAACATGGGGTGATGCTAAGGGGCATCTTCTAACCACAGAACTTGTGTTCCTTCCCATACATTATTAAAAAAAACCCCAACAATCTCTTCCCCAAAGCCTAGGATTGGTAATTAAATGGTAGCTGCAAGAATAATGACAGATATGGGCCCCTTGCCTTTACCTTTTTATCACTGCACCCATCTCTCCCATCTGTTTTTTGGGGGTTTTTTTTGTCCTAAAGCTTAGGTGGTTTCAAGATCCTCCTCTTGCATGCGTATTCTCACCATGTGCCCATTTGAAATCTCTCCAAATATTGTAATGAATTAATTAATTGCCAGTTGCTGACCTCAACACAAGTACATCCTGTAAGTCCTGACTTGAATCAGGCACTTTTCTCAGCACAGTGGCCCTTCTGGGGGCTACTCCAAATCTCAACCTTCTGTTCTAAACCACTCTGTGTAATCCTGATGTTGGCTTTCCCTGCCAAAGCAGGAAAGGCAAGGGTGGCATTAAGGACATGAAAGGTATTTCTGGAAGCACCCAACCACATAATCTCAGAATATTTTGGTGTTTTCCCATTGTAGTGTACTTCAACTTACCATGTGGCAAGCCCAGCAAGAGCAGGTGAGATATCAGCACCTGTAATTCTGGTAGATCGTCCTCTCTAAGAAAGTCTTCTTGTAAAAGGGGTATTAGTGCTTCCCATAGTGTTACTGGGTAGAAACCCCTTTGAAATGTGGTCAGTGCTGGAATCCACGTAGTACCACGTGAGAACAAAATTCTGTAATGATAATTGCTCATTATCTAATTATACAAGAACTCACAGCCCTGGAGGGTGAACAACTAATTAAATGGTTATCCGCTTTTAAAATGGCAGCAAATACATGAGGAATATTCATTCTTTTGGCTCTTGTTCCAGGACCAAAGTCACATGTTCCTCAAAAGGTGAATGAAGCAATCCAGCTCTCCCTATCCTGATGCTCTTGAGTGTCCTAGGTGGTTATTGAGATGAGGAATTTTATTCTAGGAGAGTAGACTGCTTACTGAAAAACAACTCAACTTTTGAGCTTCAACTCAAAACTAAGGAGGATTTGCTGACCCAGGTTATCCAGGAAGGCAGCCAACGCTGGCCTTCAGAGCAGTGTGAGTCACATCTTTCATTCAAGGACTTGCTTGTGCAGAATTTTGAAGAGCATATATCTGGAGCTGTAGGTTTCTTGATGTCAAAGCCATGTGCTGGGGGAACGACTTGGTTTTACCCCATTTTGTAACATGTTGTTACCACCTATAGGAAAAGAGCTGCCTGTCAAAAAAGCAGTGGCATTTCTGTGTATGATTAAAGACCCTGCAGCTTTTGCACCAGCGGTAGTAGGATCTCTGTCCTGAATGCTGAACCCACCAATGATAAGTACCCTAGACTAATTTCACTTTCCACAATGTGCCAGTCAGCTTCTCCCTGACCTCACTTCCTCCACAGCCATCATTCCCGTATCTCAGCATTTGTATGCTGTTGCCCCACTTGCAAAAACAGCAAGCACCTCACTTCTTAAACCAGGGTCCCCCAAACCGAAGAGATGTGCCAGCTCTTCAGAGCAGAGAGAAACCCCCTTCTCTCCTGGGGGATGCAGGCAGGCCTCCTCCTGGCAGTAAAGGTGGCTCTTCAGGTATCAGCAGGACAGCACACTTCTTTTGTCCCAGCAGTGCTCCAGCAATCAAGTGGCTCTGAGTTTCTGTGGGATTTGGGAACAAAGCATTCCCCTGCCCACCCTGCCTATGAAACCCAGTTATTGTAGGCACTCCCAAAAGCCAGCCCACAGGCTGTAAAACATCAAGGCACAGTCGTGGTGCTCCCTGGTAGCTCACAGCTCCCACCTGGGATGCAGCAGACAAAGTTTTAGAGCTCTTGGCTTTAGATGAAGCTGCAGTTATCTACCTTGCCAGAAAAGCCCCCTCAGACATAACTCGTAACACAGAACCGGTGCCCTTTCCAGATCCAGGGACTAATTATTTTAATCCAAAAGGCATGATTGCAACTGGGAATGAAATTTCAGCGAGCTCAATGACACCCAGGCAGCTTCTGGAGAGCAGCTGATGTGCTCTTGTCCACATTTTTGCAGTAACGGGTGGGTACATTTTTGGGTTGCCATTGATTACAGAGCTGTTTGCTGGATCTTTTTCTGTTCAAGCTGGCTTTTTTTCCACTTTCCCCAAATACATGGTGCAAGTTTCTCCTGTTAAAGGAAGGGTACTAGCTTTGGAGGTAGGTTGGTCCCTTGTAAATCAGAACACTTGCTATTTTTGGAGGTTTTCTTTAGGAGTGGAGTGGGTCAGAAGGAAGTGACTCCTTGTTTTTTTTTTAATTCCCCATCCCCCCGGACACTGTAACACAGTTGTTGCTTTCAAGAATATGCATGGTCTGTTTTCTTCAGACTATTGGCTTGTCTGGTAAAATAATTAGCTGTTAGGCAGACAGAGGGAAAGGATCACATCTGCACAAGACAGGAAGACTGGGACAGTAGAAAGGGGAAAAAAAAAATCCCTCCTTGAATAACAGCTGCCCACCATGCATAGTAACAGAGCTTGCCAAGAATATTCAAATTGATTTAGGGAGAAAAGCTGAGGAAACCATTTAACCCCAGCCTGCTTGGATCTGTGACAGTATCTCTGTAGGCTGCTCTGATCCCATTTTGGACCAAAAGAAGGGTTTTCAGGCTGCTTGTTTCACCCACCATTCTTCCTCCATCCCCCTTCCTCTTTTGCAATAGGAGCACAAAACACAGACTAATTGCCAGGCATGAGGCTGCGAGCAGCTTTCCACATCAAGAAAATGACCAAAGGTGGGAACATTTATTTCGTATTGATGGGATTAGGTTGTAATTGGATCATGTGATTAAATCTTAGAGCCAGGCAAACTATTCTTTACTTAGTTTGGGCAATAGGAACCTTTTGCTGCCTGCTGTACACTCTAAGCCACCTCTTTTCAACAAAAATGGCCAACATGTACATCATCTGTAAACCTTTCCAAGTGTGTGGGTCCAAAATAACTCACTCAGGAGTTTCCGAGCATGCACATCCATTGCAAATTGTTCTCAAGCAGTTGTGAGGGGTTTTGCATCAAAAAATACAAGTAGCCAATTAGTAGACAATTAGACATGTGAGTCATACAAGAAATCCCTTTCCCTACTTAAATCTTAATTTGTAAGCATCTCATGATTAAAAAATAGGGTGTTTGGAATATTTGTTCTCAAAACCAATTGTCTCTGGGACCATCTTTTCCTGCAGGAGTACCAGGCTCAGTCCCAGCAATCTCTTTGGGATTAACCCACAAATTGATAAATGTAGCAACGCCCAGAACCTTATCCAAATAAAATAAAAATGCAGGTGTTTCATTACTTGATTTTAGGTGCTGGTGCTCAGGTCGAAGTCTGGAGCCTTAAACGCCACCTAAGCTGTGGGTGGGCCTTCCTTGCCAGCTGGAGCCCTGAACTCCATCCTTCAGCCCCTCCAGGCCTCTGCTCAGCTGCAGCCTCCTTTACAACAGGAGGTCTTTGGCACATAAGCTTTTATCCGGTTAAAACACAAGTTCCCTGGGTACCTAAATGTCTGCTGTGAAGCAAATGCAGATCTGCTGAGACCCTGACAGCACTGAGCAGCTATGTGCTGCATCCATGCCTAAACCACAACAGGCTTCACCAGCAAAGTGTTCTCCATCAAGCTTGCCTGCAGAGCCAGGCTGAAAGATGTGTGTGCAAGATGTTTTTGGATCAAGTCTCACACAAAAACAGCTGTGGGAGGAAATGGGCCCAGTAGTCAGACCACATTCACCATTAATATTCATTTATGCACAGATACTAACACAGTCATAGATGACTTCTAAAGCAACGGGCCTAAATACCTCCAGGAAAGAGACGCTTTGTGCTCTGGACAAATGATTTAGAGGCCACTGAAAGGAAACTCAAACCCTCTTCCTCTATTTCATGAGAAGGGCCTCTCTTGCAAAGAGTTCCTGCCTGTGCATCCTGGCAGAGAGGAGACATCTCCTTATAACAGGATTAAGCACCTGAAGGGCTTTGAGGGGCCGCAGCAGTGCCCTCAGCCTCTCTGATTTGCCAGGTTTTGGCAGCTCCTTGCACAGAGCTGACCAACTCCTGGGGATCTTCTGCACACCCTCCCCACACACACACCAGCACAAAATGGGGCACTTGGCAGCCCCTAGCACTGGCAGCTCCCCCCAGGCTACAGGAGATCCTTGCATAGATTCAGGTCTCCAATTGCTTTTGTAGCTCCTGTGGGTGAGAGATGATCCCCTCCTCCTGCAGCACAGGAGCACTAAGCAGGTATTGGATACAGATGTACATTGGAGAAGGCTCAGATGCAGGAGTGAGCAGACTGAAACAGTAGTTAGGTGGATATGCTGGGGGAAGGGAGGGTGGCAAGCTTTTAGTTTAGTTGAAGGGGGAGGAAGGAGGTGCACAATAGAATTACATAATTTTTAATGTGGTTAATCGAAAGCCCCCCAAATTACATCCTTGAATCAGGCAGGATTAAGCACGACAATGCACTGAGGAATGACAGAGATCTCTAGCCCCAAACATAAAGCAGGGAGACAAGTCATCAGCACTTGGCAAGACATGGATTGGAACAAGGAAAATGCAACCCAAGGTAAGAAAACCAACCAGGATGGGAGAGAGACAGAGAGGGAAAGAGGGACAACACAGTGGACCAGGGTAGATGGAAGGAAGGAAGAAAGGAAGGCAATGTCTTCCTATCCATGGCTACACAGTCAAGACCACTGTCAGAGGCACATTTTCTGGCCCTTGCTGGTGACCAGAGAATCAAGCATAGCCTGAGAATGCCCTTCAGAGGACGTGGTCTGTCCCCCTTGTTTTATCTGATGTGACAACAGTTGCAAGGTGTGGAGCAGAGCCAGCCTTCCTTCTCCCCTGGCCAGACTTCTGCACTCAGTGAGATGAGCACAAGGTGGGGGGGTAAGAGAGGTGTTGAACAGTGCTCGGGGGGGTCCGAGGAAAATTTCCACTTGTTCTAGCATTTATTTAAAGTACTCGATGCATCACATCAAGGACTACACCCTACTGGAATCAGCTGTTTCAGAGGAAGATGGAAGTTTTGGTTTTCCTCAAGGACACAGCTCCACTTTGAGGGGCAGAGCCTAGTAAAGCACACAGGAGGGAGGAGACACAGAAACCTTTCTCCCCAGGGCTGGCTTAATTTCCCTGCTCCTGCTGGAGAAGTTATTAAAAGGGTAAACCCACCAACACCAGGAATCCATTTTCTTTCAGACCAATTTCCCCTGTGAATCATTGTGAAGAAGCAAACACGCAAGACCAAATCCAAAAACCATGTCCCTGCCTCCCTAGGAGCCTCATATAGATGGTAAAGCATCACCTTATGCTGATGGTCCATCTGACTTCCAGTATCTGCACGCAGAAGGTGACGCCTGCCAACTTCAAGGGAGATATTCATGTGCACACCAGGCAAGACGAAGCCTTAAAACCACTAGTAGTTACACTTTTACTGCCAGAAGCAACATTTTAATCTAAGTATTGGCTCCCGACAGAGGCTGTATTCTGAGGCACTCCAACATCTTTGCTCCATCTGAATAACTGCGAGTGCCTGTGTTTAATCTATTTTCAAAAGTTGTTTGGTTCGGTGTATTTTTTTTTTTTTAAGTACAAAAGAAGACGTTTCTGTGTATACGTTCATGGCAACAGAGCAACACAGAGACCTAAAGTAATGGAAGGTCCATATGTTGAGAGAATACTGTATGTAATGAGAACTGCTGCATTTTTTGTCAAATGTAATGGGACAGATACGCAGCAGCTGTGGGTTACTCAAGAAGCAGCTAATTTAGCAAGCTGAATTCAAGGATATTTCCCAGATCTCCCAAACAATGAATAGCAGTGTTGTTTAAGATTACCATTATGCCTTACATCCTCCTTTGACTGGAAGCAGGGGGAGGAAGCCTCTATCTGTGCTTCTGGGGCAGAAGTACATGATTAGTGCCTAGCTATCATAGGAAGCCCCAGGGGAGCAAGGGGGTCTGGACTTGAAGGAAGGAAGGAAATTGTGTAGGATAAACAAAAAAGAGCCTCAGGAAAGCAGTCGAGATGGGCAAGACTTGGTGAAAAATAGAAAGAAAAAAGGAAACGCTGAAGGGATCTATTTGAGTTCTAGCTACTATTAAACTTTTAAACAAAGATACTCTCTTCTAAAACAGCATTAGAAATTCAGCTGGTTCGTATTTCTATATAGTTAAGTTTGTTGTAAGGGAAGGTATTAGTCATTTTAGCTGTACTAATAGCAGAACTTTTAAGGCTTGATTACCCTTAGATTTTGCTTTTCCAGGGATTTTACTCTCCCTCCCCATAAAGCAAACAAACAAAACCCCCCCAGACAAACAAAAAAAACAAACAAAAAAGGAAGATACAGACTACCTAGATGTAGCAGATGGAGTTTCACCATTCACAGCCAGATTGACTGGTAAGAAGTCAGGGCTGATGTGATCTGTTCTCCCAGGCTAGCCAGTTTCCCAGCAGCCATCCAGGAGAGCCCCAAACCCAATGCAGCTGTGGCTGCCCTGACCCACAGCACATCTCACTAGTCCCAGCTGCCCTGAATTCCCACTGTGGCTGGAGCTAAGTGCTTCATATTGGAAAGGTAGATACATCGATGGGACCCACACCAGGATCCACTAATTCATATGTTAAAAAAAAAAAAAAAAAAAAAAAAAAAAGAGAGAGAGAGAGCAAAAATGATGTGGTTCAAATTCTGTCTCCCTACAAAATCTACGAGATGTTTATTTTTAGGAGGAAGGTGTCTGCAGTGCCACTGCTGCCAAGAGTGAAGTGCTGAAGTTTGCACCCACTCTCCTGCAGCTGGGAGGTGGAAGGGAGGATAGGGACCAGCTAATCTTAAAGCCAAATTTCTTGCAGGTTTTACACATGTAAACAAAAGCTGCCAGGCCACCCAGACGGTCTGGGGCCTTGTTACATCAACTCAAAGAAGATTTGTCAAGCATAACACAAAACAATCCTCCACCTGAACAGCCCCCCCACCCCCTTTCCATAAGCAAATTAAGAGATTACCTGAGCAAATAGAGTTTGAAAGGGATTTGCAGATACAGTAACTTGGTAGGAGTAACTGAAAAGGAGATTGTTGCATTAAGACAGATTGCATTTATTGGGTTCCCACTTGCTGTAACGCGGAGATAACTGAAGGCTCTGTCACCCTATAAAACACTTGATTTCCACACAAATGAAATAAGCTTACACAAGAAAAGCACCAGGAAAATCTACCTCTCCTGGCAAAGCTCTTCTCTCTGATCCACAAGTCAAAGGTAAATGCCTGGAGCTCCAAGACTTGATGTGCACCCCTGGGGGTAGGGCAGACCACAGGCTTGTGCTTTGCTGACAGGATAATTTCCACGAGCCTAGCTTTAGAAACTCATTATAGCAACATGTTCAAGCCAAACCTTTTCGTTAGCTACAAAGAGAAGGGGAGGCTCCTTCTGCTGAACATGATAAAACCACTGAGCAGCTTCTGTAAGGTAGCACTGGACCTCCAAAGTGTTTTATGGCAGAGCACACTTGGAGTCAGCATAAGGCTATCTCGGGCCAAGGACTTTACCATGCATGATGTACACACGAATGTCTGGGTTATAATACTTTACCCAGAGTCACAGCTGAAAACAAAACAAGCCAGATAAAAGTTTTGGAACTACCTGAAATAAATGTATTTTAAAGCACTCTAATTTTCTTCTTAAGGCTTTTTGAGCTGCTGCTTTATAGCTAGTGATAAACAAATACCACTCTGCTCCCTTATCAGAATTCAGTTCCCAGAGCAGTTCATTCCTTTGCTCGAGGACAAAAGCCCAGTGCCTCAGCAAGAGGAGCCTAAATTTATTCAGGAGTCCATAGGAAACAGCCGGTGCTTTCAACCCAGCCTCTCCTTTATCTCCTTTATTGTTTATTCATGTCTCAGCTAATACTGGCCACTGTGAGCAGGTCAGGCCTCTGCACTCCAAAAAACTCCACAGAAGCTAATGGAACTCAGCCCAGTGCCAGTAGGATGGAGAGAAGAGGTTTTTACATTATTCAGATCCCAGGTTGTGACAGAGGTAAATTCCTTAGTTTCCCAGCTAATGATGTAGACAAGAGCCAGGCCTTTGTCCCATATTTTTGCAGAGGGGGGCAAACATTCACTGAGTTGCATGTAGGGAACCAAATAAACAAGCCAAAACCAGAGCACGCCTTTGGACATTTCTCCTCTTCTTCTCTGAGTCTGTTGAAAATTCTTTTGTAGTGCAAAGGATGTTTACTCCCCCTCTCCTCTGTAATGATATAGTGAGGAGGATTATGCTCAAAAACCTTTAAATGTTTATCTCTAAAGACTGTGCTGTGGTGTCACGGCATGCAGAAGTGGTCCAGAGCCCGAACAGACCAGACATTTCTTTCTACAGGGAAGCAGGGAAAAGGCAGAGGGCAGTGACCACACCAGGTATTTTCTGGAGATTTGCTACCAGGCAGAGGGAAAGACTGCAGTAATGAACCTAGTGTGAAGAATAGGAAAATGGAAGGCAGGGCTCCCATGTCCTCCTTCTAACTGCCTTCATTTGTCTCTGTTTTCCAGCCAAAACGTGGGTGTAATTGTTCAGGCATAGCATGAAGCTTTAAAGACTCACAGTGGATACAGCATAGAGGGAGGACAGCGTGATGTCAGCAAGAAGCGAGTTGTTTTCCTCAGCAGTGGAAGAATTAGCACGTTGGAAATCTAGGCATGTCAGGACTTCAGTCCAAACTGGGAAGAGCGTTTGAGCCCACCAGGATGGCAGGGGGACAGTGGGACAAGCCTAGGTCTCCCCTTGAAGAAAGGCTCGTGGACTTTCCCGAGTTAAGAGCCACCAAGAGCTGTACATATCACTTACACTCTTTAAAGGGCTGCAAAACCCAAAGCACTGTCCCCATGGGGAGAGGAGCAACAGAAGTTTGCCATGGAGAGGGGAGAGGAGAGGTGAATGCCTGCTCGTACAGCAGATCCCTTTTCATTTAACAGCAGATGACAGTGTCACTTATTTTCACAGACAGCTATTTAACAGTCAACATAAGGAAGCATCATGAATAGAGAACAGCAGACAAGGCATAAATTACACAACTAACTAAAGAATATGGTGCCTACTCTACTTTAAAAGGCAGGCCAGATGTCTTCAGATACAGTCAACTCTTAGTTGGTGTGGCAAAACCCTTTCAAGAGCAGCTAACTCGAGTCACAATGTGCGCTTGATTCGCTTGGCTGAACCGAGCTCCTCCTGGGCTGGAAGCAGGATCTACTCACAGCTGAAAATACGGTGGGAATGAGTCAGTTCCTTGGAGCTCGTGTGGGAGGCAAAGACAGGACTGTGGGTGGCTTCAAAGTGTTCAACAGCCTTTTAAATTCAGGCCCAGTTTCTCGGAGGAATAAGGAAACGGAAATATTCACCCAGTATGGATTTAGTTCTAATGCCTTGGGTCAGCCTTGAGAAAATTGCTCTCTGATAGTAACAGCCATTTCCCAGGCGTCCAGGTCTGCTTGCTCCCGAGCCTGTGCAGCCTCAGATGTAATTCTGTAGAGTTTAAAAGCAACCCAGTTAGTCCCTCACCCACAGCAAGGCAGCAGCAGCTGGCCCTTCACTCCTGATGTCTGCAGGCTGCCTCCAAGGCAGGGCAGAGCCTCAGCAGCTTCATGCCAGCTGTTTGTCTGTCCATCTCTGCTCCCTGCATCTCACTCCCTTTGCTTGAGCTGCCTGGGGTAGTAACTCTGCCAACACAGGCATCTCGGGTACTCACTCCCCGTGATGATGGAGAGCTGCTTCAACCTTTCCAGCTTTGTATTGGCAGGGAGTTTCCCTGCCCTGCAGTCTCTCATTCCACCTCTGGCACCAGGAATTTTGGGCTGTGGTCCTACCCACAACCAGTCTGCACATATGGGGGAAAGGGGATGCTGTGGGTTAAATTACCTGGAGTGTTGGAAAATCAGGCCCAATCCAGTTACCTCCTGCCAACTGTTTGCCATTCAGCCCCGCTCTGCTATAGTGCAACTGGAGTCTGGTCAGCTCTAAAGAGGATTTATTGCTTTTACTGGATCAGGCTCACCCTTCCACATAAGTGGATTAATGTGAGTTAGCTTTAACTTAGCCCCACACAGCTCTAGCCAAGTCAACATAAAGTTCCCTACAACCAGCAATGTTGTTGTTTTTCCCTGTCACGATGACTTTTTAATGGTCTTTGTGTGCAAAAGCAGCTTTGCAAAATCTTAGGCTCCTGCTTTCCAACTTAGATGATTTGGCATGTGAAGAATGCAATGAATATTTAAACCTGTAGCTTGGTAAAGCCTGCACAGAGCAGCTAGAAACCTAGCCCTGTTCTTTTGGGGACTGGCCAGCAATCATGCAACATCCTCAGCCCGGAGGAACAGCACGGGGAGCTTGTGAGGATACATCAATCTTCGACACTCAACCAAAATCACCCTAACCGCCCCCCATTCTTTAGATTCTTTTAATTAACCTCAGGATTCATATGGAGGAGCTGTACACGGGTGGAGCTGTGGGTTATTTTGATAGATGACTTGGATCACTCTGCTGGTCGTATTTTACCCACGTGAGAGTAACTGTTGAAGGCTGTTATTTACCACTGGAACCAGGGTCCCCATCCCAGTAGACAATGTGCAACCATGTGGTAACAATCTCTGCCTGGAAGATGTTACCATCAAGCCAGATTAGACGAAAGGGTCAAAAAAGGAAGGGAGCCCTCTTTTGCCCTCATCATACAGATGGGTGAACTAAAGGCTCACACACACATTCAAGCAGCCACCAATTAGGAGTTTACTGTAACCCTTTTGTACACAATTTATCCCACAGCAAAACCAAGGCAAACCAACTTAGCTTTATCGGCTGTAAAAGGGCAGCTGGTTCAGGAGCCATCACAAGAAAACCTCCATCATCCGCTTGAACACACATGGATAGATGCTGGAATACAGCCAAGACAACGTGGCTTTCATCTTCTACATGAAAGGGGGCTCCCTTTGACATTTTGAGGCCCACTTTTTAAAGAGCTGTTATGCAAACTTCGGCTCACATGAGCTTGAACAATACGGGGATGTGTACAACCAACTGGAACTTCCAAAGTAAGCAACATTTCCACACACTGGACCCTGTTCTACAAAGATGGGAGCAGGAACAGTCCCAGGGACTTTGGATCAACAACTCCAATGGGTATCAGTTTGCAACCACCAGCCATAAGGGACCATAGCTGAAAGACATTTAGTTCTGGAATCAGTGTCCCCCAAGCCATGGTTTTGGTGTGGGAACTAGCACGGAAAGATGCACGTTTCTTCAGAAATCGCTGTTGCTCCCTGCAAGTGTGGCTTTTCTGGAAATCCCAGTTTTAAATATTGGCAGTTCTGAGCTATTCAATTTGTGAAGCCATCAGACCTCCTGTAGCCAGTGGCTGTCTTCACATGTGATCATATTTAGGAGACAACATAAACCGGCGTGTCATTATCTCAGAGTGTTAGTTGACTAAGTCTGGCCTACATACACTCAGCTGGACTTTTCCCTTTGGATTGTTATTGTTAGCATGGCCCAGCCATTTTAAGCCTTTTGGAGCCTAGGAATCTTTCTCATCATGCAAGTAGATGCCCAAGGAAATCTTCTGGAATCATTGACTTTCTAGCTACAGTAATTTAATTTCATAGATGGAAAGATACTCACATTGATGCACAAGCAAGTGGGGAAAAAAAAAAAAAAGGTGAAAGCAGACTTCAATCTGGCAATACACACAAAAAAGCCAATCATCCACCTACAGCCCTCCAAAGATACAGCCAGCACTCTCAGCTGAATTAACAAATTGTGAAGCAGACCCTTTAGCAGCTAGAGCCAGACTGAAAAAACCCAGGGCATTACTTGACACATTTCTTTGCCCTGGTTGGGAAAACATGTCACTTCCCTCCTAGATGTCACTGGTATATGTTAAAACAAGTATTTCACAAGCGATGAAAACAACAGTGCTTGCTTTCCAAAGGATGTGTCTGAGCATGACAGGCTGTTTAAGAGAGAGATATGGTGTGAAAGAAAAGTTGCTCTTGTGGGGTGGATGTTTAGTGTCCAGTAGGGCATGACTGCCAGCTGAGTTTGTCCACAGGTACAGTGTTCATAATAAGGCTTTTCTCACATTGTTTTCCAGGTGTCTTATCAGGGATGCTCTCAGCAGGAACAGCAACAGCTCTGTTTTACCCAGCTGCCTGTTTTTATGAAGGCCATAGGAAATTAATTTCTTCAAGACCTCAGTTCGGTTTTCACTGGTCATGGGCCTCAAGAGCCATTACAGGAGTAGCAGAAACAGAAGATTAATGGTGAAAAATTCAAATCTGCTAGAAACCAAGCTAAATTTGAATTTGTGTGTGTCTTTTTAAGTTCAAGTTGTGGTTAAATTCAACAAGGCATGGAGCCTCAGAGCCTACATCTTAAAAACCCCATACCTACTATTTCCAACGAGCTGCGGGCTGATTTCCAGAGATGCTGATCAACTGTAGTTCATGTTGAAGCAATCAACAGTTGCTAAACAATCCAATTACAAGTCTCAAATTAGGGTCCAAACATCAACCAACGAGTTTCTGCATGAGAACTGTTAAGTTTCTACTTTTTGGCTGAATTGCTCAACTGGCCAGGCCTTGTTTTAAGCAGAGCAGGTCTGTCACTTGTGTTGATTGTGACTAAGACTTGAACAGATGACCTCTACACAGATTGTGGTGGCACCTCAGGCTGCAGAATTTTTCTGTATTTTTAACAGGAGGTGGGAAAATGCATAGAAGAGCTTTGCATAAAGAAATAAACAAGAAGGGGCATTTTGGTAGTGTCCTATGTATTAGCCCGACTGTCAGAAAAATAGCTGCCAATAATCAGTATCCTAACTCCATATTTTTGTGGGGTTATATAGTGCTGAAGTCAGTGGGAAGTTTTCCATTGACCTCAGTGGGTCCAATGTTTTACACCTACACAGCTAGGAATTCTTATGGGTTTCAGGAAGAAATTAAGACATTCAGCACCTCTCAGAGCAAAGCCACTTGTACTTAAGAGCCTATATAGGGACTTTACACCTTTGTCTCAGACACCCAGTTCATCCTATTTCATATTCACAGCTACAGCACAGCTGTCTGTGAAAGTATCTGAGTCCCAGAAAGCAAACATTACAAATCCAGCTCAGTGTCAGCAATCTGACAAACAATACAATACATTTGCTGCCTTTTCACTACCCGTCTCATACCCTCAATCTGTTTTGTGTCTTTTGACACATAGGAGGCTTCAGAGAAACTGTAACACATTAAGAACAAAATATCAACACAACAATGAGAAAATTAAGTAAAAGCACCCGTAAAAGGGGATTAAAAACACTTGCCAGGAGGAGGAGACACTGGTATTTGCAAAATGGCTGCTTTAGAGTCCCAGCTCCTGAACATCATCCCATTTGCAGGGCTATCTTTAAAAAAAAAAGAACTGGCTGGGAGAAATACCACAAACTATCACTTCAGGACTAGAAAATCTCCAGAGAAAATGGTAGATGGGTTGTTAAGATATTTCAGAGAAATTAAATATATTTCAAATAAAAAATTGGCAGGCTTAATGAATAAACTCACATTGCTGTTACATTCAACTGGATTTTTTTTTTTGAGAGGCACATAAACTTTCCTGTTTGAGGGCATAAATCAATGACAAATTGTCTGATGTAGGGAAGAAATTTCGTCTGCTAGCAGATGATTCCAATACAGAGTTTCTTGTATTCTATCCCTTTGAAGTATCTGGTACAGGCTGTGGTTAGAGACAGGATATCAGCCTGACAAACCCCAAAGACATTTTCTTGTAGCTCAAAGTTCAGATGGTCACAAACAGCAGTTGTTCTGGTTAGAAAAAAGTATCACGCATTTGCTCTAAGTTCAAAAGCTCTCTGCACAGCACCTGGATTTTCTGCTCTTAGTGTGCCACATCTTTACAACCACTTCCTCCAGGAAGGGGCCATAAAATGTACTCTGATGGTGACAGCTCTTAAAATGTTATATATGTGAGTGGGTTTGAAAACACAGTCCTTTCAGGGGTGCTTCTTTGTTATAGGGCTTTTTTTTCACATGTATGTTGGTACAGGGGCATCTTTCCAGCCTTCTAATCTTGGACTGGAAATTCAACCTTCTATCAGAAAGAATTGCAGCCAGCTCAAAATGCTGCAAGCCATCAAGGAGGGAAAGGTGACTGAAAGCACGTCCTTGCCAATTTGTCACTTTTTAAGTCAAAAGTGCTCACTCCTGTTAGATGCATTTTTTTGTCTTTCCCAAACTGGTTTGTGAAGGTTCAAGTGAATCAAATGACCTGGCAACTGGGTGCAATAAAAAAGGTGATGCACTAAGGAGCTGCGGTTAAAACCAGTGATCCTGGGGTCCCACAAAGCTCTTCCTCAGCTGTCAGCCGGATGGTCTCGTTCCTCATTCACCCACTTGTAATTTTGCAGGAGCAGAAAGTGGCTCCCATTTCAAACACAGCTCTTTAAAGACAGAACTGGGGAGCTGGTGCACTGTGTAGGATAAGAAATACCTTTTTATGGACTTGGGCTGTCATGTACTTAGTGTCTCTGATGAGAATGGGGGAGGGAAAACGCCATGGAGAGTTTACCTCAGGGAGCTGCTAGCAGAGCAGGTTCTTTGGTTGCCAGACCTTGAGATACTGGCATCCAAATCCTGCAGATCCCAGGAGATAAATTCTAGCTTCATTTAAGTGTATGGGATTTTTTGCCACTGACTTAAGTGGAGTCAGGGTTTTCCCTCGTGGAACTGGGGAATCTCCTGCTATTGAATGGTTTGCTCTTCTTCAGTCTTCTACCTGGTGCTGGAAGGAGTCCCTTTGTTCCAAGCCCAGGGAAGCACCCAGCAGCCTGCTCCAGGCCTGTAGCACTTCAGGCTACATGTGGAAGTACAGCTATGCCTCAGCCCTGTGGCAGATGGCAGAAACCATACATAAACTGTGGTACTGAGGCCTTGCCAGATCTGGCCAAATGGTTTGCACTAAACCCTTCCATTTCAAGCAACTGAATGGATGCAGAGGCATTCCTACTCACCAAAATGTCCATGGTTTCCCCACAGCCCTGTCACTGGCCTCAGATTAAAAGAGCCTCTGGCCATTTAGCACATAGCTCTCAAATCACAGCAAAGCAGATGATTCCTCACATCTCTCTGCTTTATCCCTATTGCTATTTTGCTTTCTACTTTGGAAGCCTTCCTATTTCTGTGGCTGGCTCAACCACTTAATGGGGTTGTGGGGTTTTTCCCAAGATGAAGATGTTCACTGAACTCTATTCACTAAGTAAACGGAGAAATCCTGCAGCAACACCCAATACTTGGGGCCACTGCAGAGAAAACCCCAGACATTGTTGCCAAGCCACCAGGGTCAGCCACACAGCTGGAGTTTTACCTGTTTATTAATTTATTTAAAGGGTAACTATCACTTGGGCTTTTAGCTTGTGTTGGTAATTTCAAATTTCTGCTCCAAGAGGATGCGCACACACACGCATATAATATATTACATGTACTTGTGTATATACATTTCCTGCTTGGCAGCCTGAGCCACAGCATTGGTCTGAGCACTCATCTCAGAGGCACAGACCATTTGCCCTTCCTGGCAGGAATACATGGCAGCTGCTGGGGTACTTCAGTTTGAACATCAGATTCCACACCAATACAATACTGGGGACACTGGGAACTTCATTTTTAAAAGCCCTCAAACAAACAAACAAACAAGCAAACAAAACTACATTTCTTCTTATATCCCAAATCTAGGATCAACCATGTATCTTGCACCTGCATCCAGTACTAGCTTCTACTCTGCCTTTTTTACCTGCTCAGTTTTCTGAAACAAATTTACTGGGATTTGAATTTTGCAATGTTCATACTCAAACAAAACCAGCAGAGTGCTGCTTCTTTTGGCTGCCCACATCAAAATGCTCTTTGTTTTAAGATGTGGCCAGCACTTCTGCACAATGTGGTTGAAAGTTATACTTTCTAACCAGGCTTTCATCATTGTTCTCAGGAAGTTGTAAAGGGTAAGCCCTTCTAAAGTGAAATCACTTGAGTTCAGTAGCTCTCTAATTGGGCTTTTAAGGTTGGGAATAGCCCTCCAAGGCACAAGGAAACTAATGCTTCAAATTTTAGAAGCCTCTGAGCTTTTAGGTTCTGAATCAGGCCAGAGCTAAACATAATCAGAATACCAGAAATCTCAGATTAGAACATAGGGTATACCTGCGAACAGATCAGACTTGATAAATTCACCATCAAGGATCTCACTGTTTGCACTGGGAAGTTCCCTATCCCCATTATTTTTTCGTAAGATTGAACCGCCAAGTCAAGAATTTTAACAGTTAATAAGGCAACACTGGCACAACAGTGAAACAGAGAAATTAGGAGTGTGAAAGAAAAATGCTTGCTCAGAGTGGCAAATCTGATACTAGTCTTGGCAGTTCCCTTAAAACAGACATTGGCCAATCCTGCAGCTCATCATGACATAACCGTAGAAAATGCAGAAAAAGAAACGTCAGTTTGTATTACACTCTCTATATAATTGAGAGGAATTAAGAATTCTAAATAAGGCATTGTAAGAGTTTGTAATGCCTTAGCTGTCCCAAAGTATGCATTAATTCTATCTCCCCCATGCAATGATATGTATTCTTAACATCACTGACTCCTTAGGTCATTACATGAATCATATTAAGTGTGGAAACGACTTTGTACTTTCCTCGCCACCTCAGAGCACACATCAGTGCACACAGCTGGGACTGAGCATACAAAGAGCTGGGATGTGTTACTGTCCTCGAATGGAAGCCTTTCTCTTTACAGCCACCCAGATTGCTGCTGTGAGATGCTGTCTCACATGACATTAGGCAGCAGGCTTGAAATCTAGCAGAAGTCAAACTGAAGTCTGTCAAATCTTCCTAACTGAATTTACAAGGGGAGGAGGGGGGAATGAGATGAATGGTATGGGATGGTTGCACATGAGTGCAGAAAAGCAACTAAAAATATTTGTAGAGATCCAAGTACACCACCCCAAAAATACACACATACTTTCCACCATTTAAATATCTTGTCTCTGGGTGGAAGCCAAACACTTTTCTATTTATTTCCATGTATGACACAAAGATAGTCAGGATTTTAATTGCCTACTTCAAAATGTTAAGAAAATACCAGAAGGCTGAACATCCTGGAGAAGGACAAGGTGTTAGGAGGATGTTAACTCATCTAGCATCCCTTGCCGAAGAAAGGAAAATGTTTCCGGTTGCATGTTCTGTTAGCTCACTCTGCAATGATTTGTGAAAAGGCTGCATTTGGTCTGTGTGAGAAGCCAAGTTCTGCCTGTGACAAGAATTGGGAGCACATGCAATGATACCTCTTGTTCCCAGGAGTCGTGACAACTACTTCCAATTTGCATTTCCAAGTGGAATTAGCAGAGAAAGGAGATTTACACATTCCTTGCTATTAGGCCTGCTGGTTTGATTTCTGCTCCATGGCTGTGAGGTTCCTGTAGAAGCCCAAACCTCCCATTTAATCTTCAAAGTGACAGGAGAGACAACCTTTGTATGAAGATGGTGGTGGACTTGTGCTCAGGATACTTGTGCCACAAATTCTCTTATTTGTGACTTCACACAAGTAAGCCAAACTCTTGGAACTCACTCATTTTCACAACTCATTTTCACAACTCATTTTGACTTCAGTTTTGCCCATTTAAAGGGCAGCTCTCTGACCAGAGTGAGAAAAACTTTTTGTTACTGAGTCTGGGTGAACCCTCCTGATGCAAAAATTCTGCCCCTGCAGCTAATACTGGGCAGCTGCAGTCACTCCTGAGAAATGTTTAACACTGCTTTGCTGTGGTGCCTTGCAGGAAAGCAGAGTGGTTGTAGCTGGAGAGATCCCCACGCTGGGTATCACTCAGAGCTGCCCTCCACCCCCCTTGCAATTCCTGACCTGATAACTGCTTTAATGAGGAAAGGCTTGTTGGAAGCATTTGCAGGTTTCCTGGTGAGCCCAGCCAAGAAAATCCTCTCCTTGCCCTCTGTCTCTGTTTTACAGGCTGAAAGGAGAAAAGTTCACACAGCTGAGACTGCTGCCTTAACATTTGTCTGAACCTGAGGATGCCTCCCCAGGAGAAAGGCCTGGAGGTGAACTGGGTCTGTATTGCTCCTGCTGCCAAAACAGGGGAGAGAGAAGCCAGGAGAACCGTTCTGCCCCAGGCAATGGTAGTAGCCCATTTGTTGTCAGGTCTCTGCTATGAAACACAAAGCTGCATTTGTCAGTGCCTAAAACTCAAGTCTGGGTGATAGGACTTTGTTCTACAAAGCAATTCATACTAGCAATCCATATTCATTAGCAATTCATACACTTACTAGTATAATGCTTACAATACCAGTGTCATCTCCAAACTAAATCTCCTTGATTGAATCTTTCCAGGAGAACAGTGCCTGTGCCAGATGATCAGCAGGAGTAAGCCTGGGATCTCAGCATGGATTAGGCTGCAGAAGGTAGATTGCCTTTCACAGTACCTCACATCTCGGTGGTGGTTGTGTTTTTCACAGATCTAGAGTCCAAACACACCATTTACTGGTTCAGTTTAGAAATCTCCAGGCATAAGCAACCCCTTTGATTCACAGAAGGATGTTGCAGGCTGCAAGAAGATACCTGTCTCAGCTAGGCCTTCTGTGGGACAAAATGAATTTGAATGGACAGGGAACAGCACTGATGTCTTCCTGCCATGATTAGTCAAGAGAATAAAAGTCAAGAGAGTAAGATGAACAGACCAAGATTAGTCAAGAGAGTAAGGTGAACAGGGACAACAGGCTGCTGGAGTCCCTTTGCCCTCAGCTTAGCCATGGATGGAGTGAATAGCAGTGCAGACCAAGCAATTTTGTGTGCAATGAGCGTCCTCCTGAACACACAACCTGACCTATTTTTTTTTTTTTTTTTAATTTGAAAAAAAAAATACACTTATACCATAAATCTAAGCAGGAATACATGTTTATAACATAGAATTGTTTTGATGGAAAAAGACCTTTTAAGATTAAGTCCAACCACTAACTCTACCAAGTCAGTGCTGAGCCATGTCTTGAAGCACCACATCTGCATTTTTTAAACACTTCCAGGGCTGGTGACTCAACCACCTCCCTGGGCAGCCTGTTCCAGTGTTTGATAACACTTTCAGGGAAGAAAGTTCTTCTGCTATCCAATCTCAGCCTCCCCTGGCCCAACTTGAGACCATTTCCTCTTGTTCTATCACTTGCTACTTGGAAGAAGAGACCAACCTCCCCATCGCTGCAACCTCCATTCAGGTAGTTGTAGAGACTGGTAGTGTCTCCCCTCAGCCTCATTTTCTCCAGGCTAAACAACCCCAGTTCCCTCAGATACTCCTCGCAAGACTTGTTCTCCAGACCTTTCACCACCTTCATTGCCCTTCTCTAGACTTGCTCCAGCACCATAATATGAACATATATTATTTCTAGAAACACCTGAATACAAATATAAACCAATAAAAAGCAAATGCAGACACATTCCACTATCAAGGATACTTATACAAACAGGCACTTCACTCTGCCAGGTGGGTGCAGGTGAGGCAAAGCACTGCCACTGCAAGAGGCAAACCTTTTATCTGAGAACAGGTAGTTTGGTGCCTGTGCTCTTTGCCCCCCCCCTTACTTGAAGCAGCTTTGTCATTCAGCAGCAGCACATGGAACAAAAAAGAAAGCATGGCTTGGTTGTGTTATCAGTTACCTACAAACACAGCTGGGCTTTTCAGAAACATGTGGTGTTGGCCTGAAAGGAGGGTGTAGCCACGGGGGTTTGGCCTCTTCTCCCAGGCAGCTATCAGTAAGACAAGAGGGCATGGACTTAAGCTCTGCCAGGGGAGGTTTAGGTTGGATATTAGGAAGAACTTCTTCTCAGAGAGGGTGATCAGGCATTGGAATGGGCTGCACAGGGAAGTGGTGGATTCTCCATCCCTGGAGGTTTTTAAGAAGAGACTGATGTGGCACTCAGTGCCATGGTCTGGTAACCACAGTGGTAATGGATCAAAGGTTGGACTTGATCTCAGAGGTCCTTTCCAACCCAGATGATTCTATGATTGGTCCCATTGGAAATAACTAAAAATTCAGATGTACACACTGGTTTTCCTCTGGTTTCTTCAGTCAATTTGCTCCAGCCTGGTGCCTGTTTTAACAGGGTTATTCCTCTTCCATCTTCCACAATAAAACTCTCAGAGTGGGGACAACAGTGCCAGCAGCTCCAGAGGCCTCTCCTCAGTGGCAGCATCTCACCAGCCCTGCAGACTCCCACCCTCGAGAAGCAAGGTGGCCCTCGCTTGGCAGTCATGTCAGCCAGCCCTGTTTCTTTGGAACCCATCCCTGCTTTGGTGAAGCCAAATAAAACAAAAAATATCCCTCTGGTGTACTTCACCCAGCACGAAGCAGCACACGGGATGAAGAGAAGAGAAGGGAGCACAGGGGGGAATCTCATCCACCCTCATGGGCAACAGGGCCTCTGCCATGCCCCCAGGCCCAGCCACCCCCCAGTGACATCCTTCCCCCAAAATCTGTGAAACATCTGAAAAAAACACCTGAAAAATGGTTGGAAAAACACCTGCCCCCATTCCCCTTGATACATTTGGGCATGTGTGGCTATCATTCGCCACTGAAAAACGTAAAAATTATAAAAAAGAAATCCATTTTTTCCTCAGAAACCCCAAGGTCCTTGGGAAGTCCCTGCTTCTTGGCACCATTTTGTTCCCCCTCATTTTCCAGTCAGCCAAATAACAATAAACAGTGTCATTTTGATATGATGTATTTATATTTACATGGTACATTTTAAAGCAATAGCTACACTGATCATACATATTAGAAACAATAAAAAAAGAAGTTAAGAACTAAAATGTACATCATACACTTGTATATATATTTTTTTTTACACAGAGGTAAAAAGGCTTATAAAAATCAATACAACAGGGTTTTAACTTTTAGTATATAGATACAATAATGATGAGGCTTCAGGCACTTTAATTTGTTAACGTGAGCGATAGCTTGGAAAAAAACCCCAAACAAACAAAACCAACAAAAAAACCTTTCCACAACAGAAAAAAAAATTGGTTAATGTTTTGTTACCACAGATACAAAAATAAAATCTGAATAATTTCTCTCAAAATGATTGATGTCAGTATTGCAAAGCTGACTGGGAGAATGCTACACACTGTTCAGCAGCAGTGTGGAAATTAAGGAGAAGTATTTACAAAAAACCCACCCATTTCTACCATTGTGCCCTTACACCACTGCCTTCACAAACCAAATAACACACGCAGCAAAATCTACAAGTATTACAAAAACTCAAGAGGGAGGAAGAAGGAGGGGAAGAAAAAATAAAAATAAAAAAGAGGGATTTTTTTTTTTCCAAACTTTTATTTCCAGACATACAGAAAGGCTTGGAGCATGTCTACTTTACTTAAATAAATAGGGGCACTTCAAGACCGGACAAAAAGCTGTAAGATCTTTTTGTAGTGTTGTGCTTTATAGAGAGAAGATCTTACAGATGTTTGTTTACATGAAACAACTTTGAGAACAGAAATAAAAGGAGAAGGTTGTTCCATTTTTTTTTTTTTTCCTCGAGGCTGGCTTGATGTTTACTAGACACCATTGAGAGATTTGTCAACTGCTATTAGGCACAAAATATTTATATTTCATTCAGCAAACCCAGACATATCACCCAGAGTGTAACACTCCATCCCTTTTCCACTATCATTCCTTTTTTTTTCTTTTCCCAACCGAAAAAATCCCCAGCAACTGCTACGATTTAAGCCTACCAAACTCTACAGTGTATAAGCACATTGCATACTTAATTCATGGTTGACTAAAAAGCTGTGATTAACTCTCAGAGGAATCGTTGGGACATTCCACCAAGAAAGAATGGCAAGCGTTCCTTTTACATTTATTTGGCAAATTAATTAAAAAAAAAAATCCTCTCTTTTAAGACTGATGTCAATGTGCAATAGAGGGAGGGAAAGGACATGCGACCACTGGCAATTTACTGCAGAAAGAAATTATGGCAGGAACAGCAGTGCCAGCTTTGACAAGCCAATCCCTAGCTGCCTCAAAGTATTCAGATTGTACTATGCTAGTTAGAGCTCACTGCACTAAATCATTTTATTTTTTAATAAAAATTATTTGGCTATTCCTTGTAATATATTAGAAAAATACTCTTTTTCCAAGCTAATTACAAGCCTTGTACACAAGACAACATGACATTAAAGAAAAAAAAATATAAAAAAAAAATACAAAAAATTTAAAGTAATCTTATCCTGCTGTATGCACCTTATGCATCCACTTGATAAATCTGCGTGGTGAACTGGGGAGGGGAAAACCAGGGAGATGCTTCAGTCTGGCCCCTTTAAAGACTCACACGCTTAATCCTGCACACGGACTCGGAGAAATGCCGGCTGCACGCGCAATAGGTCGAGCCATGTGTAAGCATCTGGAGGACTGGGACTGCAGGTCAGGGGATGGAAGTGGTGGTTAACATCCTGGCTTTTAATTTTAAATACCTGTTCAGATTGCTAAATGTAGTTTCTACCGTGGACACTTGTGTTCTCGTGCTCATGTATTATACAGAAAACAAACAAACAAATACGATTTTCCATATAATCCACCACTTAATGCAGCATTTCCCCAGAATTGCCATAATAGTGCTTTTGACATTGCATTGTTAGTAATACTTTGCATAACAACAATTTTCCTCATCTGGAACCATAGTGTTTTATTCACAGATGATTACATGGCTGGCTAATGACAAAGCTTCCCTTTCTTTTGGGCAGAACTCTGAAAACACAGTTTTATTTTTCCAATGTTATTTAGGGAAAAAAGAAAACCCTAAAATTTAAGTTTCCCTTTCAAGTAGTGGTCTGAAATGATTACAGGTAAGGAGAACTACCAGATTCTCAATGGTTATATGACTATGGTAACTGAGCCTTGTTTTCTGTTCACGGAGCTTTATGAACAGAGAAATTTAAGATGTTTGCTGAAGGAAATGACGATGGACTCTAGAAGACAAACTGCAGCTTAGATGGCTATTCTGGCTTTGGAAAACAGAACAAAAAACCCAAGAAAACCAGTGACAGAAATACTGTGTTCTGGTACAAGTTTGTTACTAGCACACCTTCTATACACACACAACAACTTGATGGCAAGTCAAAATATCTTCCAAGTGAGATTTCATTCACTACACCACCCCATTTCTAGAAATGCCAAAGCTTGCTAACGTGCTGATGGTACCGCACAAGTGGAGGCAAGATGGGCACAACCTGGAGATGTTCTACAATCCACCACCATTTAAGCAGTTCTTTTCTCAGACTCATTTAAACTGAAACAAAAAAAATAAAATAATATAAACATGTACAAGACAGTCTGTTTTGATTACAGATTAATAATACAAAAGTCTATGCGGTAGGTTAGTTAGTTAGAACACTTGATGAGCAAACCAATGCAGTGTGAGCCCCAAACGACCGAACATAAAGTGATCCAAACTGGTGGTTTCTGGATGCTGCTGGGCACAGTGGGCTGCATCAAAATGAGTGACCTCAATGCTCCAAAACCAACGTGTTCCTTGAACTACAGAAAAAATGTAACACTTCGAATCCATCTGTAGTCATCCAGCAGCTTTGTGTTTTCCACCACAGCACCTGCACATGACCCCACAGTGGTAACAAGCCCGAAGCGGCAAGTAACAGCACATACATGGAGCAATGAAAGACAAGGCGATAAGGGCCATCCACCGGAGGCAAAACATTTCATCACTGGTGTCACAGGAGCAAGGATCTGTATAGTCTCCTTCTGGATCGGACATACAGTGATAGAGCATAGTGTCTGCACACCACATACAGCTCACTCGATGGATGCAAGTCTTGACGCGGTCTGGAGCATCCTGGCATTGACCCCGTTTGTTCTCCTCGTGGTTGAACATGTCCCTGCAGTACACGCACCGTGACCTCTCACCATCTTCCTTCCTCCTGGGCTTGAATTTGACAGGTTGAGTCTTTATCACAGCACCCTTGATATCTTCACCCAGGTCAAAGTCCGAGTTGTCTACATAAGGATAAGTGTATTCATGTTTTGAGGCCTCGCTTTTGGCAAAACGTACGTAGGAATCCATGTCATCAGGATCAAAGTTCTTTCCTCGTGCTGGGGCATGGCGATAGTCCTCGTATCCAGTCATCCAAATCTTTTCCCGAGGATTGATGCGCACTATCTCCTCATCATCATCTGGAAAGTTGACGTGCCGGTAGGATCGTGGTACTGACTGTGGAAGAAGGGATGAAGAGGGAGAAAAGATAAAGCAGCTCGCTTCACTATTAGCTATCACTATCTCCTGGCTTAGTGAAAAGCCAACACTTAACAATTTTGTCTCTCCTTCTCAGTACACCCTTTACCATGACCCACCACATGAGTTTCAGCCTTTGGCTCAGGACTGAAAACTGTCACAGACCTGCAATGGTCTGTGTGCAAATGGTACAGTGTAATATATTAAATCACAGTGTAACCCTTTTTTTAAAAAAAAACAACAAAAATAACCCAAACCCAAAACATCTGAAGGCATTTAAAGCTGAGAAGGGGGAGGAAAGGAAGGTGGGGCGTGATGTGGGGGGAAAACCAAACACCCATCTTAGCTAGGGTAGAGAGAAACCTTTGGGTGGCAACACTGGAAAGAAACCTTACTTGTTCTAGATGGTAGTGATCAGAGCTGTAATGGTCATGAAGGTGTCCACGAGTGCAAATTCTTCGATTCTCGCAGGATGCAGGAGAAGCCAGAGTTCTCACAGGCTGTTCCCTTTTTTGAGAGGAGTTAGAGGAGCTATCTGTAGCGTTCTGGTTAAAATGGAAAGGGGAAAAAAATTGTCATACAATCAGCTGTTACTGCAAGTGGTATTAAAAGAGATGTTTTGCCACTCACTGACTTCGTGCACACCTGCAATATTGGCAACACTTGACAGCAGGCAGCTTCATAAAGTTTCACATAAAATATCTGAAAGCAGCAGATCTGTTGCCAGGCCATAAAAGCTGTCGCCACACACATGGAAAAGTAATATGCCATAGCCTACCCATGACATATCCACCAACACCACTCATATTCGCTTGGCATGTTATTTGTTACACTGGGCATTGCAGGATAATCAGTGTTCATGTCAGAAGCTCACCCTAAAGAGCAATGTTAAACTCTGTCAAATGATGCAATCGTGGAAGTCCTGTGGGCAGACTCAGACAGAGTGTGCCCAGGCTGTACCCCACTAGTTACCCAGGCTACAAAAATGCTGGCAATTTTGTTAACCCGCAGGCATGCCATTAAGCCAAGAAATCCTTTACACGTTCTTCTCCAAGCACTCACTGAATTCCAGTTCATCCCAGGATACTTGAATGCTCAGCTTTCCTTTAAAAACTTCAGGCTTTTTTTCCCTCCCTTTGTCACTAGTCTCTCACGTGCAATGAATGCTACTTGTGTTTACATACATTCCTGACTGATGGTGAGTACTTTCTTTAAGTTAATTAGTTACATCATTACACAACAACGATCATGAAAGGGTGAGATATCACACAATAACATGCTCTTGCCAATACACACAGACTCTTAACACACATATTTCTCCTCCTGGAGAAATATACGGTGAGGTACCAGTCTTAGCCATCCTCTCCTCCATAGCCCTTCCTAGATTAAAGCAGTTCCAATACAGTATTCTAGACATTCAGGATTCTGCCCTTTCATTCTCTCCAAAGATTGGTCGGGCTTTTTCATACTAACATGAATATCAGAGGACAGCTGTTAAATACATTAACAGACTAGGAAAAAGGGCTTCCATGCAGAACAATCAGAAGAGCTGTAACACTGCATGTAAAATGTTGGTGCTCTAAAGTTAGAAAAAAATCAGAAAATGGTTTGGCTTGGAAGGGACCTTCAAAGACCAGCTTGTTCCAACCTCCCTGGCACAGACAGGGACACCTTCCTCTAGACCAGGTTGCTCACAGCTCCATACAACCTGGGCTTGAACACTTCCAGGGATGGGGCATCCACAGCTTCTCTGGGCAACCTGTCCTAGAGTCTTATCACTCTCAGAGGAAAGAATTTCTGCCTAGCATCTAAGATAAATCTACCTTCTTCTGGTTTAAAGCCATTAGTCCTCATCTTGATGCTAAAAGACCTTGTAAAAAGTTCCTCCCTAGGTTTCCTGTAGCCCCTTTAGGTAACGGAAGGCTGTTCTAAGGTCTCCTTGGATCCTTGTCCAGACTGAACAACCCCAACACTCTCAGCCTGTCTACACAGCAGAGGTACTCCAGCCCTCTCATCATCTTTGTGGTCCTCCTCTGGACTTGGTCCAAGAGCAAATCCTCCTCCAACTAACAAGCTGTCCTGCAGCTACAAGTCCAAGGGAAAAGTTTTCATTTGCCACAACAGTTAGCTAGAGACACAATCTCAAGAGTGGAGAAAAGTGGTACCAGTAGTTGAAGAAGACTGGTTCTACTTGAAAAACCTTCCTCCTTGTCAAGAATGCACTCTCTAAATAGTATTTTCCAATGAATGTACTACACATGTCTCTTACTCCAGGAACACAAGAACACTCACTGTGCGTATTTGTTTGTTCTGAAAACAACACTCTGCAAGACTCTGTCCAAAGGTGAGCACACCTTAAGGCATTACAACACAAAATAGATGTTGATCTTCTTTAACTGGTATAGCACTTAAAAGCCCTGCAACTTACTTTGTTGAAAGCAAATATACAGATCTGTTTGCAATGTGATGTAAAGCTAGGCTGGGCTATCTGAGAGGTACAACCAGCAGGATCAGTTTTGAATGGCTGACCCAGACCCACTCATTAGGAACAGACTTTCAATGCATGTGCTCATTTTGGTTGTTTGTTTCATTTTGTTTTTTAAGCAAGTATTTAGAAGCGGAACAACTCTTAAGATAGTTAATAATTCCTCTAATGTGCAACTGGACTGATACTCGGGCTGTTTTTAAAAAGCTGTTTTAGCAGCCCAGTCTTCACAACTTACTAAACAAAGGCACTTCAAATCTGGGCTTTAAACTCATCACAGCTAATTCATATGCCTCTAACTTTAAGTAAAAGAATATCTAATAAATTTTGGGGTCATTTCAAAAGAAAAAGAGCAGCTTCTACAAGCAAATACTTCATAATAACATTAAGCTTCCAACCTATCTGGAAAACCTGAGAGGATTTAAAATTTAGTTACAACACCTGCCCCATGCAAGCACCTTTTTGCTCTGTTGTATGAGGTGCAGGCTCAGATGCGGAGCTGTAATTTAAGCTTCTCAGAACAACAACAGAAAGGTACACACCCCACTGCCAAGGCAGCCTCAGCCTGCAGCATGCTCTCAAAGTTAAACTTTGACTTGCATGAATCAAAAAGTAGGCAGGGCCTTAATGTGGTCCTGTGCCAGCCAGCTGGACCCTTCACCTTCACGGGAACCATGTCTGATCCCTGCTGGGACAAGCCCTTGGTGGATACACTCTGAAATCATCGTGGGTGCTTATTGTCAAAGTGGTGAAGCCTGGGAAAATGATGCAACTGGAGGAGGTTGAACACACTGGCCTGCAACCCCCTCACCCTCCTAGATGAAAATAAAAATCCCAAACTGGACATAACTGCTAGATAATCTTGGTGGGGCAGCTGGGAGCTATAACCAACCCTCCAAGCAGCATGCCTCTCGGGGAAGGCAGTATTTCTGCAATAGGCGACTGGAAAAGAAGCTGTAGGATATTTATTTTGCCTGATTTGTACCTAACCTTGCCTTGCTCCACACCTTATTCTCCTTCAGACCCAGCAGGGCAACCGAGCCTCTCTTCTATATGTGTTGACATGGCTAAAAAACCTGTTTGCAGCATACCACAGAGGCTGTGGTTCTGGTCTCCGCTTTCACCTTATTAAAAATTGCTGCATTTCCACGTTCAGTGTCCTGAGATTAGAAGGGCAGTTTGCCAACACAAACACTTACTCTAGAGTGCCCAGAAAGTGAGAAAGTAAGCTACCCAAGACTAGCTCTCTGCTCACTCGTCTGTAAAAAAAGTTACAGCTGCCTCCTGGTTGGTGACACTAAAGACAACCAGGTGACAAATGTTGTTGCCTGCAGGGTTGCCTTGCTGACCATCAGCTGGGATAAGCACTGTTTATTTCTTTCTTTCTTTCTTTCAAAAGGTCCACCATTGAAGCTTAAACTTCTGTAGGAGAAGAGAGAAGGCTTTTGACACACAGGAATGAATGGTTTCAAGATTAGGAACAGGTAGAAAATATCCCCCTCACAAGCAGAAAGTCATCAGTGAAACCCCACATGCTCCTCCCCTATGCTGGTGAGCACACTCATCAATGATGTCAACAAGATCACAAAGTTTTCTGATGAAACTTAAGTTATTCAAGGGCATGCCAATGAAAGCTGACCCTGAAAACTTAAGAATCTTGTAACACTGTGAGACTCCATGTTAAAAAACCTCACCGTAAGTACCTCCAAAATGCAAAGTGATGGAAACTTCTTGATCTGACATGTACAATGATGCACCCTGAGCCAGCCACTGCTGCTTAGGGAAGAGGTATTTGGGCAAACACAAACAGCCCTGTGACACTGTCAGATTGGTGGCTCAACACCAGAGGAAAAAAAAAAAGCAGCAGTAAACCCCAATCTGTTTGTAGTTCTTGCTTCCCCTCCACCCTGTGCCATTAAGTGTATTTCTACCACGGCAAGCTGACAGAGCCATGGTCAAGAAACTTGAGGACATGGAATAGCTTCTTAACAACCACTAACTAAATAGCCTGGGTCTGCCCAGGCTGGAAAAGAGATGATGGAAGGAACCATGGAAACAGGAAGAAAATCCTATCTGATTCACTGAATCATGAGTCTCATGGGAATATAAGTAGCAGCAGATTACTCTTCTGGTATCCTTCAGAAAATAAGATTATGAGGCATTCGCTGGAACGTGCTCAGATAAGGTTTTAACAGAAGGAGGTACTTCTGACAGATCCCATAGTTAAAACATGGCTCAAGAAGCCATACAGAAACCCACAGAACAAAAAAAAAGTAAGTTCTGAGAATGAAAGGCATGATGATATTCAGGCCTTCAAAAGCATACTGTTGTCTCAGTGCCACCCCACTGAGACTGTACCTGGACTTTGTGACTGGCAAAAATCAGGCATATTCTCAAAGAATATCTGAAGATGCTATCATCTTCAGACAAGTGCCACTATCAAAAATAATGGTGAGGACTTGGTCAGTTATGGAAGCAGAAAACCAGTTCTGTCCCCACAACAAGACTGGGTTTTGGATGTGATTTTCTACCACCAGAATTATCAGTGAAAATTCTGAGGATGGTAGGGAGGGAACACATAAGAGGTTTGTTGCAGGTCACCCAAATACAACACACTCATATAACAGGAACACGTCTAGAAGGGACACGGTCTCCAGAGACAGGCTATTTCACCACGGGAAAACATGTCCCAAAACCACTGAGCCACTAGAAACACTGTCTTCCTCTAAAGCCTGTTGAAACCAGTCCAGCTCCAGTATTTGTTTTTCAGGGGGAAACTATTGAAAACATGCCCAGTAGCCACATAAGAGAAATGAACCCAAAACTAAGTTGTTAGAACAGGGAGTCCAGTAAGAAACTCTGCTTCAGCACGCCCTCAAATGCTCAATCAGAAATTTATGCTGCACGTACTAGAGCTTTGTGATTGCTATGGCGGCCATGAAGTCTTGTGGTTTCACTGCTTGGATAACAAAATCATTAATCACGACCATAATAGTAATTTTATAAAACCCATGCAACACATTTCCTTTTGCATTTTGAGTTGTACGTATCTGAGCAAGCACACGTACTGCATGTTTGATATGGCTGCTTTGAGAAACTACACCAGGCTTCTACATGCAACTAGCTGCACTGTGATCATATAAAAATAACATAAAACTAATTTAAAAAAAAAAAAAAAGAGCCTCTGTTTCCCCCTCAGACTTTCAGAAATGACTTGTTAGATTAAAAAACCAAACCCTAGTCATTAGTAAAGAAGATTACGTTAATGATTACCTGCAGTTTACTTCTCATTGAAATGGATTTGTTACACTAGATTGGCTGGCTAATCAGATGCCTAAATAATACACTGAGATAAGCATCTATTGTGAAAAAGTGACAAAAAGAAGCCTTCTACTGCTCCAGACTGATCACCTTTTCTCTAATGTCTATTACAGAATAGGTTCACTCTGTGTGATGCAACATGCAAAGCTGACCATGACAAAAAAGAAAGATTAATATCAAAATTATTAAGTAATCCAGCCTGTAGTAGCTTGTCAGAAATTGGTTGCCAGAAGGAAATTATGGAGCTCTGTCACTTCTAACTTCCAGAAGTGCTCTCAGTCAGCTAAGGCATTCGCAAGCTTGCTGTCAACAATAACTGTGGGTCAAGCAAGACTAGATGATTTATTTTCCCTCTAGGATTTTAATGGTTACATGAGGTGGAGAAGACAAGGGTGAAAAGAAGTATCATGATGTGCAACAAGTAATTTCAGAAGAAATGGTCCCTAAGGAATCAAACCCAGAGTATGACCTCTGCAAAGAACAAGCCCTCTGACAAGCTGACCTGCTCCCTGTTGCCACGTTCTGCTTTGGCCCATCTCCCACTGCTGTGCAAGCCTGCTCAGTGCATCACCTGTATCTGACACCGACTGTCAACATGCAGAATGGAAACCCAAAACTTTGTGGGGGCTCAAGGTCTCACCTTTACCAAGCCTTCTGCAACAACCAAACCTCCTCAAAGCAGCTCCTGTGTTCACTTTGGGAAGCCTGGACTTCTTAAAGAGGAGCCCATCACCAACTCATCATCTGAAAAGACATCCCTGCCATCCCCAGCACAAGAAACTCATCTCCCTCACCAATTCATGGCTTGAGGATGAGCCTGGAAAAATGACAGCTGGGAAACTGCATACTCCTCCTGGCCATACTCTGGCCACCTCTGGCTGAGACCCACATGACAAGCTACCCAGAAGCAACCGGAACCATTTGTTTTATGCTCTGCCCATGTGCCATCCTGTGGGAGCCCCAGCACAAGCCAGCTCTTCTTCACTTGGCCATTTTCATTTGCTAGAGTAAGGGAAAAAATAGCTGTGCTATCACTACAGAAAGGAAAAATGATAAAGTACAGCCAGCAAGCAGTACTGAGTAAGCACCTATCTGCAGAGCCTCTGTTGTTTATGAACGTCACAAAGAAGAAGTCTGGTAGCTATTCTGGATGCATGGCAAAAAAAATTGCACTTTTCCAAAGAAATTAAGATAAAATACATTCTCCCAGAACTCTCACAGCTTAATCTTGACAGAACAAGTTTTTCCTTTCCCCTCTAGCTTTTAAAAAAGTTATTATTATTAAAAAAAAAAAAAAGTCTTATGAAATGTGGTTTACCACTTTTGAATTTTGCAGAGGGGATAGAGCAAAAATACTATTTTTTTCGTTTGTTTCAAAACACCTTTTCTGTCCATTCAGGAAAACTAGAAAAGGAACAGCTGACACTCTCATTCCACTCTCTTAAGTGTGCCCCATATACTCAGGAAAGCCTACTTCAAAGGAGTCTTGGATTATCAAAGAAAAAGGTTCAATGTGAAAAAACTTGTAAGATTTAGACTCCTGTCTACTAAGAACAAGCTTTTAATTTGTCAAAGGAAGATAAAACCACAGAAGAAAATACTTTCCTTAAATTTGTTTGTTTCCTAATACTGAAGATAAACATTGTATTGAAGAAATTACTTCCAAACATTTTTGAAACATTTTGATACTCTCATCCACTGAAGACCATTGACGCTGAATCTATTCCTACTCCTTCACAGAGTCTGCAGGAAAAGCTTTATGTTGGATCATATTTCAGTATAGTTCAAAGATGAATTGGCTGTACACAACCATTACAATAAGCACGGATTCAGACTTTTCTAAAACCACAACAGGACTATAATTTCGGAAACGTTTGGACTGTTTCCTAGTCACCACTTACACAAACACCAATGTAAAGAACAGAAAGCTGACTAGTTTTACCACTACCTTTTTTTATTTTTAAATTTTGTGGTTATAGTTTTAGCTCCAGGAAGATGCTAGTGGCCATGCTGTCTTAAGTCAGCAAAACTTAAGGAACATTTACAAGGATTCGGTGCACAGTATAATCTCCACTAAGCTAATGCTAAACCTGATTCTGGCATTATGCTTCAGATCTGCATGGACAACAGATGTGTCTTAACAGCTCACTTTGAGGAGTAAAAAGAATATATAAGAATCAGATATGGTCTAATGATGCAGCAAACCCTCAGATGTGGTAAGGGGGAAACCTCAGCAAGATTTTGCTGTTTTGCTACTGCCAGTGATACAAGGTGTCAGACACATGTCTGCAAAAGCAGGCATTTGAAGAGATACAAAGAGAAATGCCTGCAAAAGTCAGAAAAAGAAGGCCTGAAGACAGTACCCATTTTGCTCAGACTCTGCCCAGGACCAGAGGATGTGAGCAGATCCAAACAACAGTTTCTTCCCAGATGATGCCTTGTCCTTACTGCGCCACTGGGCCAGAGCACTGCTTCTATGGAAGGAAAAGTCTGTGCATCAGGTACTTATAAAGGAAAACCAGAATGCTGTCAAAGGGGAAAAAAAAAACCCAAACCACAAGCCCCAGCTGCTGTGGCTGCTCCCCAGGCAGCACAGAAATTTCCAGGCAGAGTGGTGAGAGTGCGATGGCTCTGCCTACCTACAGAGACACTTGTGTCCTTGGAAATCTGGAGAGCTGAGAGCTACATTGCTTCAGCACCATCTTTTTACCTAAATCTGGGAACTGTTTAAACCAACTAACAACTTAAAACCATCTTGGGACAGAGGCATGCTCTTCCATTTTTCATAAAAGGCTCCACCAATACGTTTATGCCTTGGAAATGACATCTTGGTGCTGCCTACAGCATTGTCAGGATGATCAGCTGCCCGATATTTGTGTTTCTACAGCTCTGCAAAGATTAGCAAAGCCTCACTCCTCTAACAAGTAACATAAGCCACATTACCACAGCTGTCCTCCACTAAGGACATGGGAGATGGCCACAGAGGTCCATACCACATTAGGGATGTTATGGTCCTTGCTTCTCCCTCCCACCGGTCCCATCACCTGCTCTGTGTGCATGCCTGGGTGGAGAACCACAGGAATCCAGCCCAAAAAGTTTTCTGTTTCAGCTGCCTGGCCCCAGTTGACCACCAGTATAGGCTTGTGCCCTGCTGGTATATGAGGGTCTCCAGGCAAAATAGGGGGTAGAGATGGAGGGATGAAGGGGAGGGGGGGGCAGAGAGGGAGGTGGGTGCCAGCTCCTCTTTAAAGTCTTCCATCTTTGACCTCCTTGCCATCAGCATAGCTGTGAGTAATTTGAAAAGCAATACCTCCTAATTTCAATGTGCTAACAGGAAAACTCAGCATAGCAAAGACTGCTGAAGAACTTTCCTTTCAGAACACGGGTAGGGATGCTAGGAAATAAAGGAATAAAGCTCAGCCAAGGGGGTGTTAAAACCCTGCACGTGAGCAAGGGATGGCAAGAGCCCGCACTGCTGCTCGGCAGAGCTGGAAAGATGGGAGGCAGGAGGGGGAGAAAGAATAAAGCTGGTAGGGGGAAGAAAAATGCTCATGACAATTAGATTAGCTAAGATAAAAGAATCAGTGCACATAATGCATCATTAATGTCTTTGCCATGTACAAGTTCAACACTTCAGCCTCCCAGTTCAGTGGCACGCTTCTTCTACATAATGCACCAGGTCACAAACAAAGGAGAAAAAACAGTTAAATGCAAACTTTCCAAAGCAGACTTGATAGGATATTTTAAGAAGTCAGTTAGGGGTCATTTATTCTCACAGTTCTGAGCATCCACGTTATTTTAGCTGGAATTCATCACTAAAATAGAATCCAACAGCTGATGCAAACTTTTAAAATACCCTCTTCACATGCACTGCAAATATTTCAGGCTCTGCTTAAAAATGCAATGGTACTTATTTACTTCTGCCTTTCCCTCTCCTTTTGCAGACCAAGCCAGAGCCAGAGAACTGCTTCCTATAATCACTTCTGATTTAATTTTCGTAAAATATTTACAAGATACAGGGCGAACAGACCCTTGGTAAAACACATTAAGCAGGTGAGGGAAGGAAACAGGGCTATTTAGATGCAGTTGTTTATAATGCATTTCTGTACTGGGCAGAGGTCCATTTTGAGCTCCCTGGACTCTCTTACTCTGTCACTTACTCTCAGTTACCACCAAACACATGCCTACAGGTGGAGGGAACACCATTCTGCAGTATTTTTTCAGTCAGAATGTTAATTTTTTTCTCTTTCCTTTAAAGAGGCAAACACGAGTGCCTGCCACTTTAAAGGAAAACCATTCCTGAAGCCCCAAGTAAAAAAGCACATTTCATTGTTTAGCTTTACCAGACTCCTCCTTTTCCTTTCTAAATGCTCCAAAAAAAGAAACCCCAAACAAGAAAAAAACCGAAACCAACAAACCAACAAAGAACAAACAACCCAAAACATTTGAGAGGATGCAACAAAATTAAGGTTAGACTAACAAAACTCCGGTGCGCAAGAGACTAGAACTGCTTGTGGTTTTTTTTTTATTTTCTACCTGTTACATGAGACTACAGATTCAAACCAGATTTACCAGTGTTTAAACACCACATAGAAATTATGAGCTCTATCATGAAGAGCAGGGCAACAAAGTCATTTGCCCCACAGTTCTGACTCAGCCCCCTTCATATCACTGCCAAGACAGATACTCAAGCTTGGCACCAGGAGCCAACGGCTTCTTTTCCCCTCTAAATTATGCAGAGAGGCTGGGATGCCAAGGTTGAGCATGGCTTTGCCTGCTTGCTCTGGACATGCCTCCCTCTGGTCCCACCAGCACCATGGGGTTTCCTGAATCCTTTCTGCTGTGACACAGGAAGCTGTCAATCATCGCTCTGTCCCCTGGCCAAGGCTGTCTCTTTCCAACCCTGTTTCACCCCACGTGGGGCCCACTACGCCTGTCACCTTCAGAGGTGGCACCTGGGGCTGGGAAGAGACACCCCAAATCCAGATGGCATCCCTGGTGCCTCCTCCTGCAAGTGCCCTGGGACAAAGGGTTTTGTTCAAACACAGCAGCTGGAGAGACTGCAGCTTACAAATACAGCTGCTTGCTGAAATCCACTTCCTTAGGCTTGTCATGGCTTAACACCGGGCCCAAACCAGGACAAGGCTGTATACTAAAAAATTGGAAAAGGCCATTTTCTATCTTTGCAGAATTTTTCCAGCACCCTGCAGCCAGACAAGGACTATCCACTTCAAGGGCTTACTGCCTGGCCTGGATTAAAGAAGGAACCTAATGGAAAACGACAGCAATATCAGCTATGTATTTTCAAGGTAAAAGCGTAACATTTGGCCATAACACATCCCCCCCATCAACACTTCCTCAGCTATCCTGTTGTCTCCTTCTTGTCTCAATCAAAGGATGAATCTCACAGTAACAACATGAAGAAGGAAAAGGCCACAAATACTAAGGTAGGCTTAGCCACGAGTGTATGAACCCCCTTTACTGCCACAAACACAGTAAGGGTCTGCGGTGAGGCTGTCTCACAGAAGGCTGAGAAGTACATCCACTGCTGACAAGTACATAGTGAACCTCAGGTGGTACTATGACTATCAGTCAGGGTGGCAGAGAATTTTTGCAGCCTTCTTAGCAGATCACTCTTAAGGTTTCCACTGAGCCAGAACTTCTGCTTCTCCAGCCCTACAACAAGCTGGCTCAAAGAGCTAAATCACAAGAAAAGCATTCACTTGCTTTTGTAGGGCTGGTTTTGGGTTCACTTCCCCAGGGCTGGCTCGGTGTGGGGGTCAGCTGTGCTGGTAAAAAAGGGATGGCAGGAGCCCCCTCTCCACTCTGCTGGCTCTTAGCAGCACTGAGGCAAAGGATGCACCAGTCAAATCACATCCCTTGGCTGTGGTTTCACATACAGAGCTAAGATAACCCCTGCAACCTCATTCCTGCTCCCTCATGCCAGCTTCACTCTTGGAACAGCTGGGATAAAAAGGCAAGGTAGGGGGTAAACAAGCTGGTTGGAAAATAACTTGCTTTTCATAGGCACCTTGCCTCAAATCAGGTCCCCTTCACGTAATGCTGAAGAAAAGCCTGGAGAACTGCAGCAGAACAAAAGCAAGGCCAAAAAAAAAAAAAAAGGCCAAGAACCCAGTCTCTATGAATCTCCTTTGACAAACCCAGGTAGGCAAAACCACCATACTGCAAACACAGAAAAGATGAACTGTACTTGCAAATGCTCCTCCTGGCTGAGGGTGAAGGATCAGAACTATGCAAGGGAAACAGCAAAGGCCACTGTGGATGCCTTTGGGGATGGAACAGCTAAGCCAACCTACAGCAAGGGGTCCCAGTAATGGCTTTTTCAGCAGCAAGCAATTCAGGTTTTACCAACTCCCCTGCCACTAGACCAAGTTGCTTTAAGTCCCATCCAACCTTGCCTTGAATAATTCCAATGAGCAGGCACCCACATCTTCCCTGGACAACCTGTGCCACTGTCTCATCACCCCCACACTAAAGAATGTATTCCTAATATCCAATTTACATCTCTCCCAGTTTAAAGCCATTATCCCTTGTCCTATCTGTATGTGCCCTTGTAAGAAGTCTCTCCCCAGCTTTCCTGTAGGCCCCCTTCATGTACTGGAAGGCTGCTCTAAGGTCTCTCAGCCTGTCTTTGTAGGAGAGGTGCTCCAGCCCTCTCTGATCACCTTCACGGCCCTCCTCTGGACTTGCTCCAGCAGCTCCATGTCCTTGTGTTGGGGGGCTCCAGAACTGGACACAGTGCTCCAGATAGGGTCTCACAAGAGCAAAATAGAGGAGGAGAATCATCACCCTTGACATTCTGGCCACGCTTCTTTTGATGCAGCCCAGGATATGGCTGGTTTTCTGGGCTGCAAGCATACATTGCTGGCTCATGTTGATCTTCTCATCAACCAACACCCCCAAATCCTTCTCCTCGGGGCTGTTCTCAATCCACTCTCCACCCAGCCTGTATCTATGACTGGGATTGCCCCGTCCCAGGTGCAGGATCTTGCACTTGGCCACAATGAACTTCCTGAGGTTGGCATGGGCCCACCTCTCAAGCCTGTCAAGATCCCTCTGGAGCATCCCTTCCCTCCAGCATGTTGACCATACCACGCAGCTTGGTGTAGCTGGCAAACTTGCTGAGGGCACATTCAGTTCCACTGTCACATCACAGACAAAGATGATAAACAGCACTGGTCCCAGTAGTGACCACTGCGGAACGTCACTGATCTCTGTTTTGACATTGAGCTGCTCTAAGTTGAGCCACTTTAAAAAGTAATCCTTTAAAAAGAAAGTTAAAAACAACAACAAAAAAATTCTTCCACCTTTATTTTACTGTGTGCTAAGAAAGGGCAATTTTATCTTGCCCATGTTCTGCTTGTCATATTTGTGCCTTAAGCACACAGATGCACTAAAGCATTCAGCTCCAGATGAATTACAAAGGAACACACTCATAAACAGCTTCACACCTTAACTCATCACATAGTTTAAGTACATTGCTACACAGCCAAATTATTTTTCTCAGAAGATAAACAGGCAGCTAGCTGACTGCAAGTGTGAAATGGTGTTACCTTACAATGCATCAGCTAGAAACTACAGCTAGGATGGCACCACTCAATTCACCTTAGGACAAGGAATCCTACAGGCAGGTTTGCTGGTGACCCTTCTTGTCCTGAATACTCAGGTAACTACATATTACAAGAAAACTGGCTTTTGGTAATCTGAAGATTACTTGAATGAATGCAAGCCTGGTAATACCTACTAAAATAATTAAGAGTATAAAACTGAAAGAGCTGGCACACTATAAACATGCCACCAGATCATCATTAAGTACTGGGAAAGGGGAAAATAGGTGTTATAAAGACAAAGAAAAGAAAAAAACCAGAACTTGACAAAAATCTCCCTTGAACTGTGCAAACTAACCAAAACCCAATACTTAACTGGTGCACAACTTACAACATTTACAAGTTCTGGGAACATACAGCTATAGGGAAACTTCCATCACAGAAGCAGAAGATCATATTTCAGCTTCCTGCAGGACATATCCCAATCCCAGTCCAGGACCAACTGTGTTTGTATGTGGAAGCAGTACAGAGCCAGAAAATACAGTACAAAACTGGTCTTCAGAGGAAAAAGTGTGACAAGAGAAATTGCTTACTCTGAGCAAGGTAGCTTGACACATCCAACTCACTGTTATAATTAGCTACATAAAAACTACATGACAGTGAGAACTGGAATATCTGCTAGCAATACAGATATTTTCTACTTATAAATTTGATACTGAATGACAGCTGCTCCTCACCTTGTCACATGGACACCCCAAGCTCTCAGTAGGCTGGTATTTTCAGAAAAGAACTGCTTCCCATATTTGAGCTAATGTTAAAGAAAACAACAACAAACCCTAAAAAAAAAATCACAGCCTTTGTTTTGGGTCTGGTTTAATGACAGAAAACTCTTTCCTGCCTCCTCTACAAAGTGCTCACTGATTTCCTGACTGCATTCCCACCATGTCCCTGCCGACATGCCTGTGACTGCCAGACTTTGGGAAGCACTGCAGTACTGACTGGCTGGGTGATCTCATTCTTGCCAGGGACTCCAGAGTTTGAAGAATGTGTGTGGTAAAACAACCAGATTAATAGTTTGGTTTAGAAATGGAAAACAAAACAAAAAGCAAAAAAAATTGTCTTCACAGTACTATAGTCTTAGGCCAAAAGAGTGCCAAAGCAACAAAAGTTCAGTGCATTTGGGAATTGTCTTAAACTGCATATTCCTGATCTGTAGAAAGAAAAGCCTGCTTTGCCCACCTGAAAGCAAAAAAAAATTAGTATGATAAATACAACAGAGAAATACATAAATTGCTTAAGACTTCTATTTCCCTCTCTTTTCTTTAAAGAAAGTATATCTTCCAATCTACCACAGTTTTCTCTCACTCCCCCTTAGGTCTTCACCTAATTTACATCTCATTTATCTGTTATTACATGAGAAAAAAAAGATTTTAGGTACTCTATACATCCACACCACAGTAATTTTTATATTTTCTTCTGTCCAGACAAGCTCTGAGAGCAAGGACAATCCACACGCTAAAGCAGAAGCAGTTTTGAAGAACTTAGAAAAAAGAGCAGATCACAGCAGTAACACCCCCATCTCAGTGACAATCAGTATTGATATCAGAGTGAGTATAGCTTGTGATGGTTGAAAGAGTACAAAAATAAATAGGGTTAATTTCCAACATCACTTAAAAGGAACAGGCGGTCCGAAGGAGAGGGAGAAACACTACACTAATACAAAACTTGACAGCCAGAGAAAACCTTTCCACTTGACTTTCCTGATTGAAAGATCTTTTTGAGCATTGTTTTCTATCCCCACTGAGTGACATGAAATTTGTGTGGGCAAAAGCTGATGGGAAGAAAGGCAGGGAAAAAAGAATAAAAAGAAGCTACCCTTTAAATTAACTAGGTATTCAGGACCTTTTCACTATTTCAGTGGCATCTCTCCTACCTCCTGACCTCTGGCATAAAAGCAGGATGAATTCTACTGAGAAGCTGATACACCCTGGTATTAACGACGAGCAATAGAAAAAATAATCAAAGTATGGATAAAGCAGTGACTTCAGACTCTGGGACTTTCTCAGTAATTGGTCTGCTGGAAGGAGTCGAGGCAGATTTCACAGCACTGAAGAGCGTGTTCATGCTCAGACATGACAAGTGCCTGCTATGTTGATGTTGCATTGACTGCTCAAGTGTAGGATGGGGATGCCCAGAGCACTGCGTATAACTTAAGAAACCCAACCATAAAAAAAAGATGAATAAATCTCAGTCCAGTCCATTGCTCAAAGCCAGGAAAGGCTTTTAAATTTTTTCTTGAGGGAGGGATTCAAGCCTGCTGCTTTCTGTGTGTGAATTTCGCTCTTCTTGGCAAGCCCTTTTTTTCCTCTTAAAATCTGAATTAAAATAGCTGTGGTTTACAATGCAAGCCCAAAATCCAAACATCAGAGGATGTGGATAGCAGCAATGAACCCTTTGGCCGCACACACACAGCTGAGCTGGCTGCTGAGCAGGAAGAGTAACATAGGTAAGGCCACAGTCCTGTCACTGTGACAATCCTTGCTTTGCTCAGCCTTACACAGCAAACAAGGTGGATTTGCTCGTGGTGATGACCTATGCACCACACCCAACCACCCCAGTACAGAGTTCTGCTCCTCCAAAAGGCATTTTTGCTTTCTGTTCTTAGCCTTGGGAAAAAGGAAATTGCAGGCTATTGCTGTTCCTCAGTCCCTGAGTAAGACTCATGAAAGAAACAAATTTTGCAAGCCAGTGCTTCTCTACTTCCAGCAACACTGCTTTCCACGGAGAGGAGGGATGAGAGATATTCCAGCATGGGGCAATATATACAAATTTATTCCAAAGGAACTGGACTGAGTTTCTATATATGCATGTTAAAGAGTTACAGTGGTTCTTTAAAAGAACCAGCTGAACATGAAACGACCAAGCCAGCAAGAAAAAAATAGATTTTGTGTTTATCTAACTAACATAAATCTTATAAATTTTAATAGTGAAGCTTTAACACGCTTGAGGTTCACACATGGGAGATGAAAGTAGGGAAAAGGTTTCATGAAAAGGCAGCATGGAGAAATCTGTTTTTTTAATTAGGAAGCTAGATGATTTGCAATGGAAGACTGTAATGTTAACATCTGCCACAATCTGCATCACTGTGGTGGAGAATGGGTAATTGTGCCTGTCTCCTAAATGACTGTTAGCAGCATCCAAGCCACATGACAAACTTCCAAACTTGAACATCCCCCAAACACAGGAGTACACGTTCATGCTGAGAAAAAGACAGGAGGAGCTCAGGGTTACTCTAAACACACAACTTCATGAGTATGAAGACTTTTTCTGGAAACCCAGTGAGAATGACAGCAGCATGACCCTGCATGGAGAAGCAAAGTGGTGACAGCAAGATCTGTCCTCACCACCTTGGTGAAACAGGAGAATATTTTCCCTGTCTTGTAGTGGAGGCAAACAGGAATCAAGGCAAACAGGCTCTCTTTTGGGTTTTTTTAGGCCAGGATTCTGCAAGAGATGGAATGAGTCTAGGTGACTTGAAACACAACCCTCACCATGCACCTCTAGATCATGCCTGCTCTACCTGCAAAATTCTGCACGTCTCATTTTGAACCAAAACTAAGATTTTAAAAAAATTATTGATTACATGAAATGGCTATGATTGTAACATGCTTGCTTATCAAACTTAGTAAGGCTGGATGTTTTGTTGTTTTTTCCTTTGCATTCCTGTTAACCAAGAAGGAGCCTGCAGTCATTTTTAGGTTCACAAATGGAAACTGATGTGGGAGCTGTTACTCCTCCTGCCAGGTTGTCTTTTCTTTAGCACTAAAGCAGACACAAGGCTGTAGATTTATCTGAAAAACACATAAGCAGTGTTTCAGCTGTACTGGTCATAAGGTTTCAGAATGAACACCTCTTCTTTTTCAGATGGATTGCTAAAAGAGACCATTTCAGACACTCTGCAGATTCTGGAAGACATTAACCTTTCCTTCCTTGGACTCAATTCACATTTTTCACTTCATGGTCATGTGGGATTATTATCTGTAATTGAAAGTAAAAGTGTAGATTAAGGAAAATATTTTTGCACAAGGAGCTCAATTATATGGCCAATTATGTGGCTAAGGAACTACAGAATACATTCAGTCCTTATTAAATGTTATTTCTGAAATGTATGTTAATTAAAGAAGGGTGAAGATGCAAGCTGACTGGCTGAAGACAAACAACAACCTCAGACTGTTGCAGACAATGTTTCCCCCAGTGGAGACAGAACGGATGGACAGTCTTACTCAGATTGCATCTCTTGAGAGGACGATTTATAACATACAAGACAGAAGAAATTTATTTGCTAACATATGGAAAACATTTATAGGCTCTACTGAGGATCTGGAATTAAAGAAACACAACTACATATTGTTAAAACTTCTAAATGGAGATTTCATTTTAGAAATAGGTGTTTTTCCCTCAAGCCAGTGGCATTTATTCATATACACTTTTGCTTTCTGCCCTGCTAGGTATGAATTTCAGAACAGAGATTTGTATCGATTCATCACGTTGCTGTAGGTCTAACCCACAGCAAAAACCATCACATGAAAAAGTCCTGTTTTTACAAATATAACCCACGCTTCAGAATGAGGCATGGGGAGCATGCACAGTAGGTATGGGGCAAGGTACTGCTGCCCAGGCTACAGTGATGGGAGGAGGTTAGGCTATCAACACTGTAATGCTCCCCAAGAAAATGCTCAAATATCCACAGCTGCAAATAATTCACCCCCTTAAAAACAAAAACCCCTTACCTCACCTTCTGGTATAAGAAAATCATCCTCCACTAAACCACACAAGATCATAGCCTGGGGGAGAGCTCTGCCTCTAGGGCAATCTTTCTCTTCCTCCTGAAAATAACCTGCTGGGTGCCTGGGAGGGTTGCGCACTGGCTGACAAATAAACACTGTCTGGTGTACGAGTTGCATGCACAACAATATGCACAAAGTCATCATCCCACGGCGTGGTATTGAAATGAAGAGGATCAGGGATGGTATAAAAGCCCTTTGTCAGTCAATATCCAACAGCCGTATCCGGGGGCAGTGCTTGTATGCAATGAGGGTGGTTGTTTTAAAGCCGGTACCATTACGCTGCTGGTACCATTACACAATATGTGGTGCAAATGCTTTATCTGACACGCAAGATAAAGCTGGGGTGGCCATCTCTAAAGCAGCACAAGAAAAGTAAAGTTTTGGACCGCTGTGGCTCAACAGATTGAAACATCTTCAAGGAGGGGCAGGACCTCGGGCCAAATATTTGAGGCAGCAGCGACGGCTGGGATTTTCAGAGACGGGTAAATGACTGATTAAATGACTCAATCATGCAGATGCTTTCGAGAACTCTGCCGCACACAGTTAAGTTTATTCATGCATGTGTGGGAGAGGGGGAGGACTGTGAAGATTTTAATAACTACCTTAGGAAATAGAAAAGAACAACTGCGCTTTCTCTTCAAAACAGAGCAAAAGAAAAAACAAAAAACAAACCCAAAACCTAAAAATGTATTGCTGTGGCTGGACAAAAGAGCTCATAGGAAAGTTATAGTGAAGATTTTCGTGTAATGATGACCAAATGGACTACAGTCCACAAGTTGAAAAGAAGTACAGAGAAAGAATGAAACAGAAGGATAAAAATAAAACATCTCACAGCCCTATCAATTTCTTCCAGTCTAAAAGCCCTCCACACTTCCCTCTGTTATTTCTGTCTTATGCAGACTCCATACTCCACCATCACCTACTAGGATTCCCAGATAAAGGGAAGTCAAGAACTTCAAGGAGCTTAGGGAGTGCAATGAAAGACTTTATTCAGAGAAAGCAAAGAAATACTGAGCAAAAATTTCCTAAAGCTTTGTGTTTGGAGTACACCACCACACACACTCTGATGTGACAGCCTGACCAGCAGCACCACGCATCAGTGTAGTCCTTCTCACCACTCTGGAGATCATACAACATGCAGAGAGCTCGGTCAGGCAGGGGACAATCCTGGGTGTGAATGTCACCCTGGATCCCAACAAAGTGCAGCAGCTGATGTTTCCCTCCTTGCTAATCAAGCAGCTTCTTCCTCCTTTTCTGATGAGCATCCTACCCATAAATACCTGCACAGCAGGGGGTTATCTGTCACCTTCCTGGGGTCAAGAAAAGGGGAAAATGTCTCTTGGTGATTTTGATGGAGGTGGAGCACCATCCATCCAGCTTTCCTAATGTAAAGCAATATCTACTTAAAGGCAGTAACTTCTTCCTCCAATAAAAAGCACCCTATGAGTTGAAAAATCAGCACTCAGCCACAAGATTGTGGAGAAATTCAGGAGCACTCCCAGGTCCCTAAACATCAGCTGGTAGTACTTTAGCAAAACCAATCCTTTTCTACTTCCACAGGCTACTTTTCACAGCTTTAACACTGTGTATCTCCTTGTCTAACCTAGCAAGAGCTGGCACATGTCTGCCCAGGGCACATTTTGACAGTTGTCCCTTTTCTGCCAAGCACAGAGGAGCCACACACAAGTCCAGCACGGCATCACAGCTCACCCAGGGAATCAGGGGACAAACCAGCACAAATCAGTAAACTGCTCTGGCTCCAGCAGGGCCTCCCCCAGGTCCATCCAGTCCCAACACCTATAAATCACTTCTGGCAGGTAGTTGGGAAGCAGCTGCAAATGATAGTTTTGCTGTGGAGTGCAGGAAGTCACCTTTTAACCCTGCCTGCTGTTGTTTGTCTCCCGGAGCCGTGACAAAAGGGCAGATGTAGACAACATGCCAGGCATCAGGAGGATCTGGTCAAAACACAGTAGGGAAGCTGCCCTGGTCCTATAATCACCCTCAAAAACACATTTTGGCTTGGGGTGCTTCACAGTGCCTGCTTTCAAATGGGCTTGCTGCCTGTCCTCATTTGCATCTCCTTCTCCCTAAAGATGCAGGGAAGTATCCCAAAGACAGCTTTGATGGAGTTGGCTCCTGCTGCTCTGAGGACACCCCACCTGCACCAGGGAACGAGAGGGCATTTATAATATAATACAACTAACACATGTATATGTGTGCAGGGGTGATGTTGCAATTGGAGTTAAGCAAATACATTTAATAAGACAAAGTATTCGTTGTGAGCATCTTGTTTTCAGTCCCATGGAATATCTGTGATCAGAATACAATTTCATCTGACAGAATTTGTTTTTTTTTCCTTTTACAGTACACAAGTGAAGCTGCTTCTGTCTCAGGAAGACTCCAAAATACATTTTAGACGTTACAGGAATATTTAAGTCACTGTTGGCTAGGTAGAGGGCATGCCACACTGCTTTCATCCAGCTGAGAAACACTTGCTTGAACTTCCTACATTTCATGCATAGGTGAAACACCTTCAAAGTTGGCTTTTGTTAATAACTGCAAAACAAAACCTTATTTCTTTGAGTATATACCTGAGTAGCAGCCACCTACTTGAGTTGGTTGGAGGCTTCTCAAGGATGGACAGAAAGGTAGTAAGAGATGTGTGCACCACTCAGACTAAGCCTAGGAAATTTGAGGGTAATCACTTCCTCACTTCTAGCCCTGACAACTTCTGCTCTGCCATGCTTTTCACGTGGCTACAGGAAGCCAACAGAAACTAAATGCTTTATATTCTGTTAAGGATTTACTTCCATCAAACAAAACACACCCATTGGCCAAACACAATGGCTGCTGAGAACCAACGCCAAAGCACAGAAAGAAAAACCCTTTCCAACCTCCCTAAGTAAACCAGACCATTAGGAAGAATGACTTTGGGTGACATGTACTTACTGTGAAGACATCATCATCACCGACCTCAGCCTCATTGTGAAGCGTTGATGAGGAAGTGGTAGACCCTAGAAAAAAACAAACAAACACAAAACAACAGCTTTTTAAACAGACAACATTTCTGCTCAACTTTTTTTTTTATTATTATTAATTTTTTATTAGGCTGGCAAACATTAGAATTCTCACAACTTTGTATGCTGCAGATGTGTTAAAGAATGCCTCAAATTATTGTAGAAAAAGCCAGCTCTTGGTAGCTGGGTTGGAGAGGTAAAATTTGAAAGTATTTCTTGACATGCAACTGCATGGCTGCCAATGCTAATTAACTGTTAAAAATAGCAGTTAATGCTTCCAATTACAGAAGATTTTAATTTCTGAAGAATGGTAAAACTACGTACTCAAGACCAGGTCTTCAGCCGTCAAGAAACCATTTACAAGTTATTTTTTACATATTTCCTAAATCTAAGGGGAAAATTACTTTTTATTTAAAAAAAACCCACTTTACTTTGACAACAAAGCATTAGATTGGATTTTTTTCTTCTAATTTCACAATTTCTTATATATACTAAAGGTCTTCTCTGTTATCAGCTTTTTCTTGGAGAACCACCTTGCCCCACCTAAGCAAAGTAATTGAAACGAGCTGAAATGTGCAAATACCATAGACAAGAGCAAAATACTGGGGTGCAGTTCTCATTAATTACATGGCAATTCTCTGGGAAAGTGGGAATCACATTAAAAAAAAACATTCTTCCAACCTCTTTCCCCATTCCATGGGTGTCCTCCCTCCCCAGAGTCACTTGAGCCTTGTCAACACCCACATCACAGACGCCCAGGGAGGGTGGCACATGCCATTGCTGGACTTGACTGTGGCAAAAATGGGGTGAGCCCTGTCCCCACCCTTGGCTAAGAGTCCTGGATCCCCTTTCCAGCTAGCCTCACCCCCATAAGGCTGCCAAGGAGGGTGGGTGCAGCAAGATGCTCCGATGTGGGGAGAAATCCCAAGTCAATGGCATTTTTCTGTTGATTTTTTTTTAATATAAACCCACTGTTATACTGAATTAGGGCCACATCACATTCCTAACTAAAATGGTTGAATGGTTTGTACCAGCTTAATTCTGGACATTTTAAAAAATATTTTGATTTATATAATGCTATCCGCACCAGCCTTGGCTGCTCTCCGTTGCATCACCACAAAGATGTGCAGAGCCAAGTGAAAAGCCCACTTAAAACACTAAGTAACATGAAAACATTTATACCATTTGCTACATTAGCTTAAGAAGCAAAAAATCCAAACCCTTCGCAGAGCTGCATAGGTTTCCTGCACTTGTGCATGAAGCTTCTATGCTTCTGATGCTACAGAGAACTATTGATTAAATACTAACAATAAAACAGTGATTGAAGTTTCAAATGCTCATAGTTTGTTGTGCTTAATATTACCTGCTAAATTTGATGAACTACATGGAAAAAAAAGAACAAGAAATGAAATCCACTGCCCAAGGTTATGTGTGCACAAGCCAGTTGTTGTTTTTAATTCAGAAAGCCTTATTTGGAAATTAGGAACACATTCATGAGGATCAGTCTGTGTTATTAATGGGATAAATATAGATTTGCTGATTTTGAAGTATCTGAGGTACAGCAGAACTTTATTTTAAATGTAAAATGGATCAGAAAGAGCCAAACAGGAGTTGCCATGTACCAGCATCTCCACTACACTACTCATCTTGAAACTTCACACAATCCTGTGTCACTACATAAAACATCACTTTTATGACTGAAAATGCTTCCCAGTTTGAGCAAGCAAAGAGAATAAAGTGGAAAGCCTAACTGCAAGTTGTTCACATTAACAGCACAGGAAAAAAAGAATTATTACATAGTTGAGAAGATCCTTCCTCTGATGAGGTATTTAGCAGGAAAGAGACCTGGGGGATTTAATTCTCTCCCAGTATCTACCATTTCCATGTTATAGCAGGGACAGGGCATAGAGAATGCTACGCTGTCTCATGGAGTCTATGTCCTCAAAAAGAATACACATTTGTATACATACATTTAAGATAATACCCTCAGAACTATTATCATCTGTATATAAAAATACACTGGTCACACCCCATGAGGAGAAAGGCTTTGGACCACAAAGCCCCTACATAAAGCATCAGGATTAAAAAAAATGAAAAAGAAAAAACCCATCAAGCAAAAGAATGAAGAATCAAATTGCATTAAAATAAAGTACTCTTGAATTGTAACTGTATTAAGATTGCCTGATTGCAATGAAATGTGGAAAGGAAAAAATTATGACAGCTTCAAAGCCCAGGCAATTCAAATGCATTTTTACAGAATTAAAACAAAACAAAACAAAAACACGAAGTCTTCAAGAACTACCATCCAAATAAGCGGATGCAGACAAAACTTATTAGTGAGAAAAATCAAACACAAACCAAAGTTTTATTCAACTCCAGGCAGGAATTTATCCTCTGGCTTAACAAAGACTCTGCACGAAGAGAATCCGCTGCATATAAAGATGAGCCTGGACTATTTGAGTTGCCATTGCTAGCGTGAAAAAAAAGCCTATGAGAAAAGCAGTAATGACAGACTCGATGACAACTAAAGGGCAAGTCTAGACAGACTAGGTCAGATAGGATGGGAAAGTACTTGGACAGAAATCTCCTTCCTAAGTGCTTCAAAGTAAGCTGGGTCTTGCTTGGCACAGGGTGCCCAGCTACGCTCAGATATGTGCACAAGAGATGTCCAAGTTCAATGGATTTTAAACCCATCCCTATTCCCAGCTGTGACACAACACCTTCCCCACTGTTCCAAGGGTGGAAGTGGCCACCCCCATGTTACCTTCAATGAGGTCCTCGATGGCTTTCCTCACTCCTCTGTCGAAGGCTCGAGCGTCAGCAGGGCTTTGAAAAGTTAGCCCAAACTTTCTGTTGTCAACTTTCCAGTGGTGGAAGGTGGGGTTTGCCTTGGTGTACACCAGGTCCTTCTTCACAAAGCACTCCAACACCACCTGGGAGGGAATGAGTCCCAAAAGAGGAGCAAAGTCACTTTTCCCACCCCAAGGACAGAGCCGGCACGGTCTCAGCCCCAACCTAAAAGCAAGCCAAGTCATGCCTCACATAGAGGAACATCATTCCCTACCAAACCATGACTAATCAACACCAGACACTGTAATTATTCTCATAACCATCGCACATTTATCTTTTGCTCATGCTTTGGGTAGGTGCTTGCTTCCTACCCCAAAAGCCTGTTTTGCACCTGGACCCAACATGGCACAGCTTAAAGCTTGCACGTGCTCAGGTGGAGGGAGAAGCTCTTCCTTCGAAAAATTTGCTTCACAGAAATTTTATCCATCAGCTTCAGATTTCAGGAGGTGCTGTAATACTCCCCATCACCTCCAGCCAGGCACTCATCTCAAGCTTCACTGTGCCAAGAAACCAGCATGCTCAGGGAATACAGAAGTGGCTTCTAAGTCTTACCCCACCCCCCCATACCATAAGCATGGCTACAAAATAGTGTCCAAAAAAGCATCCTCAGTAAAATAGTATTGCAAAAAATAAACTGTACTTGACACAAGTTTAAAACAGCAGTCTGAAAGAAAGATCATTTCTGACTCAAATGATATGGGACTTTTTTTGTTCAAAACCTGAGTTGACAGAGCCTGTGCAGTGAGCATATTTTTAAGCTAGCCTATCTTTTCCCAGGAATAAATATACATTAAGACGATAACAAACGATAACAGCTTTTTCACTGTGAGGGTGACAGAACACTGTAACAGTGAGGTTATGGAATCTCCTTCTCTGGAGACATTAAAAAACTGTCTGGACGCATTACTTAGGTGATCCTGCTCAGGCAGGGGGGTTGGACTCCGTGATCTTTCGAGGCCCCTTTCCAACCCCCAACATTCTGTGATTCTGTGTGATTCTGTGATATTCTCACTCTGCTCGTTCAAATCTTGAACATCATGCAGCATAAATAATTCATGGCCGTTTTAAAGGCTTCCACTGAATTACTCAGTGCAATGTGACTGGTTTCATGGGTTCTTTACACTTCGATTCACTTCTCATGTACCTCTGCTAGGTCCTAGGAAAAACAAACAACCCAGGCCCTTTTTCAGTCATCAAAGGACGTCTCTGCACATGAATGTTGAAAATTTACCTGCTCCTTCCAGGTGGCAGCACAATAACCTAGATAGCAAAAAACGGCAATTCAAGATGAGGATGGGTTTGTTTTGTCCAATCTAGCTGCACATGCTTGGTTTTAATTTTTTAAAAAAACTTGCACAAGAATACAATAGCAATAGATTTGGGATAATTCTCATTATAAGAACAGACAAAAGTTGAATTAGGTTCTATTACCAGTTTGTCTTTCTGCCTTTCACCATGGATTAGAAATCCACTTCTTCCATTGCCCTCCGGGTACGTGACCTTGCAGACACCAACTCTACTGAGACCGCCTCCTTCTTGTGGCAACCATCCCCCACTGGAGTCATCTCGGGTCATAACCACAGCTTTGACTCGCACAATATAGCTGTCACTGCAATGGCAACAAAACAAAAACAACACAAAACCTTTTGTGAGCATCATATGGTCTCCTCAGGGTGTTTTTCCTGAGGGCTGATACAGTCCGAACACAGATTTTCAGCCCAGGATGGAAATCCACATCTGTGGTGGATGGGCTTGACTGATGTGAGCCACCACAGGAAAGAGACACATCAAACAGCAAGGAATGCTTTGGGTTTCCAAATACCAACACACAGATCAGACAACTCATCACCCCAGACACTCTTAACCCTCGTGTAGTTGGGACAGTGACTGAGAGCAGAGTAAGCCAGGCAGCACCCTGAGGCCACCACCCATAAGGGATGGATGCACTAAGGCATCAGGTCTCCAAAGAACATGTGAATGTAACATGTGAAGCTCAAATAACCCAAGAACAAAGTGTTTGGAGGCTTTTGTGATAAAATTAGTGAAGTGAGAAGATGACACTCAAATTCCTCTGCTATTAGGACAGCCTTATGGGGAAAAAACCCACAAATGTGGCTTCAGCCGGTACTTCAGATGAAAGGAGACAGGAACCACTTTCAGTTCAGGTCATCACAACCACACAATATCCCTAAAACAGCTCCACCAGCATTTCAAGGGGTTTCAAAGGCAGCACCACCTCATAACTGAATAAAAAGCTACTCTGGAAGCACCTGAGGGATCTGTGGATAAACCAGGTGCATGTTGCAAGGGGTCAATAGAGCTCCCATAGTGGGGGACTCCACTCCCCCAGGCCCTCTCTCATACCCTTTCCACAGAGCAGCTGCCCCAGCATCTGTCATTTGGGAGCAGAAAACCCACTTCAGGATGTAAGCAAAACCTGTGCACCTTCCATTGGACACACAATAGACTTTAAGCTAAAACGGGTTGTTCCCATACCAGAGCTACTGGAAAATACCAGAATTAGCTTTTTCATCCTCATGCTGTTGCTGAGTCCTGGCTTGGTATAACCAGCACACCAACTGAGCTCTCCAGAAGAAAGCTCAACCTGCAGACGGCTCCAAGAGGAGGCCTTGCAAAACAGGTATCATCCTTTAGAAGAAGAAATTCCTCCTTGAGGAAAGCTCTGATTTTCCCAGCATCCTATGCAACATAGCAACAGAAAGGGTCCTTTCTATCCAAAATTAAAAGCAAAGGTAATTTTCCACCTCCTGAATTAGGTAAAATTGCCTTTTGCTTTCAGACATTATTTTTGCATCACTTTTGTAATCCAAGTGCTAATAATTTGAAGCCTGAGTTTCCCTTTCTCTATGACCAGAGTTTATTTAATACCTTAGCAAGCAGCCTCACAAACCCTACTTGAAGGCAGTTTTGATGCCAGGAGAAGGGAAGCAGTGAGCATCTTCTGGGCAGAGACATTTGGGACCAGTTAAGCCCCCCTGCAGCTGAAGACTCACAAAACACATGGCTTTGCTTTAGGATACACCAACTTTCTCCCTGGACCTACATGATGAAGGCAGAACACGGATGCTTCAGGTCTGTCCCCTCTTGCTCTGAAGACTTGGTACTGTCTGATAAAAGCATGCTCAGATACATTGCCTGTACCACAGCTGAAACATGCAGAGCATTCACAGAACTGAGAAACAAAGTTTTTAATCTTTTTTCGCTCTAAGTCCTTAAGGCTGCATCCTGGTACAGGAAACAGGGCAAGCACATCTATAAACGGATCCAGTTACCTTTTTATTGGCTAATGAAAACACATTTCTAGATTTTACTGACTGCAACTTCAATCTCGTCTTACTGATACTCAAAATTAAACTAAATACTTCAGCTAATTTCCTACTGTACAAAAATTTAGCTGCTTCCATCCAAGCCAATTTATGTTTTCTTCTCTGTACCTTTCCCGTCTGGTCTGTAAAGATTAGCAGTTAACAGATAAAGAAAAAAAAAGAAAACTAGCTACATGTTACATAGTTTTGCTCCCCAAGGATCCTTTCTGTACGTATTTTTAACTCTTCTCACTTCTGGGGAATTCCCATTAAATTTCAAACTCTCTCCTGAAGTTTGAGTTGCCCAATATGATCTTTCTTCCCATCCTCCCACAAAATTCATCCACACAAATTGCTGCTTCTCCCTCTACACTTGAAATTGCCACTGGCAATGCAGTTACGGCAGCAGCCAGAGCCTCTGGCTGTCCCAAAAGTAACATCATCTTCAGATATTTTGCTGCAGGAATGAACCATTTGAAGGAAAATTAAGAAAGCAGCAACACTTTGGTACTTTGTGATTTCCACCAATTATCTGCATGTTTTCATCTCCTCTCGGTGATTTCTCTAGGCTAGTAATTATGTATGAATACTACTAGATGCCTACAAGTCAAATTTAAGTCCCCTGACTACCATCCCTGCCCGTTACAACACCAGTCTGGTGGGACACAGACATAATTTTCATTTGTATATCTGCACTGAAACTATAACCCAATGGCTCTTACAAACTCTGCCACCAAGGCCACCCATTTCACCCACGTGCCCACCAGCTCTGTGATTAGATGCAACATCTACCAGAGGAAAAGATGGGCACTTTGTTAACTAAAACTGATGGTCCTGTTTTTGAGTGGCATTTTTTGGAAGTCGGCATCCTCATCCAGGGATGCGTCATGCATCTGGTTCAGGGCCTTGGAGACCAGTAAGAAGATGGACAAGTTTTGGACTAAATTTGGCACCTGGTATCTGCCTACAGCTGAGATGTTCCTGTGATAGCAGAGGACTGGGAGGCAAGGGGGTGGAGAAACAAGCTGGAATGGCAATTTTTTGACCCAAAGAGGGCAAGGTAATTTGCATGGAAAGTAGAATGACTGTCATAAGCTTTTGAAAAATGTGGTGGATGACACGCTTAAAGAAACCTGAGCGTGAAATAGAAGATGTTGAAGTTTTACTCCTTTCCTAATAATTTGCTGCATTTATCTGTCGCCCCCAAATACTATGCAGAACACAAAACAAACTGCATTTTTTCCAGCCTGAAGTGCTAACTCCTTAGATACATCAAATCAGAAAATCTCATTTCCATTCCCCGACCACAGCAGGAAGACCTCAGCTGCCCTGTTAGAAGAGGACCTGGTCCTGCAGAAAAGGGTTCACCTTTGGGAAGGTCAGCAGAGCTCTGGCTCCATTAATGCAATCCGTTGGCAGACTTTCCTGCGGATTCAGAAGTCCCAGGTGACACTGTGGTTCTTATACAGCCCTGTCCCCACTCCCATCAGGAATCATATGCAACTTACTCTGAGGGATTTAGATAAGAAGAAAGAAAATAAAGAGGGAAAGATGGTGTGTTTAAGGCTTCTTAGGGTTTTATGTCTTGGTTTAGTCACTGGACCAGGACTCAGAAGCTGCACATTGAGTTTCCAAGGCCATACACTTCTTCCTTCAGTTTTATGTGTCAAAATCTTGCCTGCCGTTTCCACCCACAAGCCTAGAATAGGCAGTGCTTCTTTCTCTCATGCCAGTGTTGATAAATACTTGGGAGGTACTCAAATATTTCAGGTCCATATAAGGACCTTGCTTCCTCAGCATAAAAGCTGTTTATTTTCTTTGGTATTTAATTTTACGTGATTGCACTGAGGGGCTGTATTGTTGCAAGCGCTCAAAATCTTCCAGTGCAAAGGAGTGGCCCGAAAACCTCACCTGTGCCATTACTTTGGTGAAACAAGATTTCAGGAGTGAAACAACCATATTCAAGTCAGCCCTCTGCACTTTACCACAGCAACAGCGCAGTCCAAAAGAAACAGTTAATGAGGTACACAAATATATTTGGTCCATTCCCATTAATGAGATACTGATTGCTGCCGTGATCAGATAACACAAGCCTTTCATATAGTTATAAATGAAACAAACAAACAAAAAGCAACCCGCAGTAGCCTTAGTTCCCTTCATTTTTATTGGCTTCTTAAACTTTAAGACAGCTCTAATAGTCAGGTTTACGGCCTACACACTATGCATTTCATGCAAACTATTCTTAATTATGCTCTTAAATGGAGTACTTTGGTATCTTAACCCCACAGATTTGTCTTCAACATCCTTAAAAAGCTTGGGAAGAAAAGTATCTGCAGGGATTCCCAGCTGCATGGCAGCCGGCCAGCGTGTTCCAGAGCTGCTTCAGGTTGTTTGCCCGCCCCACCCAAAGCAAAAAACCATAATGAACTTGGGGAGTAAGGGTAGCACAGAAAACCATGTGTTGTTTTTATTGGAGAGAAAAGAGAGTCCTTTAAAAGTTATAGCTTGTGGGTGTGCATATATATATATATAAATATATTTTTTAAAAAAAAGTGTGTGTGTGTATAATTGCTACTCTAAAGGATACTGAGTATTTTTCCTACACAAGAAGTGACTGAATGATTACTTTTCTGATAACTGAACTATAGTCTACCTTTCACAAGGCACCTGTGCGCCCAAGAGAAAGGTGACATTTAAGGTGGATAAAAGTGCAAGCTCACACTGTAAAACAGAGCTGACACCATCCAGCAGTTCCCGACACAAACCCCATCACTTACAGCAACTCCAGGGAAAACTGCTGAAAGACAAAGCCTTGTTGTAGGCCTGCTGTGAGCCTACGGCTGCAATCCCGCATCCAGGACTAAATGGCAAATGATTCCTCTGTGAGTCAAGGCTTTAATTTTGCCAGCAAAGGAGGGCTGAAGTACACAGCTCCCTTCGACCAGCCACTCCTCTTTTCCACTTCACTTCTAACACAGTCACACTCTTAGCACCTGAAACACTTCCTGAACACCTTCCATAATTCAGTATTTTTTTTTTTCCCTCTAGCCAGGCTGGTCGACCAAAATATGAAACTTACAAACTACTGTGCTAATGCAGCCATATGGCACTTCAGTATTTTCCTCCTTTCTCAACTTTCCAGCTTACAAGGCCAAGAGAAATTCACATCTCATACAGAAAAGTAATTGCATTTAATGGGTTTCAGAAATATGGACTGTTATCTTCAACTCATCTACATTCCTAGATCCCAGATTTCACCAGAGAGCCAAAAGGACTGCAGGAAGCTGCAAAGGCAACAGCAACAGAGGCCTGGTTGTTCAGCTGAACACCAGGCACTTAAACACAATTTAAAACTACTTGTATCCATGCAAATTTAACTTTATGATTACTGGGGCAAAACCTGCTTCTGGCTCAGCTGGATGTATATCACATTGCTCTTTGCTCTCCGTCCCTGCCCCTGCAACTGACAGCTGGAGCTAAAGCCATCCAGTTCTGTCCTGGTGATCTCTAGAAGTTGTACCACAAGGATCCTCTCTGGAGTTCATCCTGTAGCCAGAAAGCAGAGGCATTTTGATGGCAGTAATGAATGACTGCTATTTCTGGAGTTCTGCTTTCTGGATCTGATGCTTGGTTCGTGAACCTACTAGCAAGTGTGAATTGTCTGCAGATTACAACCAGCATTTTCTTCTTCAAAACCCTAACATCACTTTGTTAGAGGGAAATCTTCTGAGCACCTGGAGTCAGGGTGAAACACAATTTGATATTTTGATACCAATAAAGATTCCCAGCAAGTCTGAAGCTTTTTCACGAAATATCAGCAAGAATAAAAGCCACCTGGACCTCTCAGGTCAGACCCAACATGAAAATGGTGCCTGCAGAAAACCATGGAAAACCTCCTAAAAGTTTTCCTTGCCCTGACCTCTGCATTACATCAGGAACACAAAGCCACCACTCCTGCTAACCTGCCTCTAGTATAACAAGTTTGCAACCTGTATTTTTATGTCTTTCAAATCCAGTAACTGCCACAATAAAAGGGTACCTAGGAAATGTTCATTTCAACAAGGTCAGAGCAAAAGACAAGACAGCTCAATCTCTATGAGCCTTGATCCTGTGATGCTGTCTGTGTCCTGTGGTACTTTACCTTAAACCAATACTAACCTTCCAAGCTCAGACTCAGGACATTTCTTTCGCTCTCAGCAAAACAAGGAAGCTTTGTTGGCATTTAGCATTTTCTCCCAGCTTACTTCAGAAAATGGAGCAGAGTTTTCTCTTCCAACTACACAATTTGCACCCGGCTACTGTACCGAGTTTGACAACACTGACCATTTCATGGGGAAAAAAAAGGAAAAACCTAATATATTAACTCCAAGAACACTGCTAGCTGCAGCAGCACAAGCCCTGCCCCAAATGAAGCACTTATGCAGGATTCAGAAACCACCACCAGTAAGCTGTAAAATACTCGCAGTCCGACTGGCACCACGAAGGTTATTCCCTGGTAGGGGTTTTTCAGCTGGCTGAGTGGTGCCCAAAATCTTGTGTGCAGTGAAATAAATAAAATCTAACACAGCAGGGTGATCACTCCAATGGACTGTGATGGACTTGGATGCAGCAGGGATGCTTGAAGGCTCAAGCACCTTCAACCTTTAGAAGTCTGTTCTTCCTACATGACACATGGCTTCGCGCAAGGAACACAGCTCCAGAAGGCTGGAGCAAACCCAAAGAAGTACCTTTTGATTTTACTTTTCATTCTTTGATGCCTCTTCTGGGTCTAGAACAGCCCCAAAAGCAGAATAAGGTGGGGTCAGGTCCTCCATGGCCAGTGCCCAGCAGGCCTGGGCTGGCTTCAAGCACTGTAGCCCATCAAAAAAGTCTCCATAAGAAAGATTAATAGCAGTTTTGTTTGTTTGGGGGTTTGTTTGTTTGCTTTTGGTTTTGTTTTTTTCAGAAGGAAAAGGACTGCTCAAAAAAGCAAGACACCTGCAACAATCTGTCTGCCCACCTCCACATCTCCCTTATACACCGAGGCAATGCCAAACAAAGGAATCTTTTCACCAGAAGGGTTTGTTAAACATTTGAGGCTGATTTTACTGAGCTTACCAGAAACAGCTCTGCCCTACTTGCTTGAATGGGATTTCATATCCCATAATTCTTTCAGATCCTTCCAGGAAGTACACAGGAAACTCATTTTAAAAATGTGTTTATATATTTATAAAATACGCATACGTAATACAGATAAGCAAGATGTGAAAATTTATATAGATTGATTTCTTATACACACAAAAAATATAAACAAGAATAATTTTATAAATAACACATACAAAGGCATCAGCTTCTGCCAGAAGAGTAACTCCCAGAGGGTATTTTTACAATGCAGAGAAGAGCAATCTTCCACTGCAGACAGGGCCCTTGACCCTTACTGATCTGGTGTTAAAAATCATCTGTGTTGGGCACAGGCAGGCCAGCACACCAACTATTCACACTGCTGCAGGGTTGGGTCTTTTAGCCCTCCATGGACTAAATCACATTTTTTGTTCCCTCCCCTTGTGCCAGGCTTCCTGGCAATCCCCACAGAATGCCATACCCAGGGCAAAACCTTAAATGAACCAGCCGAGTGGCTTTTTAGGGACAAAACGCAGGCTTGCAAACATGCTGACGAGCAAGTGAAGATCCACTGATGCAGCTCGAGCACACGGACTTTAAAGGCTTTTCCCAGAAACTAGCTTACTTTGCAAAGAGTAAGGAATTAAAATGGAAGTCTAATTGCAACAAGGGTAGATGAATTTACTACTCACAGCTCTACTGAAGCATTTATATAGCATACTGTTGAAGCTGTGTTAGTTATTGAAACCCATGGCAAATCTTGCTAGAAGAATACCCAAAAAGTTGTGCATTTTTTTCTAAAAGACAGGCATGACACCACTGGGACACATACTGACAAAACTTTTAACAAGCAACCATTTAATGAAATGTCTAAGAAAAAAAAAAAAAACCCCAAACCCACAAACAAACAAAAAACCCCACAGTGAATGTGTTTTTCAATGGAGAACTGAGTTACCTCAGGTCCAGCTTCATCACAGCTTTGTGAGCAGCTGCTTTGTCATTGGATGCAAATCACAGGTTTGGGGGTCATTAAAAAAAAATCCTCAAGTTTAAGGGATCAATTTTGCAACAAATCCTTATAGCTGCACCCAGTGGTCTGTCTTAGAAAGTTGTAAGGAACAATAAATAAATAAATATTCAGCAGTTAAATAACATAATGCAATTTAATAATTTGCCCTGCAGGTCATCAAGCCAGCATGCAGTGCAAGCACGAGTTGCACACTCAGGTCCCACTAGTTTCATGCAAGAGTACAAAATATTAAGCAAGTTCAAGGAAAGCTAATTAATATTATCATCTACTGTAATAAGAAAGGAAGCTGTTAATGCATGACTGCATTTATTTTATACCACATGCATTAAGCAAAAAGTACATAAAAGCTTAGCCAGCCAAACAGGTAGCTGCATGAGATCTGCATCCTGATTTCACCCCCATCTCTGAAAAAAGCCACAACCAAGTTGTATCCTAGTTTTTTTCCAACATATACTGACCATAAGCACCGTTACTATTATCCTATGTTAGCAAATGAATGGAGTTATCTAGTGAAAATGAGAAATAAACCTAAAAAGCACAGCAACTGTGTTCCAGCTTTAGAAATTTTATTGTCATCCTTATTTTGTAAAATGTGACTGGAGATTTGATACCACTCGCCAAAAATTAGAGAGGAATGTAAAGGAGAGATCTGCTCGATTCACAAGATGACACTATTTCCACATGACCCTCTTCCCATCCAGTGAGATTTTGCTGTCACACCACAGACTTCCAGGATGCCCACGATGCCACCAATCATGCTGGCCAGACAAGGCATCCCATTACTCCTGTATAACACTATGTTTTGCAGATTAAGTGCTACCAGTCCTAATGCAGCTGGATTACAGTGCAAGCAAGGAGTAGTTACCTCCAGCTACAGAATCAGTGATACTCCGGAACATGTATGTACACACATACGTATGTACTACTTGCTGAAAAAAATCAAAGTTTACAAAGAAAAAAACAAACAAACCAGAAATGGTTCAACCTATGTAATTTGCATTTTCCTCCACTCTCCTCCATTTTGATGAGTGCACAATGCAACTATATTTATCCCCTTGTAAACATCCTCCATGACACGTATGATACAACTACAAAGGGTAGACAATATTTTGCAAATATAAAACCAATTTCTGTGACTCAGTTCCAGCTGAATCTATATCAGAGACAGGGAAGAGGGAGTAAGCAGGGTAATTGCAGTCTAAATCTAAAGGGGTTTTATCTTTTGCCAGGTAAATGCATTAAAAAAAAAAAAAAAGACAACATTCTTAACTACATCAAAACCAGCACGCATGTTGATTTTCCCCTCCATCCCTGTTTAACCATGCAACTCCATGAAATGTCCATGGAGAGGGACATCAAAGGACTCAGCTTTCCAGGCAGTACCTATGTTCCTCTCGGGATTTAAGGGGAAGGGTGCATGTTAAACCATTACCATATATGAAAGCCTGTGTTTCATAGAACCCATACATAGTCACTGATAAATTGTATGCTGATTTAGAAAAGATTCAGAAGCACTGTGAGGGCAGAAGGGGGAAAAAAAATGAAGTAAAAAGGAAATTATACACAGCAAGAGCACACACATACCTGCTGGGGGATGCCATTTCCTCTACATTTTACACACCGATTGCTCTGTTTTACCATCATTGCCACTTCCAGCCTCCTGATCGGCACTGGCTGCCCCAGGTCCCAGCTGTCTGCTTCCGAGGGAGTGAGTGGCTTCCCCCCCATTCGTGATTCAGTCTCCTTGAGGGATGTGCTGCATTGTACTGGGTGAGTCATCCCAGAGGTATTCTGCATATTACAGCCCTGGTTGGACCATTACTCACTCCCAGCATCCTTCTGGCTCTGAGAGCACCAGTGCACGCACTGGCCAAAGATCCTTGCTTCCCCGCCCCAGTTATAAGCTGGAAAAAAAATAAAATAATTACAATACAACTGCCATAAACTAATAATGGGGGTGTTTGGCTGACAGAGCAAACGTGCTGCTTAGAGGTTGCACCAGACCAGCAGGCACGTCACTCAGGACTGCAAACAGGTCCAAAGTTGAAAGCGTCATCTCCGCTAAGCCCAGCTGCACTTTATTCCCCAAAAGCTGCAAACGCAGCGCTGGGACCAAGGGTCCAAACGACTCAACAGGCTTGGGGGGAAGCACTCAGCCTTCTCATGCGCCTGTCTCCATCACAGCTTTTAATGGGATTTTAAATACTTCCAGCTCGCCAACAAGTTGGTATTTTATCAACTGTGGGTCCTTCTGTACCATACCTATGGAGGGAGTCCATGCAAACAAAGCACCAACACAGCTACATCCCTACACAAAAGCTTCCATTTTGGGCAGCTGGATCCAAGCATTCCCCTGCTGCTCAGACACTTCCATAACCTGTTTAACTCCTCAGTCACCCAATGTGCCTCCCTCCCCCCAAGTTATATGATCATCCCTAAATGCCTTCTCACTTTTTTGTAAGGAGAGACATTGCTCAAGAACTGCCTCTGTACCAATAACAAGAATAAAAATGGTGACATTTGGGCTCTGAAAGCAGCATCAAAAAAAAACTTGCCCAGATTCTGAAGTAATATACTCTGATGGCTGGGCAGGAGGAGGAAGAAAGCTCATTGAAGTGTTTCCAGGCTCAGCTGCTTCTGCCTTCCTTAAAACCAAAGTGTTTTAACTTTCATCTGAGGCAAAAATCCCTTTTTTTCCAGGATGGAGAACAGTGACCAAGGTGATGCTGCCTGAAAGCATCTTTTAGGAAAGCCACTTCCCCATTTTACAGATAAAATAATTTTTAAAAAATCACACACACTCTTGAAAACTTCAAGCTGGGACCATGGAAACATCAAGCTTGAACCACAAGGCTGCACAGAGGATGCTGCAAACATCCCAAGTTACCAAGACAGAAGCACTTGTTTGCTGCTGTGCTCCAGCACCCAGCAAGCACAGGTACAGGTGTAGTTGTGGGCACTTAATCCCCCTGTGGCTGGGATTTTGTCACAACAATGGAATTAAGCTACAGTCCAAAGCCATAATGAAGGCAAGAGGCAGCATTTTAAGTTTGTTATAGTGGGATGAAATGACAGCTGCATTTACCTTACTTCAATAAGCATAAAAAGGTCTTTAATGTAATGGGCATTGTGTTCTGGTAGGACCATATTCGTGGCCACTTGGTAACTCGTTTCACAGTCAGAGCATTGTGCTAACCAAGTAATTAAAAACACATAATTAATTGCAGATCCCAGTCTACAACCTGTCCTACCCAGCAAAGCCAGGATTTTCCGCCTTGATATCCTCTTCAATCTGCAGCAGGACCGCTCTTACCATCAAATGTTTAACGCAGCACCCCATCAGCTCTGTCCTCAGTCATCTCCAGCAAGAATTCACCACACAAGCCCAAAGCAGCACCAGTCAGAAAAATTAGAGAAAGATGCCTGTCCCTTTTTGTTCCAAGTCCAGTTTCTAAAGTTTTTGTCCCAAGGGATGGTGGAAGATGAAATTAGCCTCCCAGTGTAAGACACAACTATCTTTGAATAAGCTGTGTTGTAATGATAATTTTTTGAAACAACAGCCTGAGTGGCTGCATCTCCCCAAAGCTTCCCTGGTCCTCTTAGAAACTGAAAGTACAGGACATAGTGGGAGTCCTGACTGAGCCGTGGCTTATGGAGGAGCAGCAGTAATAAACACAATTGTAGCATTACACATCAAAAGATGGGTTTATGTGGAAAAGCCACCGTGCTGTAAAGCTCCCACAATTTAGCAGCTGCCGCAGGGTAGCTCTCACCTCACGTGGCTGGGCTGAACCATGGCTTGGGTTGTTCCACAGTCACCTGTTTGCTGGTGTGTGCCAGGATCAGGTAGGGAGAAGCACTGTGCTTGAAAATGGAAGACACAGAAAAGCTCTCTTATGTTACAGCATGCTCAATCTGTATGAAAAATAATGCCTTCGCCTTCCCTCTACACCACCTAACCTTCTGTCTACACTTCCGTCCTACCACCACCTAATTCAGTTGGCTTCAAGCCCTGTTCCCAAGGGTTTTCTCCAAAGGGAAGCGGATATCAAGTCACCAGATAGCTGTGAGCATCAACTGAATCACTGGTTGGGATCCCACTTTTCCAAGTGTTCTTTGAACTTAAGGCTAAGCTAACAAACCCCAGCTCCAGTGTTGGCAAAGCTGCTGCACTTTTTATTGTTATTTTTCCCCTTTAACTACTGCCCTGTCTGGAACACCTTAGCACATCCATCCCAACTAGCTTGGTGCTAAATCCCAAAAGCATTCTCCTAAGCATTTTCCAAGCTTGGATTGGTGCGTGGCTGCTCTAACACATGAACTTTTTCCCCAGTTTCCAGCGGGATGGGATGCACGCTGCTACAGGGTTTTGCTATTAGAAATCTAAAGTAAACATTGAACTGGAGAGCCAACAAGCCAGTGGATTTGCTTTCCACTGCCTGCCAGCCAACTACAACCATGGTTCACAGAGCTGAGACTGCAGTCAGAACAAGGGGAGCCCATTTTCACTGTAGCTGCTGGAACATTTCTAATTAAGAGAATGAAATTCATTCACTTCCTTAATGCCACTTGTATTAACAGGTACTGTATTAACAGATACTGAACTTCTGCAGCACAACACTAACCCAATGCACAGGACCAAGCCCTGACAGCATGTGAACAAGGGAGAAAGATGTTTCAGCACAATTTTGGTGCAGTGTAGGCTTCCGAATACCTGCAACCCCTGGTTTGTATAGGATACTCTTAAACTTGCTTATACTTTGGGAACACCAGGCAACCTACCCGGTACAGCATTTAAGATTTGATACAGCAAAAGCACCTGAACATTCTTTAATGTGCCTAGTGAGGGTATAAGGTGGCTTTTCTCTACTTTTGTCAAAATTTGAAAAAGCACAAAAAACCCCAACAAATGCAAACAGAAGACTTAAGATATAGTTGGTGTAGCTTTTTGTCCAGCACTTGATACATGCATTTCATTCATTGCTGTCCTTGCTGCCCACAAAGTTTTCTTGAATACAGAATTCATTCAAATTGCATTGTAGGGAAGATCTGAGAGTATAGCAGAAATAAGAAAAAGGTCAGGAAAAACTCAACTTTTGGAATGACTTCAAACTTTTAATGATGTTCTTGGGGCTGCTGAACATTCAGAAGCACTGATATGCTCCTCCTTACCTAACATTACCATGCTTTCCCTTTATTCCATGAAATTGAAGTAAGGGTCTCCCATGGCTGTATATCTCTGCCAACACAAAAGCAAGGTATTAGAAGTCCAACTGAACAATGCTTTCAGCAGCCAAGGAGCCTGCTGGGGGACAGGTGGTCCATAAAAGCCCATATAGGAGCAGTTCTGGTCACGGCACAGCTTGATTCTGCTTCTGCATTTCTCAGTAGACTTCACCCAGATGTTAAGCATCACTGAGCACAATGCTTTCCCTAACACAAATGCACTCCCCTAAGTACTCCAGTGAAACTAAAGGAAGAAAGTTGGAATATTTCATCTCCTGTAGACACCATCTGATCTGAAACAGAGTATCCATCCTTTCTTTTTGCAGGTGGCTCCAGCAAGATGCAAGCCATCAGCATGGTTGAAGCATCTTGCCCTTTAATACCCAGTAGAAATTGCTTTGCAGCTCAGGGCCCAGACTGGGAGACCACTGTCCCAGCTGGACCAGTGCAGGCATCCCTTTGGCACCAGATCATTACATACAGTACATACAGACCCAGGTCCTACCAGAGACAGAGGCTGTTTATAAATTACAGAGATGACAAATGAGCATGGCAAGTTGGAGGTTGCACTTCTTTGCCATTTCAAACTGTAAACCAAGGGAACACTTTATACATTGGTGTTAAAAAGCCACCTTCAGGTGACTCATGGCTTGCAACAATCATTTTTCTTCCATGTGTTTTAAAGCTTAGGCCTTCGACAGGAACGTCATTGTCACAGATGAATGGACCTTTGTAAATATGGATGACAATGAAAATGAACTCCAGCATAGATGGGTATTTCCATCCAGGATGCAGAAAGGTTCTGGGTGGAGGCCATGTGGATTTAATTTTCCTGCAAACACATCAAAGAAAAGCTGCTGAGAATGTCTTACTCGACTCCAAATAAACATCCATGACCAGAAAAGAGGTTACACAAATGACATGCACTGAGTTCCTCTGCACCGGAAGAGCCTCATGTGTTTTTCTTCTAATTAAACCCTTCCTCCACAGCTAATTGATACCTTGACAAAGAGCTGTAATACACTCCAGGAAATCTAACCCTGTACTTTGTACTCATGTAACACAGACTCAATCATCACAGACCAGGCTTCAAATTTTGATTTTCTTGATAAAAACTTGGGGTTTTACTAAGGCTTTTTTATGCCAAGACTCTTCTATTTCCCTTTCCACACATACATACTTAGGTCAGAGAAGAGCTGCTTTTGCTTGTAAACCATGCCTGTCTATGGTTTACACTTGAATTTGCATTTTTCTTGCACAGGCCCTACATTGGTCAGAGGGCAGAGCTCAATCACCTGAAGAGCTCCTTGCCACCATGAGCCAATGGCAATTGCTGCCATGGATGGATTCATGTTGCTGACCCCTTGAGAAAAACTGATCACTCATAACACAGCTTGAAAAGTCTGGCTTGGCTGGTTGTTCCTAAATCAAACATTTGTTTCATTTCAACTTTAATCTAGACTTTCTAATCTAACATACACTTTACTCCAGCTTATCTGCAAAAGATCTCAAGTGATGATGAACCCACAACATCCCTAAAAAAAAAATTTTTTTTGAAGTGTGAATCTTCTAACTTCTAACCACTATATCTTCGCTTTCCCTTTCTGTAGGATAGAAACCTTTCCCATATAAGTACTCCCAGGCTAATTATGTGAACAGACTGTATATGTCCAGTTTCTTTTCTTCTCTAATTTCTTCTTTCTAGATTTCAAATTACTCTTGCAGCACTTTCTGAAGGTCGCAGCTATCTTTTGCAAAGCTCTCATGCCAGAACTCAATACTTCATGCTAAAATCACCTGCAACAGCAGCAAGACAGAAGCCCAGAAAGGAAGCACCACAATATGATGACTTTTATTCACCTATGTTTCTAAATCCACTGAAAACTTCCACAAAACTGTGCTGACAATCTCCAAGCTCCCACACACCTGAGCTGATGTTGACAGCACCTCCTCTCAGTCAGCTCCCTGTTTTGCAGGGGATAGACTTAATCTGGCTGGTTTAAATTTTCAAGACCATTCTGCCTTAGAGTCCTTTAAGTGTCAGTAAAACACTATCTTGCTCTCAAACATAGCTTGTCCAGCTCTTCTCATTGTTCTTGGGAACAAGTTGTTACTTTATAACCTTAAATGAAGTTGTTTAATGCTTATAATTCTGCCTTCATTTTAAGTAGCATGGGAGTTACTTTATTGTTAGTCTACCCATGCTTGTAGTTTGGTTCTTTTGGAAGACAGAAATAATAGGAGGCAGGTTTTCCCCTCCTGCAGAGTACGCCTGCCCTGTATAGGGACTTTTGGCATTAACTATTGCACAGCTTTCTGATGTTATTATACTTAAATCCTACAGCAAACAGACTTCTCACCAATACCTTTGGTTTCCTGCAGCCAACTCTGCACATCTCCCAACATCTATTTAAGTTCTCCCTGCAGCTCACTTTCCTGTTTACATCGCTGCGGCGGCTTCCCTTGCAAAGCAGAAAGGCTTTGGGAAAAGCACAAACAAACAAGCGTTTCCTCAAGCTGCAGGCAGTTGTGTGCCTCTTCTCCTACCACCATCCTTCACCCGGTCACAAGTGTCACTTGTATTTAATGACATACGTTTCCTGTGGTCTCTTTTAGTAGGCAGAACCTTTAAATGGTAGAAGATAGGGTGGGGTGGTGTGAAGCACTCACTGAACATCTGACTGGCCAGAGCAGTTTTGTTTGCATCCAGCAGAGAAGTCCATCAGTAGAGATCACCTCAGGGTCATCCTACGTTCTCATTCTGGCAGGTAAGGACAAGTTCACTGTACTGCACATTTGTGTTTTCACGTCAATTCCTTTACCAGAAACATTTAGATTTAAGTACATCCACCTAGGGACAGTGTCCTCTGGCATATCTGAAAGTGACTGAAGCCTCCTATGGTCTTTCCTTTGAGCAGCATAAACAGCAAAGGAGGTTCTCATCCTGTTCCCATCAAGGTTTTTGGTGCACTCAGCATGAGCTGGTAGCTGCAGCCTCAAATCTTTGGAGTATAATTACAGAATATGAGCACATCAATGGCCCATACAAGACCAAAAAACCAGCTAAGCTTAAAAAGTATCTATGAACAGTTCATGCAAGTCAAAGAACATTAAAAAAAAATGAATACTGAAGAAAAGCAACATTATCTTCTTGCTGAATATCTGCAAAAAGAAAATATTTACCTCTCATCTTTAGCTAAAGCCTATACCTTGCCCACACTCATTAAATTAAGGTAATATCTAGAAGGAAGGAAGAAGATAAACACCAATTTCAGGGGTTTTTTCCAACTTCCCATTTGTTTTTCACTGTCTTCAGCTGTTATAACCACTCTAAGCACATTCAGCAGATGATAATGGCACCACAAGCATTTATCTCAATACAGCTTTTTAAAAAATTATTATTATTTTTCAACCCCTTAAACTCAGATTTCACTTTGGTTTCAATTCCTGTTTACCAGGGACACAAAACTGACAAGAGGTGCACCATCTATGAACTTAGTTACCTTTTTCCTTAAGGCAGTTTTGAGTACTGTGTACAACTCTGGGTCCCCCACTTCAAGAAAGATATTGAGGTGCTGGACCAGGTCCAGAGCAGAGCAAGGAGGCTGTGAAGGGTCTACAGGAAAAGTCTTTTAAGGAGAGGCTGAGGCAGCTGAGGTCATTTAGCCTGGAGGAGACTCAGGGGGGACCTTTTCACTCTCTACCACTACCTCAAGGGAGAGGCTGTAGTTAGGTGGGGGTCGGGCTCTTCTCCCAGGCAAACAGTGACAGGATGAGAGGGCATGACCTGAAGCTGCGCCAGGGGAGGTTTAGGGTGGATATCAGGAAGCACTTCCTCACGGAGAGGGTAATCAGGCATTGGAATGGACTGCCCAGAGAAGTGGTGGAGTCACTGTCCATCCCTGGAGGTGTTTAAAGAAAGGCTGGATGTGGCACTCAGCACCATGATCTAGCCGATGTGGTGGTGTTAAGTCATAGGTTGGACTTGATGATCTCAGATGTCTTTTCCAGCCTCAATAATCCTGTGATTCATCCAGTTATATGACAAGTATCTGGCTTCCTTGCTTAGGATTTACCTGCCTATGCCACTACACCCATTAGTATATCAAAGCAAGTGGAAAGACAGAAAGACAGACCTTTGGCCTGAAGATGGGTCTCCCTGCATTGTGCAAAGGGATGGCAGCTCCACACCCAGCACTTCAGCAGGACGTTTTGGCTCCCAGACAAGCAGCGGAAGCGTGACGTGCCAAGACTGCCCTGCAAGGCCTTGTTGTCTGACAGAAATTAATATTCAGAGAAAACAGCAATGCGTTTCAGCGTGTGAAGGGAAAGAAAATGCACACGTTGCCCAAAAACAAGTTGAATATGAGCTTTGCAAAACAATTCACACTCTAGTAGGAGATGAGAAATTGTTAAGTTGTCTGGAAAAAAAAACCAACCCACAACACCACAAAAAAACCCCAAACCCAACAACCTAAATACCAAACAAAACAACCCCCCCAAGCCTTTGAGTCTGATCAAGTGCTATTTCCAGTATTAACCTGCAAGGTGGAGCAAGGGCCAAGTCAAAAGGTTATGCCTTGAAGGACCTGCAAAAGCTGCTGTTTCATCCAAGGAATGCTTTTTATTAATTAATTATAGCACTGTGATGAGGCAGGAGCCCAACCAACTCATGTTTTCCCCACCATGGGGACAGCCCCACCAGGTCAAGGATATGAAGATGTTCTATATATTGATGCAATACTTCATGTGCTGTGGAAACTCAAGGCAGTGCCACCATGAGTAACAGACCCCACTCCACCCAAAATAGAAAGCTGAGGTGGGAAGCCAGCTACTCATCCCAATCCAGTGCTCTCCCTCAGAAATGCATAGACGATGCATACCATCAATTTTGAGGTAGAAAGGAGAAACCACATCCTTGCTTCAGCCTGTCCAGATATGCTCTGGCTGCAATGAGTCCACAGAGAACTTGGGAGTTGAATCCCCATCCACCACCCACATGCCTCCTCATTTTAGGACACATGTATTTAAAAGCATGTATCAGTGCATGTATTAAAAAAATAAGCTGATATTAGCTAAAAGTAACAAAAGTTACTAGCATAGTGGTTGAGTGGATTGCCTCCATTCCATTGTAATATGGCAACAATGAGTTGGGTGGTAGAAAATGTCCATTCCTCTGGCTGAGTAACAGCAAATGCTCACCTTGCTAATAAATTAGGTGGAAATCCATGGCTGTCTCTAAAGGTAGAGATGTAGCAGCATCCCTCTTATAGGAGTCTAGGTAACCCTTGGACAGAAGACGTCAAGATACACTTTCAATCAAATACATGAAGTTTAGCTGTAACAATCCTTTGCCAAAGCCAACACAAAAGACAGTGACCTCTGGAATTTGGGGCTGCTTGCAGATGTCCTAAAGGATGCCATTGACTAAGTCATACAAAAGGTACTTTAACCCCTGGCACTGATTAATCTAGATATTTTTCCTAGCAAAAACCCTTATTACTAAGAGAGGGTTTCCAATTATTTGCAGGAAAATTCAGAAGAGAACAAGTTGATACTAATTTGTTAAAGAGACAGATAAACATGTACAGGAAATACTTCTATGAAGGTCCTGATCCTCTGAAGATTAATAATCTACAGTACTGGAGACAAAACCATGACACTGAGGAAACAAGCAAACTATAAAAACAGGAAGAAGTGGAAGTTTATTTTTTTATGTTATTTTGAGGGAATATTTGTTTTTCTGAAGCTTAAGATACCACAAAAGCCTCCATCTGTAGGTCACACTATTCTCTATACAAAAGCAGCTGCAGAGAGTTTCCTCATCCAGGTCCCCAGAGCTGTCAGCCCAGGGAGGCCATCCTGCACATTACGGATTAGCTGCCTCCCTAGCCAACATTGTTATTTGGTTTTCACCTCATTTCAAGTCATTGCAAGTCACTGAAAGGTCCGTCACTGTGTGTTCATTTTTTCTGTAGGTGATAACAATAAATCAAGTTATTTTGCTGTTGTGTTTCCTTCCCACAACCACAGGATGAAAGTGCTCCCTCCAGACATGTATTTCAGTATATTTACTGTAATATTCGATATCAAGGCAGTACTTATTGGGAATTAAGGAGTTTGCCTCAAACAGAAATTATCAAGAAAAGCTGTCCTGGACTCTCTTGCCATGTTTTTTTTTTTTTCAAATGAAAACAAAACTACCACCAGCATGAATTACACTCTCTCCCAAGGATGTAGTGGGGATGTGCTGAGGCCAAATACCACTTCTGCAGTGACTTGCTGGCACAACATTTTTGGACTGCTGCAAGTCACCTAAGCTGAATCAATACAACCATTTTGTCCAGAGGCACTAACCTTTTCTTCCATTTCAAACATCTTGTGATTCATGTCTTATGTATAAGTTATCTTACTTAAGTGAGCCCTGCTGAGGCTGCCAAGGCAGGTCTTCTGCTATTAAAAGAGGTGAGGAGAAGAGGAAACAAGACATCACATCAATTTTTCCTCATTCAGAAACTTTTTGAGGTAACTTCTCCACCTTCTTCTTGTAAAAGCCTGGAAGAAATTTAGATAGTTCCATTGCAAATAATTCTATGCACACATACAGAATGACACCCTGAGAGCTGAATTAAGCTCACATCTTGTCTGCAGAATTCTCAGAGCACGGAAAGCCACCAGTACAGAAACTAAGTTTAACTTAATCTGAAAAAGAGTTTAAATATTTATACTTCTAATATGTTCTTGTCACTTTGCTCTTTAGTACCATATATAGTCGAATTATTTTTGTCCAATGGAAGCAATCCCTTTGAATTGCATTGCTATGTTAGTTAGCAGATGTTATTTAACTATGTGGCGAAAATTACGTAGATTTAAAAAAAGCAACTGCAATACAATCAATCCAAGTGGAGCCTTCCACTTGGATTTGACCTCTACCACAACTGCAGTGAAGACCTAGATGCTATTTGTATGCTTACTGCATGCTACATTTGTATGAATATATAAATATCTATATATTGTATCAAATATTAAGCATTTGCTATCTGCCTGACACAGAATATACCCAGCTACATGTTTCTGGTTTTGTATGTATCAACCAGGGGAGTGACAGACTATACCAACACTATAGGCAGTTAAATTGCATTAAAATCAGAGAACCAAAGTTCAGACTTGGAAACAATTTTAAAATTTCAGTTCACACAAATATTCCTGTCTAGAGAAACACTGATGCTGCCAGTGGCACAGAGCACACCAACATGTTCTCTGATGACAAGTAAAGGCTCAAAAGCCAGGATAGCTAGTGGGCACCTGCCTTATACCAATTCACATTCCCTTTTCAAGTCATTACTTACATTAAAATCCTGCAGAAGCAAGCAGACCAGATGTTTCTCTTTTATATTTTTTGTTCTGTCTCCCACATGTCAGTGTTCCAGGGTTTTTGACTGATGAGTTTGTAGCTCCTCACGTTAACCAATGGCATCAGTAATTAAACAACTCCCATCAATTACAAGCAGAAATTGAAATAACAACAGTGGCAGACAGAGCCCTTAAGTGCTGGCTTCCAGGAAATCACTACCAAGAGCACTGTTAAAGTTCATGCTCTCTGGCTAATTAAGTATTTGAGGCAGCAGGGAGAAGCTGCACCAGTGTACAGCACTCACCAAGGTTCCCTGTGCTTCACACCCTGAAATGTCAGCCAGAAATGGCATTTCAACCCCGAACTGACACCCAAATATTCTGGGTCCACCCTTTCTTTACTCTAGAGGGAGATGGAAGGATGACCTATGAAAAAAATGGACAATTACTTCCACAAAAAATACCTTTTTTACTTCTACCATGAAGGCAGTTTGTCAGGTGAGAGACAACTAGCAAAATACCACAGTCTGGTTTTCTTCATCTGCCAATACCCAAGAGATACTTTCAGAAGTCACAGATTGGCTTTTCCAATTCCTTTCTTCAAAGCACATAAATGTAAAAATGTAAATAATAATGTAAGGAATGTAAAAATGTAAGTAATAATGTAAAAATACTATTGAAGAAACAAACGAAGCACAATAAAATGATGGATGCCTTGTCTGAAGCAGCCTTCCAAGCTTTGGCAGCCCTTGTTATAGAGCACGCGGAGCAAGAGCACAGTTGTAACCCAGCTGATGATGAAAGGGTTAGACATCTTTTCTGGGATATCTTATGGTTTCTTGGCTTTGCAAAGCCCTGGGTGAACAGGGTGTTTTTGCATTATCCATTTAGATCAGCTGGTCTTTAATGCCCGTGGGTACTTCAGCAAGTCAGAGATGCATGCCAATGACATCAGGAAATAAAATAAAAAATAGTAATCAAAACAAAATCAAGCAGCTTTAAAAGTTTCCATGGCACTTACAGACTGCGGATTCTCCCACCAACAAAGGTAGAAACAGGGAAGTCTGGGGACTTCCATCATGTCTATGATGACCAGCTGTTGCCAGTATGGAGGATGCTACAGGGATTACACCAAAATCCCAACCCCTGGATAGTACTCAGGACTTCCTTGTGACCTTCTGCCAAGCAAGTGGCATTGTGAGAAGTGGCTCCTTGTTTGCTGTCCTGAAATGCTGCTGTGAAATGGGGACAGTCGGGTTTTAGGAACAGTCATAGCCGATTTCAATAACTTTAACCTGCTAACAGTTGGCAACACAGTAACCTGCCTCCATGGGCTGCTGACTGTGCTACATCCTATTTCTATCTGTAAGGCTAAAACTCAGCTTTTTGTGTCATACACAGTAATTCTTGCTTTGTGTCCCAGTGCTTGTTTGGGCAGGCTTTCTATTCACCTGGGGCAAGAGCGCTCTTCAAATTTAATTAGGTCACATCCCAGGCTGAAGACTTCAATAGTTAATGGAAACATCACACCAACCTACGGTGTGCCCTGTATGCCTCTCATGCCTTGTGTGGTGGAAGTCCAAGGGTGGGGAGAAGTTTTAATTTTAGCAAAAAGAGAGAACACATTCACCACGCTGTCTGGTTAAAGAAATATAAAATAAAAATCCACTCTACCACAATCCTGGCTCCAAGATGCTGCCAGGCTAACTTATCCATGTTTTATAATGCAGAAGGAGCACTAAATGGCAGAAAGTGTTCACAAGAATTAGAGCTACAGCCATACACAACATAAGCCAAAGGAGCTGTGCTACCCCAACATGGGAAGAGACTGCACAACTTATGAAAATACAAAAGCCCTGAAGCCACCATACGTATGTGGACAGACATGTTGAGGGAGACCATCACAAACTTCATCCTCGAGCCAACACGAGTGATGGCGTGGCCTCACAGAGGCTTCTGGCCATGCTCAGGAAGCAAAATGTATCTTGAAGCTACGTTTTGGAAACCAAACACAGGGGAAATACCTTCTCCTGTAGAGGTTTCTTGCACGCTTACATTTCCCCATGCCAGGTTGTTTTATGTTTTTGTATGAAAAAACCACAATGACCAATCTCAGAGAGACTTTTTCCACATTTGTCTGCACATACTTGATTGAATGGAAAATGGTAACCCTCTTCTGACCTTTACAACAAGGCACTCTTGACAAAATTAGGGCTGTACTGCAGAGAGAAGTTACCACATACAGAAGTAAATATCTTTCTTAAGCCACAAAGAGGTTAGTATATTTAATATTTTAACTAGATCATTATTCATTAGATCATGAATTACCTAGCCACATCCCTTCAAAAAAGTTCCTAAATTTGCTGTTCCAAAATACAATTAATATACAGAGACTTGAATTAAGCCTTTTAGGTATTTCCTTCCCCATATATAAGCTCCACAGCTTTCAGAAGTTAAATATAAAATATCAAGAACGTGCACAAGTTGCAAACAGGCATAACCCTTTTACCTTCTTTTATTCAATGAAGAAACTCTTGCAGAGCAAAGTTAGCCTTCCCTGAAATGCAGCACCTTCCAACGAGTCACATTTTCCCCTTTTTCCAGTCTGAAGTTTTCTCCGGGTTTAAAAAATTTACCTTTGCTGTCAAAGGAGTTTCTAAACCCCCTTTATGAATTATACAGCAAGAGATGCCCAAAATCAGGTGGCTCAACCAGGCACATTCCTATGGGGGCCATCCGAGGAAAACCCTGATTGGTTTTCTGCCATCTCAACCAACCGAAGAAGCTGCAAGGGCAGCTCAGGCAACCTGTAAGTTGGACCTTTCTGGGCCTTATGTTATGCATCTCCTTGAAAAGCATTTTTAACTTAGCTTCCAATTCTGGATAGAAAAAAAACCTCTAAACATCAAATAATCCAAACACCCCAGTGGATTACTTCCTTTCAATTAATGCAAACTTACCATTTTCAAGTGTCTTGAAATGCACAACACGACAGGAAAATTTACCTATGGATTGAGGAGAACCTTTCTACATTTTCCATACTTGCTGCAAAAGACCCCGAGCACAGCTTTAGGCATCAGGCAGTTTTCTCCTAACACAACAGCACTTCTGTAAAACACGGCACGGCTCCCTTTATCGTTTGCTTTGCACTGTGGACTTCCACACCAACCACAACCAGCCCGTCATGCTTCAGTCGCCTCTCCCTGGCTATTTACTTAAGGCTGGGTACGGCCAGAAATTCCTTCGCGTAACAAAATGTACAAACGTGCTTTTATCCAGCGCGTTTCGACACCAAAGAGCACTCTCAAGGAGTTTCCCTCTTCTGTCCTGGGGACCTGGTTTTACTCAGAAGTTCAGGGAGCAGCAGAAGTTTCCCGCTGGAAAAAGTCATACGCAGAAGTAGAGGAAAGGGGTTGAGCATTTATTCCATCCACCTAAGGAAACATCAACTTAGAAGACCAGCTGGCTATTAGTTGTTGGGACACACTTCCAATTAAAACTTGGAAAGGCCAAAGCATCCCTTTCTCGTAGGCTGTTTTCCAAACAGGGACCTGGTAGGACCTTGTGCTCCCTACCACTTCATGGAAGAAAGCAGAATTGGGTTTTCCTTTGCAAACATCACAGCATCTCAGTGCTGCCAAGCAAATGCATACAACGGCTGTCATGGTAGCTCCGGAGTTACCTGAAGCTGCACTGGCATCATCTACCTGGGTGACGTCAAGCAAGCAAGGTGTGGAGGATGAACATACAACACACACACTTGAATGCTAGGGCTGAGGTCAAAAGACCATCCCCTGCTCCCCTGCCATGCTGCTGGGCACCCATGCTCTGACAGAATCTGCCAGAAAGTAAGGCATGATACCAGGCTTAGAAGCTTAACGGGGGAGAAAAAAGCCAGATGCTCTGTACCTGCTAAGAAATACATCTCTGAATGATAAGCCAGAGATGACACACACCATCTGACGAGAGAAAATACTGTCTGCAGACACAAAGAAGATTCACTTCTGCTGGTCTAAGGAAAATACAGTCACTACCTTCTCATGCCCCTTGATTGTAGCAAGTGGTGACCCAACTGTCCAAGGTCCATATCATGGCAGTTTTAAAAACCACAAACTAGAACACACCAGTACAAGAAGTATTAGCACTTTTCCTGCAGAGCCATCACCAATTAAGTCAAGAAATTTCCCTGTCATACATCCCATCCCTTCTTTCCACACCGCTCGCATTATGTGCAAGGATGTTAGCTTCCATGTACACTGCAAAAAAATCCAGTACTAACCATACTCAAAAACATAATTGGTAGCTATTTATCAGGTATTTTTATCAGGTATTTTTATCAGGTATTTTTATCAGGTAGGTATTTTTTAATGCACCCTAATATTTGGACTGTTGCATTCATAAGAAGATGAGAGGATGTGAAAGATCTCTGCTGCTCAGCTTACAGCTGAAGGCCCCCTAACTTTAACCATCAGAAGAGACGTCTCCCAGGCACAATCATGTTCCCTGCAACCACCAGCAGCAGTATTCCTTGCAAGTCCACTGTGCAACTTCTTTATAGCATTAATTGCAACAAACAGCAGATGTTACATGTTGCCTCCAACTGTTGCCCAGAGGAATGGTCAGCAACAACAGATCCAGAATCCCCTTGCGAGTCAGCTGAATTTTTCTACTCTTGCCTACCAGGCAGGGGTTGATTTCCTGCCTGACAAAGGTGGCACCATGGCCATACCATGAGTAGACAGCCAGGACTCAGAACTGGTGATTCAAGGTGGATGATCATCTGGAGGAAGGCCCAACTGGGGATTTTTTAAATTTCTAGCCTCACCTCTACTATTCAGGCCCCAACTATTCAGACTCCAAGTGCAGAAATAAAAGAGTACTTAATATATAGGTATCTTTTGGTATGTATATTTTAGTAACTTTTTCCTTCTTAAAATACACACAGGGAAGTACTACTTGCAGTCAGGTATTCTCAGAAGCATACCAGACTCACGCAGAACCACAACCTGATAAATGGTCTTGTGAAAAATTATTCCTCTTATCCCTGCTTCAATGAGGAAGGAGAAGAGGGAAGTAGTCTAGTAGTATTTATCTGCTTTTTCCTTGATACAGAGCTGCACAAAAGGTATGCGTTTGTGCAATCTCAAAATTTGAGTGCTGGAACATAGGACACACTTTCCTCTGAACCACCTTACCCCAAACCAGCATAGGTTTGTAATACAAGACAACCTGATTTACAAAAGCACCTTGTGATTTTATAATTTGAATCACTGCAGAACTCAGAGTGTGTTTTGTCCAACAGAGGCAAAACCAAAGCAGCAGGACTGCTCTCCTGCTCACTGCCATTTGCCTTTGTTAATGCTGAGTCAGCACTGAGAAAGCAAATTAAGCCTCTGACTCTCAACTCCTACCATAACAAGTTAGATGGCACCAACTTCGGAAGTGTATGTATTTTCTTTTTGAAAGGTGAAAGGGGAAATGTAAACAAAAACATCCTTCTTTCCCTGTCCCTTCCGCCTCATAAGGAGGAGTGTTTGTTTATTTAATTCAACCCAATCAAAGTCTGGGAAAGCTATTCCACTAATACTCTGATAAAGGTAGCCCACACTTCCTTCGAGATACATTAAAGGGAAGGAGGGGAAAAAAAAGCCTACCCAAACACCCTCACCAGCAATAAAGCCACTAGAAATAGTATTAATGACTTTTTTGCAGAACAGCAAGTTATATCAACAAATTAACCCCGTTTACTGTTCACCTAGTAGCTTCCTGAACAAGAAAATATAAAGATACATGCAACACTCCATAGCCAAAGCCTCACATCCAAGACAAAAACGCCTCAGGTAGGGATTTTTCATTTCAACTCGTAGATCTTTCTGATCACCATTTGTAAAATAATCCATGCAGCTGCAAACTTCAGGAAACAATCTTTCTTGTTGCGTATGGGGTTTGAGGTGGAGAGTGTGGGGGGGGACGACACTTTTCTGCATGCCCTGGAAATTATTTCAGGGATCTTATTTAAAGGCATGCATGCAGAACCAAACCAAATGAGTGGTTGATGGCAGACCTCATTAGGCTGTAATTTTTTTCATTCACAGGCTGTGATTTCAAAAGGCTCTTAACAGCTTGCTGGGGGAGGACTGGCACGGCTGAGGTCAAGCAGGCACACCAACTGCTAGCTTCACACCCAAAAAGCAGAAGACCGCAGCTAGATCTTGTCCTCTGGGTATACAGGCATTTCTGGGGCCTAATAATAAAACTTGGAGAGAAGCAAGAAGATTTTTTACGTGCAAAAGAAGTTGGGCAAAAACATCACTGCATCACAAGCACGTGTAACTGAACATTGTCCAGGACAGCATCATGCAAGACAGCCATGGCAATCCTAGGGCCAACAAACTCCTCTGGAGTTCAATCCAAGGCATCAAAATAAGCTTGTTTCTACCTCCCCTTTATCTGCTGTCTGGTAGTAATTTCTACACATACTACACACATGCAAAAACAACTTCTAAGTGGGGGAAGATCCCCAACCCCACATGAACACATCAAGCCAAATGGATAAAATCACCCACCCTCCTTCTGCCTCTGCTCAGCGTACAGTTGCAGCCCAGAAAGCCAACCAGATCCTTGGCTGCATCAAGAGAAGTGTGGTCAGCAGGTCAAGGGAAGTGATTCTCCCCCTCTGCTCAGCTCTCATGAGACCCCACCTGGAGTACTGCATCCAGTTCTGGAGCCCCTTTTACAGGAGGGACATGGATGTGCTGGAGCATGTCCAGAGAAGGGCCACGAGGATGATGAGAGGGCTGGAGCACCTCTCCTACGAGGACAGACTGAGAGAGTTGGGGTTATTCAGTCTGGAGAGGAGAAGGCTCTGAGGAGACCTTGTTGCAGCCTTCCAGTATCTGAAGGGGACTGACAAGAAAGCTGGTGAGGGACTTTTTAGGATGTCAGGTAGTGACAGAATTAGGGGGAATGGATTCAAACCAGAGGAGGGCAGATTTCGATTGGAAGTTAGGAAGAAATCATTCACCATGAGGGTGGTGAGACACTGGAACAGGTTGCCCCGAGAGGTGGTGAAAGCCCCATCCCTGGAAGTTTTTAAGGCCAGGCTGGATGGGGCCTGGAACTAGATCATCTTAAAGGTCCCTTCCAACCCTGAAAATTCTATAATTCTATGCTCATCCCTGCCAACCTGCACAAAAAATCCCCTGACTTTTAACAAAAAATTATCACTTATTCAGACAAACTGACCTGAGAAGTTTTACATCTTCTGCATAAGGGAAAAAAAAAAAAAAAAAAAAAAAGGTTAATATTTATCATATAACTCACTTCAGGAGCTACTGTAAAAAGGCACATTGCTGACCAGATAAGATCTTCCAAAGAGTTTCTGTATACATAGGCATAAGGGGAAATGGTTTATTTGGGCTTTAAGGTTCTTCCTGTAGGATGCAGTGTTTATAAAGGGTATTTCTAGAACTTCCTGACTGCATTTGTGAGAGAGAGCTCTACGTACGTCTCCAGCTCCCCTCCACACCAGCCTGCCTGTCCACAGGATTTATACCCAAAGCCTTCAGAGTACAGAAGCTGCTGATGCTTTGAGAGAAGTCATGCAGCTTAGCAGCACCAAGCTTCAAGTCCCTCAAGTGGAAAAGATCCAGGAAAATTACAGTTCTTCGTGATGTGTTTTTTTCCTAGAAAAATCTGCATGTTATCCCTGTCTACACAACATGCAATGAATGCACTGAGCCCCTTTTCTCCCGCTCTGCTATCACTCTCTCTTCACTGTTTTAGGTATTGCTTTTAACCAAGCTAGCTAACTCAACATTTAACTTCCTCTGCACAAAAAACAGAAGCTCATCTTCAGCGTTATTTAATAACTTTTAGGCCATTCAACATTTGGGCTTTCATGCAGTATTACAATACTGAACTGCTAAATACTTGCAGAGAAAAAAGAAAAAAAAACCCCACAGGTTTTTCTCTTAAGCAGCTCTAGTAGTTTAATTGTAGTGCAGCTTTTTATTCTTGTTTTTAAATGCAGAAAGCAAGCTCTGCACTAGGTTTTTCATCCAGCTCAACTAAACATCAGCTGCCTTTTTAAAAGCACAAGGTCATCCGAGCAGTGCAAGCATGGCAATTACTATTTTACAAAACTCTATACCATTTTCTAACCTTGCTATCTTTACAGCCACCAAATTACAGACACCCAGTAACAACATATAAAGCAATGACAAGCTGCAACCAGCTTAATACCTCTCATGCCAAGTTTCAGTCAAGGATGAATTATGCTGGCAGCACTATAAATCTCCAACAATAAAGTTTTTGCTGTCATTTCACCAGTATTTTTTTAAAAATGCGCATGCATAGTCCACTGAAGTATCAGTGGCTTTTCTGTAATGTATAGACACACTTACGTAGATACATAGAGAGCAATAAGCTCTGAAATAAAGGGATTTACACTGCAGTTTAACAAGGATGACTACACTCTGGCTCTCCATCCCCACTGAAGCAGTGGGGATGTTAATAAAAGTCAAAAATTAAAACAAAGCTTTAAAAAAAAAATTAAAAAAAATAATGCCAAGGAATCACGCATTTTGGGGTTTAAGAAATGTGATCAAGTAAGGAAACTGTATCGTCAAAACTGTGGAGAAGATGGCAGAGGGCAGGTCTAGCTCCTGCTTTCAGCAAAGTTAGACATGCTCTCCCATGCAGCTTTTCTTCTGTCATGCAGCTTTTCTTCTCCCATGCATCTTTCCTCTTCTGTCAAGCAGAGGAGGGTGAATTTCTCTGCTTACTGGCACCACCAGGACGCACTGCATTTGGCACCAAAAGTAAAATGAGGCACTCAGCTCCCCATCACACCACTGGACTTCTGTCCTTGCATTCCCACCCACGCAGTACAGACAAACGATGGAGGGATGCAAAGGTCCAAGAGTTACAGGAATGGTGCGATTAAACAAAAAGCTAAGTTCAACAGCTGAAAAAACTGAGCATGCTTTGAATTAGCCTGGCTGATACTTTCAGATCTCTATGCAATTTTTAAGAACCAGAGTGTTTGTAAATAACCTGCAACCCTAGACCCAGAAGCCCTGCAGCAGTGGCTGACTCTACATGCCAGCTCTGCTGATGCCTTCCAGCAGCTCTTCACAGAACCCCTTTTGATTTCTGGAAAACAAAAAAAGAGAGGAGCTCTCCAATATTAACACCTAGATACTTCTCAGCCCTCAGAGATCTTCTGAGGTTCAAAGACCCCACAAACAACCATCCCAGTTCTATCCTCCTGGCACCACAGCCCAGAGGTGGGGTGAGGGGCTGCAGGGTAGGAGTGGTGTCAAGCCACCAGGGCTGATGCTCACTGCTGGGCCATGAACACAATTATACCCCACCCCTCCTCAACCTCACTTTATCTCATCCCAACTCAAGGCAAAGCACACGCTTCTCTATATGCTGCAACTTGAAGCATTAGTAACCTTCTATCAGCTTGGGGGCATACCTTTCCACTTGTTAAACCACGTAAACAGCCAACCTGCCTTCCAAGCACTGAACAACGCAGGCAGGAGTGTTTGGACATGTCAGCATAAGAAATGGAGCCAGCAGAGGTGAGCTGAGCTCTTGCCTTTCAGCAAGTGCATGACAGAAGGGAGGACAAGCATGATGGGCATCTTCAGGGGCAGCATCCCCCTCACCATGGGGATGCTTAAGGTGATACAGATGAGGAGTAATTTCAGATGCAGAAAAATGTTGCTCTTACTTCAAAGGGAAGAAACCACTCACCTAAAAACATATATACCCATGGCTATGGAAGAGCTTGCTTTCACCTCATGCCCTATCCGTCTGTCCATCTTCCCTGCCAAAAAATTATTTTCACCACCGGTGTGTGAATAAACAAACAAGAAGTGTAAATGGTCTAGAGACTCTAAAAGAAAAAAGAACTACTACAGAGATGTGTTTTAGCTCAGGTGCTAATTGCTACTAGTGGCATCAACTAATCCTAAGCACGGACTTAATTCCTATAAAACCACATCATTTAAAAAATGTTGTCTTTCTGCAGGCAAAGGGGAGGACAAGGAAGGAGCTGGCAGGCAAGACAGTGGTGTTACAACAGGCTCCAGTGTTTAGGGAAGAAGCTCCTTGATTTCCCACAGCGTTTTGAAACTGACTGCTGTGCAAACACCTTCAATGCATTTCAGCTATCACAAAAGAATCTAATCCTGCTCCTAACTACTCACCAAACAGACAAGTAATGCTTAACATTTTAATGCACAGCACAGGGAGGGAAGCTGTCTAATCTTCAGACCCACATTTAACTAGCAATAAATGAAGTAATGGGACGATCCAAACAGGACATATATATAATGCAATTAAAGAAACAATAATCTAAGTGTTTCCCGACCTCCTCGGGACTTAAGTGCATGTGCAGAACACGCTCCTGTCCTTGCACAGCAACACAGGTCCTTACAAGCAGAGAGACATGTTTCCCATAAGCTAGATCAAAAGACACTATCAGGTTTTACAACACATCTCCCACAACCATCAATGGGAGCCTCACAAACAGCAACAGCAGAGGTGTAACAGCAACCAACTCGACTTCCCTACTAAAAACAGGGGTGAAGGTGTGGGGGGATTGTATTCGACAAAAGACACTTTTATTCCTAGAGAGATGTACACAAGTCCTAGAGTTACCTTTGATAGGCCACTTAATACATGCACAAAAAACCCCCAACATTTATTGTTTAGGTATTTCAATAAAGACACTATTTTCTGATTTCATTTTCCCTAGTTTCTGTAGCACCTTGGACAAAAAGCCCTAGCTAGCAAGGAAAAAGTTCCAACATCACAGCAATCTTCAGGCCACAAAACACTTTTCTCCTTGCTAAGCACCACTGTCGAGGTTCAAGTGCTTTCTGGAGGTGGGCAACTCTACAATCTCACTTTTGACACCACCGCAGACAAGGAAATTAAGTAATTTTTTTAGAAAGCCCTGTAACCTCTCATGCCCACACCTGTCAGTAAGAAGTTTCCTTCCTAGCTGCTACAGCCATCAGCCATAGGGGCTCAGCTGATAGACTCAAGATCTCTCCTCTGATTACAGCAGAGATTACAGCAGACAGTAGGAGTTGAGAACAAAGGGGAGGAGAAAAAAACAAAACAAAACAACAAAACCAAACACAGCCCTTGAAGTGTGAGCTGCAAGCAAAGAAAGTCAAAGAAGAAAGTTATTCAAAGAGCCTAAGAACAAGCAGACGGGAGACAAAAATAATAATTTGGGTTAAATCTCACTTAGACCTACTGCAACAGGTAGAACCTGCCAGCTGTTGGCAGAAAGGTCTGTAACAACCTTGAAAGTGTATTTTGTAATGCTGCTTTTGATAAAACACAGATTACTTTTAAAGTGAAGCATCTACTTCTACTGCACGAAGTACATAGTGTGTCACTCCAGCGGCTCCATCAGGTATACACTGTGGGAGACCACCTTCTCCTGATGTCAGGGAGAAAACATTGCCAGAGGGATTTCGTTCCCAGCAGGAGTTGTGGCAATGGCAGAAGTCCTCCTTCAAGACCAGAGTGACAAATGAAAGAGCAGATATAAAACACGCAAGAGGCAAAAAATAATAAAAACAGGCCCCAAGAGCATAGGGGAAAGGAAACGAAAGAGCACAAAACAAGAAGCAAAGAGGAGAAAGCAGGTAGGAAAGTGGCTGAATCGCAGCTGAAGGAGAGAACAGCCCTGCATTGGCTCAGCACAGAGTTGCTCCAGCCTCAGATGGAGTCAAAGCCATGGTTCTCATGCTGGAAAGCCAGCCAAGCAAGCTCACTTCCCTGGATGCAATAAGTACAGGGGAGGAGAGGGAAGAACCACCAGTGACTTTGCCACAGGCGATACAGTAATGAGATGGAGTTAAGACATACTCCTGGACTTAAAGATGATCTTCCTCTGCCCACCCAACATGTGGTTGACATTGAGCAGGACTAGGAAAAGAGGTCAGCAGCATCACTGTGATATCTATGGGTACCAACACCAATGGCCGCATCAGTACGGTAAAATGCGCACATCTGATGGTGCCAGCAGGCAGAAGCTCAGCATTTGGGCATTGCTTTGCTACTCCTGCTGCATTAGTAGGGCTTGTGCCCATGCCCCAGATGTGCTTCTGCATCCTGGCACCCTCAGCTTGCCAACTAGAAGGGACCAGCAGACAGCCAGCCTTGCCACGTGAGGAAACCAAGCATGAGAATCTACACAGGCACTCAACCTTTGGTCAGAGAAGTTGATGCAAAACCAAAAGTGAGGGTTAGGTGCAAAGGGAAGGCATGAAGAGGGCAGCTAGTGTAGCTCAGATGCATTTCTCTGCAGCTTCAGAGGGTCAGGTTTTCAACACTGAGGAAGAACCAGAAGAGTAAGTGATTAAAGGAAATTTGACAACAGAAGAGGGTAGACACAGGTAGGAAAGGAAAAAACCTCAGAAAATCTTAGCAGAAAATCAATACGTAGAAAAAGAAAGAAAAAGAAAAAAAGGAGAATTAGAAACCATCAGATGAATTTACTCATGTTCAAGATGGGAAGAAAAGGTCAGTTCAAGCAAGGTGCTGAGAGATACAGCACCACTCTCCTTGCTGGCAGGTGTGGAGAACACCCCTCTAACCAGTGCAGGGATTTACATGACAACAGCCTCTCACTTGCTTACTGTACTCCACTCCACAGAAGAGACTCCTGCGGCTTGTATATGCTGTCAATCAACTCCATAGTCTATTTGTGCCTTTTTCAGTCAACTGACCTTTTATATTTTATTTCTTTTTAAATTTCTGCTCTGCTTCAGAAAGTGTAAATCCTCCAAAAATCAAATGCTCCACTTCTAGGAAAAAGGGCATATATCAAAAACGTAGTCTGCACAGCTGTACTTTTAGTTTTATTAATCTCTGCGCCTTCTTCACTCCTGCACGTTTCTTGTAAGAAGGATTATCCTCTACTGTTGTAAAAAAGGGAGAGGAAAAAAAAAAGTAAAATAAACCAGACACATTTTTCAATAAATTTGTTGGAAAGAGTAGTTCCTACAGCCAAAGCTGGTACGAACAGCAGAGAGAGAGAGGTGCACCTTTGTCAGCAAGCCACCACATCCTGACTTCTGCCATTCAAGGGGCTGGATCAATGTACAACAACCCTACTTGTGTCAGAATGCAGCAGACCGCCTGCACACCTTTGGTATTCCAACTTTCCAAGTACATCCCTCTCAAGTTTAGTACCTCCAGACTATCATTTATTGATATTCTGCAGGAGAAAAGGACATTAAGTTTACCCCTTCCTCAAGCATGGCAGACTGTAAGACAGGATTGCAACCAACAGTTAAGTTGTCTCTCAGTCCTCAGGTCCTGTTTTCCATCCTGGTCCAGAAGGGAGGACAATTACCATCATCTCCCTGTGGTACGATGACCAACAGGAAGCAATTTTGTGGTTTAAATCCAGCTACCAGTGAACTGAGTCCACGTTAAGAGCGAGCCTCGCTGCACAACGGTCTTTTGTTTACAGCCTTGGGATTTAATTAAATAGGCAGATAAAGCCTACCTTTTAATCCATGCTTGAGGGTGTGCCCCAGTGAGATGAGAAAACAGGCTGCAAAAGCAGGTCAAAGATGCTTCCGTCGCTGGCGCAGCATCTGCCACATTCAGATACCATCCACTTGCAGCACCATCCCACCATACTTCTTGCTGAAAAGAGCTGTGCTAAAAAACCCTCACTTTCTGGCCCAAAGTTGGGTTGTTTTGTTTTTTTTCACTTCAATACAGAATTGGGGTTATCCAAGGGCTGCTGGTTGCTGTAGTGCAGACTAACATGCCAAGAAACTAAAGTCCAGCTCCATCCTACTTGTGGCCACCTTCTTCCCACAGACCTCCCTTCCAGCTGTGTGACCAAACACCCTCTCCATACATCTTCCACATACAGCTCCTTTCCAAGGCAATTCCAGGACAGAAGTAGAAAGGGTAAATCCCTTTTTTTCCATCCTTCATCCCACAGAGCTATTATTCCCTTGTAAACAGCAACTTCTCCCAGTAACTGAACAAGGCAGCTACTTACATGTCATATTTTAAACAGGCGTGTTTTCAAGCCAAGAAGTAAACAGTTATATTTTGGCAATCCTTCATTTCCTGTCCTATTTATGAGCAATAATGTCATGACACAGAGCATGTCCCATGCCTTACTCCCCAGCTTAAGCTTGCAGCAGAAAAATTTAGCTGAATGAGAGGCTTATGACACCGCCAGAAAAATCATTGGTATTGGGCAAAAGTGCGGTGAAAATGGAGACAGCAAAAAAGTTTTTTTTTTTTGGTGGAAAGGTCAAACTGCAATAGTGATACACTCACCATTCAGAGCAACCACCGCTGGTCCCTGCTCAGCAATGGAGGGAAGCGGGATTTTGGGACCAGCAAAAGGACTAATGAGCGCGAGTCAAGTTTAATCTTCTTTCCCTGGACTGGGAAAAATGCCACCCCCCAAAAAAATGTCACCCCAAAGCCTCAGCACCACCTCAAGCTGCATTTTGTCATCCCAGACAACACTACAGCAACCCCGTGTACCACCCGAGACATATCCCACTTAATCCAGCTCGTTAAAAACCTCTGCAGGACCCGTCCCACTTGCAAACACTTGGCACACATGCTCCAGGCTCGCTGGAATAAATCAAGTGCATGTTCACCAAGTGGCCGGGACACCCTGGGGACACAGCCACTGCCTGGTTGGGGCAGGCGTTGCGGCTCCATCCCAAACACCAGAAGGCTGTGGACCAACACTTCCTCGTTCTCTGACCTTTTCCATTTAATTACTTCCTGTGACTTTCTTGGAACCCTGCATCGGAACGAGCAAGGCGGCAGCCTCCGGGTGTAACCGAATCGCTTTAAGGGTGCAGTTTCTAAGTAGGAGGATGAAGTGGAAAAATGCCAGCAGCCCACCCCAGGAGCTGGCAGCTCTGGAGAGGGTCAGGCAGCTACCCCTCACCCAGGTGCAGGCAGCACTACCCAAAACTCTCCCATCACTTAAGCAGCTTCGTGTCTCTGATTTATTACTGGGCATCTCCGCTTTCCCTCCTTCCTGACACCTGCAAAGGAGAAGTGCAGTGGTGATGGGGGCAGGGGGGGGGTGAAGGAGGGAAGCAGAAATAAAGGCTGAGATGCAGAAAGAGGCGCTCACTTTGCAATGACAAATTGACCTCTAAGTATCGATCTGAAATGGTGCAGTCATGAAGGGACCAATGAGTTTCCAGCATCCTAAGCCCTATTTTTTCCCTCCTCGGTTTTATAAATTGTTTCAAAACTAAAAATCACATTGAACTGTTCTCAAAGAATTAAAAAAAAAACAAAACAACAAAAATGGGGGGAAAAGAGTCCTCTTATTTACTTGAAGTTATTTTAAAATGCATCCTGACAGCAGTCTTTTTTTTTTTTTGTAATCTGGCTGTTAACATTTGCTCACAGTGCACTCAGTGAAATGAGAATAGCTATGCAAATTAAAGCCAGATATCTAGGGCAAATAGCACGCTATACTACCATTGTTCTGACAGCTTGAGAAAACTTATCAGAAGGAGCCTGTCCTTATTTCTTTAACACCATATATATTGGGGGGGGGGGGGGAAAAAAAAAAAAAAAAAAAAATCACTTCACCCACCACCGAAATGAAAAACAACCCATGAGTCACCGGCTTCAGCGACGCCATCAATCAATGCAAGGCTGGAAGTGAGGAGCTTCTGGAGGAAACCATGGCTTACCTAAAACACCTTACTGTGCCCTGCAAGGCAAAGGCCCAGACAAAACTGTGACAAGCCCAACCACAGCCTCCAGAGCAGCTGCTTGGGATGTGCATGGGGCTGAGGACCATGGTGCATCATTCATCCTGAAAGCCAACGCATCCAGCTGCCAAGAGAACAGCTAATGCCGGCCTGGGCAGCGGGCTGGGTACCAGCTCCTTCTGGCCACCAGTGCTCCCCATCTCTTGAGGACCAAAGCACAACACTGCTGGGATGGCTGGTGGCCCCAGAAGCAGTGGCATGATCCAAGAGCCTATCCCCCCAGCCCAGGTAGGAGACAGATGGAATACCTTAGCCGAAATCTCCCTCGGCATGGCAGCACGTGGAGGAAGAATTTGCTCCAAAACAAACTGCAGCCTACAATTAATGAAAAAACCCAACAACCATCAGAGCCAAACACTCACTGTTTTACACCCACACACACCTCCACACCAAGCCCTGCAGGAAAACACATTGGGAGCAAAGACTTCCCACAAGATGAAGGTTAGCAAGCAACAGCTTTTGTCCTCTGAATCAGGTAGGTTTGCCTCTCTGCTCTCAGACCTAGACACAAGGACCCACTTCTCCTCCTCTTGTCCAATTTGAGAAATTAAACAAAAAAAAACTCTACCAAGAACCAGCGGGCTTTTTATTGGAAATGAGTTAGCCACATGTTTCCAGCCTGCTAGATCATGGCAATCTGCAAGAGAGAAACTCAGCTTTTTTTTTTTTTTTTTTTTTATAACCACAACTTCAGAAGCTACATATAAACATGTATTTATAGTCTCTTCATTAAGAAGTGCCAAAATAACAATTCCTCTTAACACACACGTTGCAGGCAGAAGCCATTTCCTTCACCGCACACATTTCTTCACTAATCACCTTAAAATAAGTTTGATGCTATGAAGGTATAAGGGCACCACATGCCGACAATTAGGATGATTTTTTTTTTCCCAGATTCCCAAAACCAAGCCGAAAGGGTTGCACAATTTTGACGCCGCTTTATAAGCCCTGAGAGAAGTCATTTTAAAACGCGGTGCATCCTATGGCGCTTGGCACGAAACCAGCCCTGCATGCAAGTGAGTCATTTTTCTTGACTGTCAATACCCAGAAAGAGATAGCCAGGAACAACGTTTGGGCCAGCACGGCTTCTAAAAAGCCTTTGCTAAAATTGCGCTGCAGTACCTTTTAAGTTTTATTTTAGAGAAGAAAAAATTTCATTAAAAAAAAAAAGCCAAAAAAAAAAAAGCCCCGTCAGGCATTTTGAAAGCCTTGGTGGGGCCTCTCAGAAGGTTTATTTGTGGGGAGGTTGGAGAAATGTTGCCGAGTTGATGGGGGGGCAGCGGGAGGGTGCAGCAGGCACCCGCAGCCCCCCCAAGCGGGGCCGGGGNCCCCCGCGCCCCGCCCGCCACTCGGGTCGGTCCGGCTCAGCTGTGGGCTCACCTCCTTTTGCTCCACCGACCGGGCGCTCCTCACCCACCTCTGCTCACTCCTGTGCAGCCTGACTGACTTCGTCAGGCCCGGCTCAGATCAGCACGATGTAGCCCACCTGAGCCCAGCCAGGCCTAGCTCGCTTCAGCCTGGCCTTGTCCAGATGGGCTGAATTCAGCCCTACCCAGCCCAGATAAGTGCGGTTCGGTTCGACCCAACCTGGCCAGCCTGGCTTGGTGCAGGTCCTTGAGGCTGCCAAGGTCCCCTAGGAGGGATTCATTTTCCTGTTGGTGATTAGCAGCACAGTGTCTGCACTGTGGGGGCTACGACCTGCTGGTAGAGAAAGCTGGGAGAAGCGGCGTTGCCCCCATAGAGACACATCCCAAGGTGGCAGGGCTCCTCTGGGTCTCTTACCACCCTTGTGTTCTTCCCACCTCATCTTGCCCTCTACTATAGCTCAAATCAGCACTTGGAGCCATGCTCAGCAATGCAATGAGGGAGCACAGGCATGGTGGATTGCACAACTTTTTTGGTAGGTCAGTTAAAATGTTGTGGGGTTTGTTGTTTGGGTTTTTTTTCCTGTAATGAACAGGGCTTTAACCATAAACACTCTCACAACTTGCAGTGTGTCCACAGCTACACCATGACACCTTCTTCTTCCCTTGGAAACTTGGTCCCCAGAGCAAGGGGTGACAAGAACTAACTTGAAAGTTTGGCCCATTGAGTTGCATAACTAGTTCCAAGTTTTGGTTTTGCTTCCCCCATCAGGTCCTCAGTGACTGGGCAATCCTGAGACAAGAAATCAGGCTGTCCCACACAAGCACATCACCTTGCCCTTGTGGCCTCCTCAGGCTCCTCTGCTACATCATCTGTTCCCCATTGAGGGCAGGGAAATGTCTTGTTTCTGCTCTCTCTATGTAGGGATATTCAGACTCTGTATGGCTGCAGTTCCTAAGGAAGCCTCTTATGGATTTATCTTTCAAGTCTAATCTATGGGATTTATTCTTGACAGGGCATTCAGATTTTGGGGTGGAAATTGTGTTTCTGCTCTGTTGGGTTCCAGTTTCTAAGTGTTGTAAATTTTCTTTTCAGGAACAGAAGTGGAAACTTGGAGAAAAATCTGTGGACTGCTAGTAATGCATTGAAGGCAAGAGCTGCTGAAAGCTTTAAGGTCTTCTTTATGAGGTTACCCCCAGGGAGAAGCAGCATGTCCTTTGGAGATGGTACCAAAATCCACAGCTTTGGTGGCATTCCAACATTATAGTAACGCATTTGTCATTGCTAGAGGATCAGCCATAACATCAGATAACGTGTAAGAGTGCAAGCCTGCTTCCCTCCTCTTGACAGCCTGTGGCGTGCACAACTGAATGGCAATGCTGCCTCTCCCCACCCCCTTCCCACCCATTCTTTCCTCTGCAAAGCACAGTTTGACACCCCCTTTGACACAGTTTGACACAGCTAACGTTGGGGAGTCATACTGCTGGATTGGCTAAATGGTCCCAGCTAATTATACCCCCCAATACCTCTTTATTTGGGAAAGTTATTCAAGGATCCAGCTTGCAGAATGGCATGATAAATATCTTGGCAAAGCTGAGCTGGAAGTGAAAGGAAGTGTCAGGGCAGGAGTAAGCAGTTGGGGGCAAGGAAATGGCAAGAACGTCTTCAGCTGCTTTTTTTACATAAAAGACCAGATGCAATGATTTGACACACTTGCACCCATCCTATGCCTTTTTTAATTTTCTCCAAACGATGCTGAGATCGCACAGACATTCAACATCCTTAAACTCTTTCATGCCAAAAATTTTCGTGGTCAGCAGAAGTATTGGTGTGCATGAAGTGGGGAGCATGGAATTTAGCAGTTGGCTACTGCAGAACCAGCATAAGGGGAGAGTTATGGCCATGTTAGAAACCTGGGGTGCAATAATGTAATTAAAAGGCCATTATAATGCATATACCTCTGAGGAGGACTGGGTATTAATCACTGACTGGTTAATGCTTAAGCACCTGACTGCACAATCCGGATGGATTTTTGCATACTTGTGTTTTGCATGTGTACATTTGCTCCGATGGTGAGAAGCAACCACGTCCCAGGGTTGGAAGCTGAAGTTTTACTCGATCTAGTTTCTTGAGTAATTTCCCGTGGATTTGCAAGATCTCACATTTGATCTCTGCTTTCACTGCCCTACTGATTTGAAAGCTGCTAAGCTATTTACTCTCTGAATGATTTCTCTTGCTGCACAACCCTCTTACTGTTACTTTCCCTAACGATAAATATTGAATTTTATTTTTCTAATATTCAGGTTACCGCACCAGTTCTTGCGAGTAGTGCTTTCAGGATGACTGACTTTTCTGAATGAAAAGGCTCTCAGAGGTGCTATTTCTGTTTGTGCATTGTACTGTTTGTATACAAAGCTTCTGCTTCTGCTTGCACACAGAATAGCACTTCCCTGTGATGCGATCGTTACGGTACCTAGAATTAATTAGCCATTGGTGGCAGAGCTTCAATACAGCAGCTTCTGCATACTAACAATTTGCGTGCTATGACTCTTCTGTGGTTCATATTCAAAAGGAACATTTATTTTGCAGCATAATATTTTAGTCATTGCAGAAACCTGGAATAGGGACCTTCTTTCTTCTTGGACTGGAAATTGACTTCCCCAAAGTGCTGTTACGCTTTTAGCCAGAACCTTTTTGGGGTGAAAAGCACTGGAATTTGAAGTAGCAGAGTTTAGGATGGCATTTGCTGCAGGCTTGCAACATAGCTTGCTCCCTTCACCCACTCTTGCTTTTAAAACCTTTGAGCTGAAATCTTCCCCACGGTTGATTTAGGAACCTAAATATGAATGTCAGTACCTTATTGACTGTGCTGGTTTCAATGACTTTTCCACTGACTCACACAGTGACTTTGAATGAGTGAGGAGTACAAGTCAGCAGCCCTGAATCACACCATCCTCCAGACAATTACCCCCCTCTCCGATAATTCCTTGGAGCAGCAATCATATTTTAAAAGCAATTATTACACCCATGTTTTTGCCCATTATGGTCGCTCAGAGTGTAAGAGCTACAGAAACAATCTGAAACATTTGCAATCAGCTTGAAAGCTTTCAGAGTTGACACATTTCAGGAGGTCACAGAGTTTGGAAATACAAAGCTCTTTTTCAACAGGAATGGGATTTCAGCATGCGATTTGGAGAAATGTTGGGAGGACTTGGGGCACCTGCCAGGGGGAGAGGAGGTGGAGGGCTCCTTGCAATCATCCCAGGATGTCTTTTTGAAGGGTGGTAAGTCTAGAGCAGGAAAGCAGAAAGGGAACCTCACTGATAGAGCAGCTGCTTTGCCCAAAACCTGACTGTCCCACTGCTTTCTCTATTTCTTAGTTCTGGTATTTTACTTAGATGAGGAAGGAGAGTAGAGATCCAAAATAATCCAGTGCTCAGTGGTTAAAAAAAAAAAAAAAAGCTGAGTCCTTTCACTTGAAAGCAGAGGTGGAGCAGGAGTTGAAAGGTGTCCCTTTCTGGACACCATGGGATCCACATGGGCAACAGCAATGTCCCAGAGGCTGGAAAGTCATTGAGAAGTGCTTGGAGTCATCCATGAGTCATATATAGGGGCCAAACCTGGTTTCATTCATAGATGTATTCACAAAACCATATACTCTCCTTCACCCTCTCCCAAAATAAAAGCAAGTTTTATTGAAAGGAAGGGATTGTGCAGAAAACCAGGCTTTTCAGAACCCTTGCTTTCCTACTGGGTGCTCTGATGTCCTCTTAATATTCAGCAGTAAGTGATTTATAGCCCTCCTGACATGATGGTTTGGTGTTTCCTTTGTGTGCATAACTTCCTTTTGATATAAAGGGATGATAACAAACCCAATTTGTAATCTCACAAGGACATGACACAGTCTTTATGGTGCAGATAGTAGGAAAATGCTGTAATCTTGAGTTCAGTGCTTCAGCCTCCCTCCAAGCCCCCAAATTTCACCCTGGTCACAGGGTGGCATTAGCAGGTTTAGTGGGACAGCAACACTGGTGGGGGCAATTCTTTCAGATTCAGAATGATGATGATGTGTTTTGGGAGTCCCACTGAGTTCCCAACATGGACTCAACAAGAGATGGGTGCACAGCCGCTTCTTTAACTTCTTGCATACCTTTTTTTGCTAAGTGCTTGGAAGGAAAAACTGCTACAAAACCTCCACATATCACCACCTGTTCCCTAGAAATGCTTCATTTTTGTGTGTTCCTGGCTCAGAACGTGCCCTGGCCCATTGGATCAAAAAGTAAGAGTGCATGAACCCTGCCAGTGTCTTGGATGCAGCAGCAACCTCAAGATTAGTCCTAAAGTTGGGCTACATTTGGCATGAGGGAAGGACTGCTCACCTCTCAAGATACCTTTCCACCCTTGAGAAGTTTCTGCATTTATGATACAGCTGTTTCCAGGGCCTCATGGGAGCTGAACAAACCAATGCCAAATAATCTGTTTTTCCTTTGGGGAGCAAAAAGTGGATGCATCTGGGAAAAACACTGGGGCTGTGCACACCTTTCCCTACCATCCTTGGGAATTATTTGATTTAGGCTTGAACACTGAAGTATCTTTTAAGAAAGTTGCCCTTGGATACCCAAACTTCACTCAATAACTGGTGTTCCTCCCTTTCTCACACAGCTAATGGGAGACCATCCCATCTGAACAATCCTGTCTCCTTTATTGCAAAGCTCTTTGGTCAGCCTCAGCAGGTGACAGGATGAAATGTTGACTACGTACTTTGGCAAAACCAGTTTTCGTGGCTTGACCTGCTTTTCTCACCTAGTGTCTTGCTGTGAGTTGAGGGTACTAGTTCAGTATCTGAGCAGTTATAACAGGTTTATCCAGGCCAGGCCCAGCCATGGCAGAAACTCCCACATGGGTATTGATCAGGAAGGGCTTATGGAGTTAAATGAAGCTTATGAAATCTGGAAATGCAGACATACTTCAGTCACACGTTTAGTGGCAGATGGTAGGCAGGGATAATGAGTGGAACAAGCCTCTGAACTCCTCCCTGCCTGTATCCTCCTTAACCAAGCCCTCAGCTTCAGGGCTGCTCAGTGATGCTGACCCATGCTGTCCTGTACAGACACTCAATAATATTTAATTTCAAAGGGTAGCAGTCCACCCTCTTCTCCAGGCGGATATTTTATTTTGTGTCAATGTCCTCCTAACAACTCCAGCTAGGCAAATAATAGCACGTGGTTTATGAATGTCCTGAAAGGACTCAGAGGTGGAGAGTTAGAGCTAAAGAAAGTTCACGGTTAACCCCATGTACCACCGGTTAGCTTTGGCAGGGATAAGTTGCAGCACAAGATGAAGAAGCTGTGAGGAGACTTTAATGGTCCCGCAGAGAGCACCACCTTAGACAACCATCCTCCAAGATGCTTGCATTGCTGTTCCCAAAGTTTCCCATGGAAAATAATCACACGGTCCTTTTATGTCCTTGTAATCATGAACATATTATGCTTCCCTGCCCACTTCTAAGGAGAAAAATAATTAGTCACCCCACACAAATCTTTTGGGACTGTACATACACTCCCGTATGTTTTCAAGTTCTGTCTATGAGGGAATGAAGATGCACAGCTCTGCTCTGTGCATGGTTATTAACAGATGCTGCTTCCTTTTGCAGAAACTGGGTGCAAGGCCTTTCACATGCTTACTGCCAGCTGCATCTGCAGCAGTGTTTGCTGCCAGGATTACTGAAACCCTGCACTGCAAGCCCAGGTTATGAGAGGAGTTTCATGCCTGGAAAGCTAAAGCATGGGTTTGCCTCCCCAGAGCTTGCAGCCAGCTCACAAAACTCCCTTGTTTCAGATAGGAGCCTCTCCAGTCTCTTAGCAAAATGAAAAAAAAAATAAAAAAGAAAAGGGTTGGTTATTGCTGGGTGCATGGTCTGACCTTAAAAGCTGGAAGTAAAAACAATCCAAGATATGGGGCATACTGAAGTGGCAGCTGAAGGGCTTTTTTGTTCATTCTACAGTTCATACCATTGCGCTGAAATTGCAAGCGGGATGGAGTGGGGGTTAATGTAAGGTTTATTGTGACAAAGAATTATTTAGAAAATGCTGGAAAACAGCAAATGGAAGACATTCTGGAAAACAGGCTTCATCTCCATGGTCAGGAGTGCTTGACTTATGTTGTAGGGAGTGTTAAAGAAACCTCCTAGAGCCGTGGCAGGTAAACATCTGCCTTTGATACTGGTTTTCTCTTTATAAACCCCAGCATTTAGACTTAAATGGATGTGCTGAAAGCTGTGTTTAGGAAGAGAATCTCATCCTCTCCTGCAGGTACTTTCAACATGTGATAATTGTTTAACTGCAGCTTTACAAAGTATGGCTGGAGGGGTGGTTCTGCTGGAGCAGTTACGTAGTAGCACGGATGATAACTGCCTGATTCAGCTCCACTGAAGGCAGAGGTGGCAGGATCAGACCATCCAGAACAGATGTTTTATTTTAAGTAGCCAAAATATACCTCCAGTGGCTTATGGCAAATTCCTGCTTCCTGATTTCACACATTGGAGATGTCCCATTGATGACACACATGCATGTTAGGACTTTGCACTGCTTCAGTGTCACATGTGTTCCAAGTGGGCATGAATCTCCTAAAAAATTGTGGGCCTTGCTTCAGAACTGTTTTCAATTGCCCCACATTTCTGGGGCAACAAATAAGTATCCAGACACTGAGCTTTTAACTCAGTAGCTTTTTTTTTTTTTTTTTTTTTTTTTCAGAAACAGGAAGCTAGAGAGCTTGTGAGGAAGATAACTTGGTGACTGATGATAAATTTTTTAATGCCATCAGTTTTGTCTTCCTCAGACCTATCACGGAGTCTGGGCTTTTCCTTTTTTTTTCACTTTCTGCTTCTTCACTCCCACCAGATCTTATCCTCTCATACAGTGTAGTTTAGAACCTATTGAGAGCTGACAGAAGGCTTTCCTACAAGACTTGATCAAAGGCCTGGGAGATGATAATCCCAATTTTGGTCCTCTTCTTCTCTTGTAGTCACAGGCAAACCAGGATGAGTCTTTGTCTTCTTGAAAGAAAGATAGATAGTTCTCTTGTTTTAAAGTCCCAGGAGGGTGCAAAGCAGAGGTGATTTTCACCTTCCTGTAGCAAGTCAAAGTCAACTCTATGCCCTATGCAGGTGGACTTTACCCCTACTAGTAATGGGATGAGCAAGTCACCTATTGAGAAAGGGCAGCAAAGTCTGCTGCCTGTTGCTTTCTGAACAACCCTAGCAGTGGAAAGAACTTCCTGCCACTACTGTATGGATGTCACCAGAGCTTTACTTGACAATAAAATTTGATATACCAGAAAGGAATGAAGGCTTTGCAGTAACTTACTTTGTTACTGCAAACAAAAAAGGGTTTTGACCTGTTAACAATGGTACTTCATTATACAGAATGTTCTCATATTGATTTTCCAAGTATCGGGGGGAGATAATCACATGAGATCCTGAAAAAAAGATTATTACCCAGGTAATAAATTATAGGTCACTACTTCTTATGTACTTACTGTATCTGAGGAATCATGTCTGGTCTTATAATCATTAATATCCTTCACAGTCATTTATATGGGCAGCAAAGAGCACTGGTCACCCCCTTACAACAGAAGAAATCACAGTCTGAGGAGATACCAGGTGTCAGGGGAAGAACTCAGATCCAATAGCATTTGGGAGTCACCTAGACTAGGAAAACTCATTCATATGAGCTTAATCCCCTGTGCTTATTTAAGTGTGTCTAATTGCTTGCCTTTAAGTAGTATTTAAATCACCCAAGCCCCTCTGTTCCCCTGTAATTTACTATCAGAAAGATCAGAAATAAATTCTAACGTGTTTGTGAGACCTACCAGTATTAGTCCAAACTTATGAAAATTTTGGAGTAAAGTTAAATGCTTCAAGCCTAAATGCCACACTGCTTGTTCTCCTTGGATAGTTGATATCAGCATGGATTAAAATGAAATCCTGCTGTGAAGCTGCCCCATCAAACTGAACATGGTTGTCATCATTTTCCCAGAGTAGCCTGAGTAGCTGCATTGTGCTTTTCCACCCAAGGAAAATTCTTTGCACCCAATTTTCCAAGTTTGAAAACAGCTCTCTACAGATGAAGTGTATTTTTCACCCTCCAAGGAAGTATTTTCACCTGCAAATACCTTTTGCTGCCTAAACAAGAGCTCCTTCCTTTGCACTTGTGCTAACATGTAGCTTGGATAAAGAATTAGACTTAGATTCTTAGTTATAACTCTTCTCCCAACTTTTTTTTTTTTTTAATAATGACTGTAAGACAAATGCCTTATGTCTTATGAAATATGAATTTTAATCTTTCTAATGAAGGTGTGCTTGAAGAAGGCACGCCCTTCAGAAAATGTTCTGTGGTATCATATTTGTGCCTTCAGTGTTGAGGACCAGCTGCCTTTTCCATTTTAAATGCACTTTTCAGGGTCTTACATCACAGAGGCCTAAATTAAAATGCACTTACCATAAAGGGGTGCAGCAGATGCATTCATCCTGGAAATTGCATTGTGACATGAAAGATATCCAAACACTATATGTAATTTTGAAGATGAGCAAGGCTTGGCCTTCAGATGTCCCACGCAAGGGAAGCACCCACATCCCTCAAAATTGCAAGCTTCTGAATCATGACAGTCAGATCATAAAGCCTCTAATTCCCACTGGTCTGAAGACGTGTGCAACTGCAAAAATTGATCCCAGTGCTGAACGGGGGGTGGCCAACAGCCTGGAGGATGCAGGAACCTCTGTGGCCAGGCACCCGCACAACTCAGGGAGCTATGAAGTTCAGGCACAGGGTAACCCTCCCTTTCTGCCCCCCAGCTTCTCCTCCACGTGAGTTTCAGACACAGGGGTCAGAGTCTGGTGGCTGCCCATGGTGTAAAGATTCTGCTTAGCAGTTCTTAGGCTAAGAAGGGCTGATCATGCCCAGGGCAAAGAATTATTTTTTTAGTTCTAGGTGCCTTTCTCTTAATTAAAACTACTGGGGAAAGTTTTTCCTCTCCAGTATGGTGGTATAGACCAGGAGTAATACCACCAGTGCCTTTATTTTTCATATACATATACCACGGTGAGACCAGCAGCTGGCCTTTAACATAGCTCCCTGAAAGTATACAGATATGGAAACCTGGCCATCCTTCTGCACCCCTGCAGAATAACAGGATCCTCCTTTCTGAGATTGTATGGGATTGATGCCAAATTCATTCTCCACCTCCATGGGTCCTGGTAACTTCAGAGAGCCATTGTCTCCATCAGCCTGAGGTTACATAAAGGTACCCCCCCAGACTCCAGGGGATGCAAAGCTTCCTCTTCTGCCTCTATTTGATGGCAGTCTTCACTCATAATTCATTGCTGAAGGGAAAGATCTGACAATCCATTTCAAATATCAGACATTTGCAATCCCTCTCCTAGAACGTCGAGGTTGGAGAGTATCCTGGCTCAGGATACTCTCCAGAAGGTGCAGGAGGTGCAGTGATCTCCTGTGTCTAGACATTGCAGTAAATGTTATTCAGCAGGGTTACCAGGTTTGACATGAATGTACTAGCCAAGCACAAAAGGAAAAGGAAATTCTGGAATATTCACCACCAGAAGACATTGCCTCCCCTGGCATTCTCATCTTCAAAACAATGGCTTACAGAGAGTTTTGAACTGGAAGGTGTTTTTGACCTTTTTCCTTTTCCTCCTTTGATTTTTGTTTCCTGTAGGAGACTCTCTGGAATTATTTAATGTTGTTATTGAGTCTAAGGGATTCCCCTCCCCATCCTCTTCCAGTTGTACTACATCTCTCAAGTTCTCTGATGCAAGATTGCTGATGGAAGACATTTCTGTTTGAACTGGAAGCCATGACCACAAGAGCTGTTCCTCCCTAAGGAAATGTTGTTCTTTTTACTTCCATGTCCTCAAACAAATCTTAAATCTTCGCTCTGTACCCGATTAGGTCCACTTGGGACTTCCCATATTCCTATAAATTCTGACTTACTCTCTTGCTGAGCCTATGGAACCAGATACTAAATCTATTCTTCTGGAAAAAAAAAAGTAATGAAAAAAACGAACAATAAACCCTAATTCAAATATTTTGCTGACAAATGTCACAGTATAGTGATTTATGAAACAAAAGCCCAATAAATATTTTTTTGCTTTTCTAAACTAAGAAAAAAAAATATGCATGTGTATATCCCTTTGATTGGTGTGAAACTGGAAACATCTGATATGTTGTACTCAGTGCCAGCTTCAGGGAAAGATGAGCCTGGCTTTGTCTTTTTTATGTATTGTGTGTCTTTGTGATGAATATTGTGGGGTCTGTCTTGGGAAGTTCTGTTGCAAAGCTGAGGAGAAGGCCGCTGTCTCAGGCACTAAGGTGGCTTCTTTGGAAAGGCTCAAATCTGGCTGCCTGCCCTTAGGTGCCCTTGAACTCCTCTGTCATCTCAGTCAAACCACAGGGGCCCTGCACCCCGCTTCTCTTTGACTCGAGGCAACCAGATGCCTAAGGCATCTGGCATCCTAGTCCCAGTCTGTCCTGGCATCCTAACAAGCATCTTTGGGATATTGTTCTGTCCTGATTTTCTTTTCTGTATTTTTTTTTCCTGCCAGCAAGCTCTTCTTAATATGCAATTAATGGACCTTATTCCATGTCAAGAAGACAGGATTCTCCTGTGTAGGAGCCACACGCCTGACACAACTCTCTTCCTTCTCTTCACTGCTCCATTCTCCTTTCAGAGTCATCAGTCAACTAAGCACCTCTTAATGTCTATGCATATATAGCCCTGTTGTCCCAGATCCTGAGGGATAAATTCCCTGTTGATCCCACACTGAGGGATCATTCTTGTGTGTGCAGTGTCTTTAGGGTGCAACACACAGGACCTCAATGAAGGATTCCCTGGCTGAAACCCAGACACCACGTTCCCCTCCACCACGTGAAAATGAAAGTGAGCTTGGTCACAGCAAAACCACAGAGCAGTGTCGGAGCCCTGTGTGTTTGGGGAGATGGTGTAAGGCACCCAAAGCTTTATTTCATCTTTTCAGGGGGTGCAAAATGCATGGATGTGTCTATCAGCAGGACCTCCAAAAGGACAAAATATCAGTGGGATCTCTGCAACAAACAGTCGCCCTAAGTAAAGTTGGTGTCACAGGATTTCCGCAAGCTTGTGCTTATCTTCAAGAGAAATCTCCTGGGGAGGAAGAGTCAGACACACACACAGGTACAGTGAGCACAGCTGTTTGCTGTGGGGCTGTAAGAAGCTGCCGGAAACCCACAGAGGAAAACGTAAAAAAAAACAAAAACCAAAAAAAAAGTGAAAAGAGGAGAGGGGGGGAGGGAAGAGGCTGTTTTTCTCAAAGCTTGGCTGCCCTTGCAAGCCGAGCAACATCCCAAAAGAGACACGTGTTAGGCAGGTTTAGACCATTGCAATCTTTCTGTATTCTGTAGGTGCTGAAGTAGAGGGAAAGAAACTTTGCTGCACACCAGTGGAATGGTTACCATGCTGTTTTCAAGAGAGTGTACCCATGAGCAGGCACAGCAGCCTGCTCTTCTGACAAAACTCATTTTTCTTCTGGAGCTGGGAAAACTGAGCCGTGGAAGCACATCAGTTAGGTAAAGCCACACAGTAAGTGTGACAGAGTTAGAAAGAAGATTAAATATGAACAGATTCCCCTCACCTTGCCTGCTACACACACTCATGCAAAGATTTTATCTGCGTTGAATGTTTTAGATGCTCCTAAAATTTGTGAGTCAGACAGCCTGGATAATACCAGGACTTACTTCTTATGTAGAAGCTAAGATGGAGAAAAATGATGCATCTGAGGGTTTGGTTTGCCCCAAAGGAGCAGAGCTTTGTTGCTTGTTCTGTGTGTCCCTATGCCCTGCGTGGCAGGGAGGCACGAAGCAGAGAATATGGAAAGACCTAGGAAAATAATAGCTGGCTCAGTTCAAGGGCTGAGCTGAAAAACAGAGAAAAAAAGTATTCCTGGATTGGGTAAAAGTGAAAAAAATTGTTGGTTTTCCTTTTTTGTTTGTTCGAGGGAAATGAGAAAACCCCCAACATATTATTTTGGGTCAACTCAAATAGCATTTTGAATGTAATTTTTATTTTGAGGTTAGTTACCCCTCTCCCTTCTCACACTTTCTTTTATTTCAGGTCTCTTTTGAGTAGAAAATGCCACTTCAAAATAACAAATCATAGGGGTATGTTTAAGAGGCACTGAAATAAAATGCTCTAGCATTTTCAAAGCAAACAATTTCTTACAATAAATTCAGACATGTATCTCCTTTTCCCCTATATTTTGAGTACAATTGAAAATGTTTGCCATGTTTCATTCATTTTGGAAGCTCAAAAATTGCATGTTTAGGGCTTGCCTTTTTTCCCCTAGATATTTTTTGGGGTTTTTTTTTTGCCTTGTTCAATTCCTGCTGACAAATTGCTTCTGCAGAAACAAGAAAAGGGAGGCATGTAACCTGGGGAATGAGGGTCATGGAGTGTTGGTCACAGATGATCTTAGCAAAAGGCCCCAGGTTTTGTCTTTAGGGAACAGGAAAAGGCTCACAACAGTGCCTGAGGCAGAGCCCAGGCTATGGATAAGGCAAGAGTATTATCAGCACTCTTATTTCACAGCAAAGCTATTGAAGCAGCAGCAGTGGCATGGAAGAAAATGTTGAGGCAAGAAGGGATGAATGCATGCAGCTTTACCGTGTTTGGTTTTAAATGTCTGTACTGCAGGGCAGTTTGTTTTCTAACAACCAGAGTGCTGGTACCAGCCTTTCATCCCAATAATCTCCAGGTTTTCTCAGTTTGCTGGTAAGTCACATAGAGGTGGGTGTGTAGGGTGACATGAGAGGCACTGGGGATTTGGTTTTATTAGTATGGATCCCAGCCCTTGTGAGACTCTGCAGGGCTCTCTCCTTTGGGTGGGTTCACCCTACCTATTAGGGCTGTGGGTGCAGAGGTGCACTTGGAGCTACCTCCCAACTAAAGCTGGGGGCTTGCTTGCTTACCAGCAGGCATGCTAAGGATATATGGAGAAGCAAAATGCCTTGTGCTCCCTCCAGATAAGAGAGGTGAAGCTGATAGGCATGAGAGAAACATCCCAAGCAACTGACTGAAGCAGAAATGTGGTTTGCAGCTAAAGTGTTTGCCTAACTTGGTGGCACTCTCAGGCAGGGGCAGATGGGAGCTGGCCCAGGGGCGACTGTGGCTGCATTACAATCTCCAGTGGATAGTCAAGTCCTAGAACTTCTCTTTCCAGCCATAACATCTAATGTGAGGGCAGTAGCCCTTTGCAAACAGATATACAGTAACTGGCATCTTAGGTGATGCGCACTTCCTTCCAGACCAACAAATAATGCTGCATGCTCTGACTAGCACAGGACAGAAATTCTGTTTTCAAGCCATTTTAAATTACCAAAATCTTTTTCTGATTTTCCCAGGGCTGGCCAGCTGTGACCTTTTGTGGTTGCTCTAGTATGTGATGTTTTGTAATGAAGTGTTGGGGGTCTCAGAAGACCTTATTCTGTCACTGGAACAATGGAGCACAGACTCTCTTTATATCCTGAAGGGCATCAAATACTAAGAACAAGGAAAGTTGGCCAGCTATACTTCAGCTGCAAGAGTTTTCTCTTTTCAGTTTTTCAGTCACCCCTAGTAGACAGCACAGCTGCCTAATTTACTTATTTCTGAGGATACTTAAAATGGAAATAGAATTCTGGATTTAAGAAGTGGCGTGTGCCTAGCATGAAGAAGTCTGTATTACTACTGCTGGAATAACCTCTCTTTCGCTGAGATTATATTAGGGAGGAATTTGGTCTGCCACTTGGCACCTCTGTGCTCAAGATGAACAGCAGCATCCTTGGTAGTTGTTAATAATATCTAGAATTCCTAACCTTAGTTACCTCAGGTCATTTATGATTGAAAAGATCACAGAGCCTGGTAAATTTGGGAAGCATAAGTAAAGGAATACCAATCCAAACTGCCTTCTGTCTGGCAAGGACTAGGGTTACTCCAATTTCTTGGCAGTGCTAGGCCATTCACTATTTTGGTTTAACTCCCTGCAGAGTCCATGTAGAGGTGAAAAATTATCAGCAAAACCCACTGGCTGGTCCCCCAGCTCAGATGAGTGCCTGGGGGGGGGCTGTCATGGGTTTTTGGTTCTCAAGGTGTTGCGAGGAAGGAAGCCAAAGCATCCAGCAGGCACCTGCAAGCCTGTGGGAGATGTGCCTGTGAAGGTGCAGGAGGATGTTTGCTACTCACAGCCTGCCTCCAGCTGCTTGTCACAACCAGGTGAAAATCAGCCCCATAAGTGGCTTAAAGAACAGATTTTTAAAGGAGTGGGTTAAGGGACCTGTGTGGATAGTGGTGTGGGAGCAACTTGGCCAGCACAGCTGCAGCTAGAGGAGGACGTGTATCTCCACCCATATCTTTTTGCTGGTAAAGGACCACCTGGGAGGCCAAGTCCATTTCAGCAAAGAGCTGGGCATATAGGTGGTGAGGAAACAATTCCCCTGCACCCATTGAAGTGCATCAAGCATGCTGCATGGGGACTGGCTCATATGTTAAGCCCATCATACTTGCTATTGGATTTTCTGTTGTTGTTGCTGTTGAAACCACTACAGAGAGACGCACATTTCCAGGAGCCTGGCTCCAGCAAGCAAACTTCCCTGTGGCTTCCTGCTGGCTTGGGGAGGATTTGTGGCTGGGGATGGTTTACCTCTTCCGTGCCAGCTCAACTGGAGCTATGTCTCAAGATGGTTCTTTGATATCTTATACAAAGGATTGCTCCTCATGGCATTTCTGTCGTGAAATAATATGTTTCTGCAAAGTTTAATCTAATTAAAATACAAAGAATTAGGATGGGGGACTGGATACGTGCAAAGTAGTATTTATGTATCTGCTTCTTTTGTTAATAGATAGGTCTGCCAGTCCCACAAAAACTTAAGCACGCACTTAATGTTCCCAGTGGCTAATCCCACGAAAGCCTACTCCCAGCATATAGTCAGGCACATGTACATCTGTATAAGGCACGGACTGCACGGCCCTAGGACTGATGTGCTGACATAGGACTGTTGCATTGTAAATGTTAGCATGTCTGGCGTGTCTCATCAGACTAAAAGATGCATAAACCCTCACTATCTGGATCTACAAGGTATTAAGCAGGACTTAGAAAACAGAGGGCTGGACGAGAGAGGCAAAACATTACACTTAACCATGTGAAATAATGGTAGAAGCCAGGCATAGGATCATTAAATAATATCTTTGCTTGTCCATTATTTACTCCGGCCTTCCTTCTGTGAAATGCTGACTCCCGTGTAGTCTGTCTAACAATGGCGCAGTTACCATCATTTTTGTCAAACAGATACTTTTGTTTAATGTTTCAAAAGCAGGCCTAAAACGCACACAAGTATCAGTGATAGGCAGAGGGAAAGAAAGCTGAGAGATAATGCAGTATATGCACACAGTAAAGCATGCGTCTTACCGCTCAGTAAAATTGGTGAATTACTATCAGTGCAGCAACAGCAGCCTCAATTACTGCAACAACTTACTGCCTTTGATAGAAAACTACCAGAATTTTTGTCTGCAATCTGATAAAAAGCCAACTGTACCAGAGCAGCAAAGAGATTAAAAGCAGAACAAACAATTTAAGGAAACGGGGAAAAAATAAAACCCAACAAATGAAAAAGTACAGGCTGGAATTAGAATTATATGATGTATTTCACACTGAAAGCTCTCAGTGTATATTGCAGTACTGTCTTGAAGGCAGATCTGTTACCCATGTGTAACTGGAGTGACTTACACCGGTGTGGAGGTTCTGTCATGCAATTGTGGGCTCTCTAGAGCATCTGTGATTGTGAATCCTTCCTTCCTGCGTGGACCCTGTAGACCTGGATACTTGAGGAGGTGTGCTAGGTTTGGCTTTCAGTTCAACCCGAAGCGAAAGTCAGCTTGAAGCTGCCAGATTGTGCCTGGTTTCAGATCAAACCCCCGTGAAAGTAGTGAATTGAGTATGGTTTCCACTCAAAACCATAAACTGGTCTTGATTTGCTTGAAACTTTGCCCAGGGTTGGTTTTTTTTTTTTCTTTTTTCTTTTTCTTTTTCTTTTTTTTTTTTCTTTTTTTTTTCAGACTTGGACTGTGTTCTAGGTTTGTAACAAAACCTAAAACAAACATCACTGGGTTTCAGGTTTAGTTGTGAAAGTTTAACACAGAAACCATTTCTTTCCTTCGGAGGGAGGGGGAGATGCTGGCCTGTGTGCTAAGGCTGAGGTTCCCTTTTTATTCTTTTTGAGAATGATGGTGACAGTGTGTAATTTCTACCTTGGAAGCATCTGGAGAAGAAGCTTTGGCTCAACATCTGATCTGAAGGACAGAATGAAGGGTGATCATCACATCCAGCCTGGTTTTCCCATTGTGGTTAGCAACGGGGACAACATTAATGCAGAGCAGCCCCACTGTCTTGCTGCTATGCCATTTAACTCAGACCAGAACAGCTCTGAATCAGGGTCAGCATTTGATAGCATGGAGGCCAAAGATAGCAGGAGGACAGATTTTTGACTGGCACATGGTAGGATCAGCAACTGGGAACCATGCCACCACAAGAGAGGCAGCTGTAAGAATTTGCAGTTTTGAGCTCATGCTGAATCCCTCTCACCAGGAGTAAGGCAGTAAGGCTTGTCATGTATGAAAGCAAGATACCATCCATTAACTGCTGGCAGGATTTTGTCTTTCTGCGAGGTGGGAGCTTCTGATTCCCCTTGTGTTTCTCACAGCAAGCTCAGCTTCATGTTTCAGAAAGAAAGTCCAGGCTGGCATGCTACCCTTGCTCTGGTCTGGCAAGGAAACCAGGAATCCAGCATTTTCCCATTAGCCCATTTTTTTTTTTTTTTTTTTTTTTTTTAAAACAAGATTTCTACTGTGCACAAGGTCAAAGACTACAGGAGTTACTGTTTGCCATGCTAAAGTGTTTCTGCTCTCCCTGATGAGCATAGATATGCTGTGTGGTCCTTACAGCTTTTGACCCAGAGGCGTGAACACTAACACCAGAGCTCTTTAGTGTGCCTGGCTATAATCACAGGAAGCTCATTTATTACTCAGGTCCTGAAGATATGGAAGTCTTGATAACCATTTTGGATGGGAGGGGTAAATTAATCATTTCCTTTTACACTTGCTGATAGAGCAATTCATTCTGTCATGAGACAAGTTGGAAGTGGGGGGGAATTTCAGTAAACTATGAGTAAAACCTGAGATTTCAATCAGATGTTGTGGCTTTGCTGCTGCTTAGCTCTTTAATCTTCTGCTGTCTCCTCACAACAGGGCCTTTTTCAGCGTTAAGCCATGCTTCCCAGAACCACCCCTTTGAGATAACCGAGATGGTAGATAACTTTTCATCCAGGAAATGGACTGGGAACCCAGGGAAGCGCATCTGCTGTCTTCATTCAGGGGACTGAACGAGATCCTGGAGAAAAATGCCCAGAGCAGTACAGCTACTATTATCTCCAGCCACCAGCAGCAAAGGCAGATTAGAGGCCTCCTATGGAAAGTAGGAAATGAGTGTCCTGGGCAGTTGGGACAAATAATTTTTGTCTCAGCCTGTCCTGTTGAGCACTGCTGAACTCTCCCAACTTGTTACAAAAGATTCTGAAATAACACTCCTCTGGCTGCTGCTCTGGGGTAGCTTCATGGGATGTGGGAAGTAGTGCCCATCTCCAGCATGCTATGTCCTTTTCCTGGCAGTGTCTGACTCTTGCAGAGATATTTTAGCCTCTCCAGGGGCAGCTGCTGAAATATTGTTGAGTGTAGAACTGGAAAATAAGAATAAATTAAGCTGAGGCTGGGTTGTTTTGTTTTGTTTGCTTTGGGTTTTTTGCTACATCAGGCTTTAAACTGCTAATTATAACAAAAAATTTCAAATCATAGTCCAATAATACCACCATGTATTTCAGAGATATTGTTCTCATCATGGTTTTAGATGCTTGCCTGGGTCCTACTTCCTTTGGTGGGGTGTGTGCATAAGGGACCTTCCACTACCTTGTGACACTGAGGTCTGAAACCAGAGATCATTAGAAAATGTTATGTGTCAAATCCCTTTAAACATCCTACATAATTTAGATATAGTAAATGGCACAGGAAATGAACATGGCTATTGTATTACAAGAACTTGCTGCCTATTTTGCACACCTGCTTACCTGTCTGCTGCAATCTTCTTGTGCTGACTTTTTAAAAGCTCCTTACAGTGGCTATTTTGCAGGGCGGGACAGGTTGATATTTAAATTAGAACAGGGGAAAAACAAGAGCAATTAGTGTTTCCTGAGATCACAGAATCACCTTGCAGTTGCACCCCTGGGAGATAAAGCTTGTTAGTTATTTGGGAGGGCTGAAACCCCAAGGCACCAAATGCCACTGCATTTAGAGGCTGCAAAAGCAGACAGAACTATGTACTAGAGGAGTTTTCAGCCTGTCATGAATGTGGCTGCACTCTCCATTTACAAAACACACTTATTATTGTTTTTATTAAGTTATTAAAAGTGTGAAGTGGTCTTTTTTAGACCTTTTCTCCTCAAGCACCAGTGCTGCTTTATTTGTTTGGAGGCAGTGAAAATATTATATGCTACCAACCCAGCTGTGCACCATGTTAGTTCCTGGAGCTGACAAATGGGTTTTATGTTAATCCAGCTGATTTGGGAGTGCTCTGATACAGAGCTGACCTCTAGCTTCATGTTGATGACAGGCAGCAGAGAGTGGTCCCATCACAGGAACTTGGTACTTGGGTGTCTTTAAGCTGATATAAGTGCTCCTTCTCACTCAGGTTGTATTGATATCATGCTTTGGATATTTATAGCTAAAGCTGTCAGCGGGCAGGACACTGCCCTGGGGTTGCAGAGACCATGCCAGATCAGGTAGTACCAGCTGGATAGAGCTTGGAATGAAATAGCAAAATGTTGGCAATGTAAACAACTGTTGGGTGTTGGTAACTCCACTGCTTGGCAGGACCTATTGCTGTAAGGCAGTAGCCACAGCTGCTCCTTTGTCACTCAATGACCAAAACCTGTACTGATTGTGACAAATTATTTTTGTTTCTGCTCCTGCTCTGGTTCCTCAGGTCTTGAGTGTAGCTTTTGCTCCTCACCTCCTGCTATCTGCTTTGTATTCTGGAATGCTGGTGCCTCTCAGTGCAAGCAGTGGTCTTGTCAGCAGTTGATGTATAGGGACTGCAATATAGGGGCACTGGAGTGGGAAGGATTTCCTTGCTCTGACTGGATGGGTCATGGGGCCCTTCAGTGTGCTGGGGAGCACCAGGTCCAAAAGGGTTTTAGAGAGCTGCCTTCCTGAGAAGCTCATGTTGTGTAGACCTTATTCTGGCAATATAATGCTTTTGCATATGGGATTCTGGCCCTGAAATAAAGTGATTCTTTGGTGCTGTGATTGTACCTAGGCAATGTTATTGATGTTGTGCATCATTAATGACGTGGTGCAACCTTCCTATCTCCTCATAGCACTGTAATCCAAATTGCTGTGTTGGTAAAACAAATGGCAAAGTTACGGAAGAGAATTTGAACTGATCTAAGGGCAGATTGCTTCTAGGAGAGCGTAGCACATCTCCCAGTCCACCCCCTTTCTGCCCTTTAAAGTAACCATTCCGCTTCCCGCTTAGCACCCATCTTCACTTTTTGGGTGTTTGGGGTCCTACAAGTAAATGCACTCGAACAGAAGCTTGAAAAGTGAAACCTAAGGTAGAAAAGTAAAAACCTAAATCCACCCACATAAAAAAGATTTTTTTACTGCGCTGATCAGCAGAGACTGGAGTCCAGTACATAGGAAGGAAAGGGACAGAATGCAGGGTGAAAATGAGAACTGCAGTGATGATAAGAATGGGATAAGGAAGACAAGAGAAAGGAAGGATGAAGAGGAGAGCAATGAACTGTTGTTTAAACCCAGCCACTTGGTGGAACTTTACCATCTTCTTGTAGCCCAGTTTTCACGGTGAGAACCATCCTCTGCCTTGTATCCTTGGTGAACACCTTCGGTATTTGTTTCCAAATGGGTCTAGCAGCAGCAATGGCAGCACCAGAGACCCTCTTCTCTGGAAATTTGGATTAAACTGTTGGCCTTGGCCTACCAACCACACTGGCAGCTGCTGGACACTTTAAGGCACAAAGACCTAGGGAGAAGCAGGGAGTTGAGCTCTGAGGCAGGGAGAAAAAGAGCTGAGATGAATGTAAGAAGCACTGTTTGCAGGCAGCAAGACATGTAATAACTAACCTGAACAAAGGCTCTCTATCCCAGCAAGGTGTTAATTATACGCCTTGTCTTTTTGGATCTGTGCATCCAGGGTCTCTATGCCCACTGGGGAACAATAGGTGTAATTATTATTTAGTTGCAAAGAGTGGAAGCCCAGCTGCCTTTTATGCACAGGATCAGACGAAGGCCAATAAAGTGTATGCACACATGGCCTGCACTCTGTGGCTTAGTGTAACCTACAGAGAGTTTGCCAGTGTAATTCTAGGGTGTGGAAAGAAATCAACTCCCCCACTGCTGGCAAGGAGCTTGTGTAGACAGAGCTATGCTGACAGATGAGTGTTTCTGATGGTTTAGTGTGTCTGGGTATGTAGGTGGCGTTGCCATGGGCTGAAATTCCCTTTGGTGGCACAGGCTGGGCCTCTGCTTGGGGTTTCAACCCATGCTGTTCTGTGGCAGTAGGTCTTGCAGGACAGGCAAGGGAGATGACACTTTTTGTTGTTGTTGTTGTTACTGCACAATGCTTCCTAGCCTGGGACAACACATTTCATCTGCTTGTTTGCTAATGTTACAGATATATTACAGTGTAGGGTGTATGTCTGTATTAGCTGAGCTCTGTGGTTCAGTCTCTGGCTGCATCATGAGGACCTTGTAGAGACAGAGGGCAACCTTCTTGAGTCTGTGTATATGACACCCTCTCTCCTACCATTCTAGAGCTAAATCAGAAGATAAATCCCTAAAGCCCTGGTAAGACTGTCCAGGTAGGCACTGGTACTGTTCTGTCTCCAGCCTTGTCTGTTCAGTGCTCCCAGTACAGAACATCCTCTGTGGAGCAATGCCACGGCAAAAAGCTGCCCAGCTCTGCTCCCTGTGAAAAACTGTAGTTACTGCTCACCACCTCTTCAGCACGGCCCATTGCAGTGTATTCCTCCAGCCTGCTCATTTGCTACTTCATTTTGTGAACCAGAGGATTTTCCCCCTTTTGGCTTAGCACACAAAGTGGGGACTGTTATGTCAACACCCATGCTGGCTCTGATTTCAAGAGCTGACTGTCATCAAACATCAGTGTCACCAGGGAGATTTCTGCTAGGTATGGTCCAGACAATTGCTTGGACTGATTTTGTAAGTGACTTATGTGCAGCTGTAGAAGAACATGGAAACCTTCTCTGCCAAATTTCTAGAGGAATTTCTAGGTTTAACCCTCCATGGAGCATCCTAGATTTTGAATGTGAATAATAAGGTTGTCTTCTGGTAAATGAGATTAATTTTATTGGGATGGAAAATGTAAGAAAGTTATCATTGTTTGTTCACAAGTACAGTAAGTGTTGGTTGGAAAAAAGCATAGAGACTGTCTTATGGATAGCTTAAACAACCATAGTTAGCCAAAATCTGAGAGTACAAACATTTAGTACAGATCTTTCTACTACCTCCTCAAAGCGTAAGAACTGGGCAGAGACGTGCTTTGATGAAAGTTTCTTTCTGTCTGCTAAACGCATGCTTTTCCTGAAGAGGTGCCATGTATAAAGAAAAAAACATGCTAAAGGCATAATTTTGTTTTCCAAGTTAATGTTTCATTTGCCTCCTCTTAGGATATACATTTCTTTGCTTATGATCTTGGCATGGCTATACATACTTTCTATTCTCTTCAGGGGTGGTTTGCTTTGTTGTCATAGCAATGCCTTCTAACTCCTGCACTCACCAATTTCTTTTCAGGTTCCTGCAGGCTGCAACCAGTCCCTCATTGTGATGATCACATCTCCTAGCAGTTTTAATGCCTCTTTTTTTTTTAATCTCCTAACTATAGACACATTCAGTAGCACTATTCCAAAGAATTCTGGCCCAAACAGGTTTCCAGCTTGAAGTTTAAAAAAAAAAAAGAAAAAAGAAAAAAGGCAATAACATTGTTTGTAATTTTTTTAGGGTTTCATTGTTCTACTGATGATCTAATATTTCAACATTTTTATTCATTCATCTTCTTAGCTTTTCTTGGGCATATGCTATAATTACCCTGCTGATCTGACTATCAGAGATGAGGTGCACCAGTATCACCGATGTTGCTTGAGGGCTTTTTTCCCCTAGGCTGTAATCACAATGGCAATGGGAGGCTGGGACCAGGCCAACTCAAAAAAAATTTTCCCCTTTTCCTGTGCAGCCTCACTTAACAACTTTCTTTCTGCAAAGCTCCACTTCTAGAGGATCATTGCTTTCCCTTGTGTCCAGTTCCATCTTGAAGAGCTGATGAGGCAGAGCTCTTCAGCTATTCACTGTTAAGTGAGGCAAGAAAGAGTGTAAGCTAGGTGAGGGAGGCTAGATCAATTTCTTAAACTCCCTCTGCTCATCTAGGACACTCTTTTGGTGTAAAGTAGATGATCCTGTCCATCGGATAATGCTGGATGTAGGTAAAGTGGGATGGGGTAAGAACTCAACTTTACACTCAACCTTTGGGCCCAGCTATGCTGTGGGCTTCCCTTGCCTTGTGTAAGTTGGTGCCTCCATTCTGCACATCACTGCATCCATGGGAAAAAGGAGACATCACTCTTTCTGCCTCAGGTGGGAGGGCAAAGTCCTTCCAAGCCCATCTAGGTTTAGGCTCCTCCATGGAAGGGATGATGACAGAATCTGGGGAGAGCACAGACTGATTTTGTCATTTCTGCCGTCCGTGTCAGATCACAGCAGGGAGAACATGCTTGGAGGGTTGGAGGTATTGCTGAGCAGCTGCTCTGAACTAAAGGGATGATATTTTAATGAAAGGTGCTGACATTTAAGTTGAAGGTGGGCTCCAGTGTAGGCAAGTATGCACTGGGGGAGGGGGCTGGGGAGAGAAGGGCCAGCAAGAGTCTTTTGGGGGGGGCTTTTTGAAGCCAGGAAGAAGTATGTGTTGAAGCTGGTATGTGTTGGTGACCAGCAGCTTGTGGGCAGAGCCAGTGGCAATGGAGGTAGCTATAAACAAGGTATAAACGCACCCATGGTCACTCACTGAGGAGACCAGCTCCAGTGTTGGTAAGTCTGCCCTGGGGAAGGGGATTGGGAGTCTTTTCTGGGAGCTTTTTGAAGCTGAGAAAGGCTGCCCCAGAGAGTGCAGTGACCAGACTGGGCAAATAGAGCTGGACGTGGCAGCTGGTGCGGGCAGGGCCTGTGGGGTGGGTCCCCTTCTGAAGGGTACAACTCTGAGGGCATCTGCAAGGGCCAAGGGTGTGCATCTTGAGAGAGACACAGGGCAAAATGGCAATCCCTTGTTGCAGAGCCAAGGCTGCACCCATGGCTGGGGAGTCTTCGCCATCCACCCCAGTGATGGACTGATGCCTCCACTCAGGGGGAGGTAGTGAAGGAGGAGGCACCCAGCCTGGAGCACTGTGGCCAATTTGGAGCCCCCAATACAAGAAGGATACAGAATGCTTGGAGTCAGTCCAGAGGGCCACAAAAATGATCCTGTGAAGACAAGCTGAGAGCGTTGGGGTAACTGAGCATGTAGAATAGAAGGCTTAGGTGAGGGATACCTTCCAGTGGCCTTCCAGTGTGTGAAGGGGGCCTACGGAAAAGCTGGAGAGGGTCTTTCTACAAGGGCATGGACTCATAGGATGAGAGGGAATTGTTTCAAGCTGAAAGATGGTATATTTATCTTAGATATTAGAAAGAAATTATTTACTGTGAGGGTGGTGAGAAACTGGAACAGGTTTCCCAGGGGGGTTGTGGATGCTTCCTCCCTGGAATACTTCAAGGCCAGGTTGGATGGGGCTTTGAGGATACTGATCTAGTAAGAGGTGTCCTTGCCCATGCAGAGGGGTTGGAACTAGATTATCTTTAAGGTCCCTTCCAACTCAAACCATTCTATAATTCTGTGGTCCATCTTCCTTGTGTTACACCTCTTGTGTGTTCTGTAGCTGCTGGTTTTATATATGTATATGGGAAATGCTTTCACAGAATGGGAGTGATTCCAGCATCTTCCACCATACAGCTCTTCCTCATTTTGTGGATGTAAGCAGCACATCTGAGAGGATACATGAGGCTTCCAAAATAGCAAGCCAAAGTAGCCTATATTCTCACTCCTCGATATTTTCCTGAGACACATTATTACAGGCTTGCATTCCACCCTTACCACACAAAATACAACTCTCAGAACAGAGATGACTTCTGCTCTGAGCTTTGTTCATAGCAAAGTGGCTGTATGAGGATGCCAGCTAATTGTTTGTTGCTGTTGGAATTAGTTTCAATATGAATCAAAACCTTTTTTCTTTCAGTGTGGTAGGCGCATATGCTATTTTAAATTGAAAAAATTGAAAGCAATTTTAAAGGAACTTACGCTTTCATGAAAGTCCTCTTGGGTTTCAGTTCCAAAGTGACAAGCAGGCAGGATCATTAGTTATTTGCTATCTTTGTAAACATTACATTCAGTTTGGCTTGTTTTTGAAGTTTTTGGTTTTTAAATTAAAGATGTTTGATTTTTTTTTTTTCTTTTCCCCCAAAGTACAACTATTTGTCTTTGAATCCTTCAACAGCTTTGGAATTCAGCCTCCACACAGACTTTAATAGCAAAACCCACTTCTTCTGACTCAGGGACCATTTGATGAAATGTCTAGAGAAGCAAAAAGCAGCAACAAAAAAAGCTTTGCACAGATGCTTCCCTGTGACTAACAGAATGTCCACCCAAAGAAGAGAGAGTATAAGTATGTTTGTCATGTGTGGGTGTATTTTTCCCATACATTCATTTTTAAAGCTATGCAGTAGAGCACTATAAAATTATCGTTTTACAAATAAGCATTATTTGACCGTCACTGGGCTGAACTGATGACTCATTCTGTGACCTCCATGCAAGTCATTTGATTTTCTTGCTCCTCAGTAAGACTAGCTGGGAAACAGGCTGAAAAAAAAAAAAAAAAGAGAAAAGAGGCAAACCCAGAAGACATTCCTGACAAGATGTTCCCTACCTAAGCTTTGTGTGTTGACTGGAAACACAACATTAGAAACAAGAGCTTTACAGCTGTTGGCTGGATGTCTGTGCCCAGCCCTGTAGGAATTGTGGGTGGCCAGTGTCTCCAAAAAGCAGGCTCTAAATATGGGTTGTGGTGTCTGACCTATTCTAAAACATTAGCAGTAGAAGGCTTGCAGTGAGCTGCCAATATCATTATAGTGTCCCATTGTCATTATGGTGTGACCTGGGTCTTTTTAAGAGTATAAATGTACAGTCTCCAGATGCACTTGGAAACATTAGCCTTGTAATACAGTGCTGACAGGCTTCAGCATGTCTCTGGCCATCTCTGGCTTTTTTGTTTACTTTCTGATACCAGGTTGCTCCTTGACCTGAAAACTACATATTTGCACATAAACACTTTTATTTTTTTATGAAGACAGTCTCATTATGTCCAGAAAATGGCATAGCTATATAGTGTTTCCAGGGCCCCAAATATTAATTCATCTAACCCATGCAGTATTACCAGCATTTTTAGCACTTCCTCATTGTTGAAAACTTTGGGGGCAAATCTCATAGAATTAGGCCACTCTGTGTTTAAAGACTCAGTGTTTGCTAGCCACGTGCCCACATTCTCCACCTTGGTCCCCCAGTTCTGCTCATGGGCAGCTGGGGCCAGCCCTAATTGGGCACAGGTGGGCTTAACAGGAGCTCACGCCTTCCTCCTCCTAACTGGCAACACCTGAGTGTCTTTACCTGGTTGCCTCTACACGGGTGTCTACGTTTCTGAAATCATCTTTGCAGAGGGTAGCAAGACGGTGAAAATAACTTTCCTTAATGACACTGGGGATTCTGTGCAATCTCCTGGCTCCAGGAACGAGGGCTTACAGGGTAAGGCTTGCAAAGGCCTGACTGTTTTGCCTCTGTCTTTGTTTTACATATGTTTCCAGTTTATTTTCCTGTTGTTATTCATTGCATTTTTGGTTTGCTTTCACTATTCTTTTGCCTCAGTTTCCACCTAAGGGGCTTTGATCTGTTCTGAGGAGAACACAGCAGTTATCTTAAGAAATCTCATTAACTCTCTTTCTGGTTACCAGTTATGTGAACCCCTCCTTCCAACCTACTGGCTAGTGTAATTGCAACCTAGGAACTGCAGTGTTAAGCTTTCCATACATCCAGGGTGACTTACTAGGCGTCAACTGTGAAGCATCTATACCATACCTCGAAGGCACAAGCTTGCTTCAGAGCTGACTCACGACCGACAAACTGAATCTACTGGATTTAAGTGCCACAGCCAACGAAATAATTGCCTTTCTTAGTCTGTATTGTGTGTCCATCAGGCACTGGCATTTCTGCAGCAATGCTGGAGAGTGTCATTTGCTTCTCTCTGTCTTTCTGACAAAGAGAAGGCTGAGGGGAGACCTTATTGCTCTCTATAGGTACCTGAAAGGAGGTTGTAGTGAGCTGTGTGTTGGCCTCTTCTCCCTAGTAACTGGTGATGGGACAAGAGGAAGCAGGTTCAAGTTGCCTTGGGGGAGGTTCAGATTGGATATCAGGAAAAATTTCTTCACCAAAAGAGTGGTGGTGAAGCATTGGAACAGGCTTCCCAGAAAGGTGGTGGGTGTTCAAAAACCAGGTAGATGTGGCGCTTCAGGAGATGGTTTATTGGTTGTGGTGGTGTAGGACTGACAGCTGGGCTTGATGATCTTGAAGGTTTTTTCCAACCTTGTTGATTCTATGATTCTATTTAATGCCAGTTAATGTTCTGTCCCTTAGGTTATGCATCTGATGAGGATAGGACAATGATACCAGGTGAGCAAAGACAGGATTTCCCTATGCAGCTGTCCTGCTAGCAGGATTATTTTACTAGCCCCTGATGTTATAGCTGTACTTGTGGTCTTGTGTCCATTGTGGCTGTCTGCCACAGGATGTGGGATGGGTGAGGCCTACATAAGGATCTGTGTAATGGACAGACCTGCCAAGTGACAGAGCTTATGAAGCGATAGTGAAATCAAGGAGGGTGACTCCTCTCTCTTCTGAGCATGTAAACTGCTGAAGCTGAGTCACCATCTCAGCTGCATGGAAGGATGGGGGGCTGGAATGAAATATAGCAACAATTAACAAAAGAGAAATGTACTGAATAAGAGCCTCCTCCGTTTCATTTTCCTTATGGATGCTATTGATTCATCACTCTAGCAGTCCTGGCTCAGACCCAGGATGCAAAGGGCACAATATAGGTTGCCTGGAAGAAGTGGCTATGGAAGATAAGGGATATTCCCTTTCAGTATTTTGTATGAGAAATCTTCTCGTACGTCTCCTACCCAAATGGCTTATGTAGAACAGTAGAACATAACATGGGAAAAGAATTGTGCTGGTTTGTATTACTGTGCTATTTGCAGGTGGCTGCTACCAAGTGGGTAATATCAGTTGCTGTGAGTAGTTGTTCTGGGAGCAGCTGATGCACTGAAAGCTGCTTTCTGTCTGTCTTTTCCCACAACTACAGTTTCACCCAATGACTTGCACAGCCACATACTGCCTCCAGTTTCCCCCAGCCATTCTAGCAGTCTCACCTGATTTCCTGTGCCATAGTAACAGCTAGCCAAGCAGCAGACACTTGCTGTGGGAGAGCTCAGGTAATCATTATATATACAGGCTGTCCAGTGTATGCACTCTGCTGGGTAACCACATGAGCCAAAGGGGGACTGGATCTACATGGTCTTTCCTAAAACAAGGGCATTCATTTTGGTATATATTCTCAGCCCAGTGCTCATTTTCATTAAGCTCAGCGAGGTTGCAAAGATATTACTTTCCTACCTCTCTGCCAACTTTGGCTGGAATTGGCCAACTGGTTTAAAAGCATTTGAATGGGGGAGAAGGGTGGGAAAGGGGAGGAAAACAGCCAGCAGGATCACATAAGCCTCATTTCATTAGGAAGCCAGGCTAAAAAAAGAGAGTTTAACTTCCAGCTATTAAAATATTTGGATTTGTCTTGAATACTTAGCTGTACAAAGAGAGCTGGTTTTTATCCAGACCAGTTAATAAACAGGTGTCATCACTGGATATGTTTGAGAGATTATTTTTCTGTTACCTATGTGAATGAAAGGCACAAGAAAAAATTCTTGATGTGAATATATTTGGAAGGTGGAGGAGTAGAAGACATGATGAGCAAACAGAGGGGGCAATGCTGATCATATACAGTTAAAATAATTTTTACCATGGCAACAAAAAATAATCTCCCCTAGAATGCACTTGAATCTACAGAACAAATTTAAGAAAAGACAGCAAGGAAATATGTCTTCTATAGAGTGTAATTCATGGCAGCTCCAATGAAATTCTTAATGAAGTGTGATACTTTTCTCTAAAAATCACTTTTTGAAAATGGAAGCTATTACTCTTTTAATCTTCACTTCCAATGGTTGCCAGCTAAATCTGATCCAGGGAGTCAATTAGAAAGGATTCTCCTGTGTGCCAGGTTTAATTATCTCCTTGTTTTTCACAGAACTGCTGTGTAACTCCACTCTAACTTCCAGAACAGAGTTTAGTATTGTTATATCTTCTTTTCCAGAGGTACAAAAACCCCCACTGGATCTTGCAAAACTATACCATTGCATCTTTCTTGTAATAAAGAACATGGTCTTGAAAAAGACGGGGGATGCTTTGATTTAGGGAAAACTTTCCCCCCAGCAGTTTGTTGGTGAATACAATTATGTGTAAACAGAAACTTTGCTTGGTTCATGTGTGGCAGAAGCTGCACATAAAAAAAAAAAAAAAAAGTGAACTAAGCCCTAGAGTCTGTGTCTTACGATTCTAAGCCAGCTGTCTGAAAGGAAATGGTCAAAATCTTGTCAATCGTTAAGAAAGAATTTGTTTTCCAGATGTTCATAACAACCCTGTGAATATTAAAAAAAAGGAAACACTAGCTCCTTACTGAGCACCAGGGTTTGTCACTACTGTTTCACTGACATCAGCAGGACCTTTTGTGTCACAGAGGGCAAATATTTTCTGAGAGCAGATTCCCGTTCCCAGCCCTCCTACATCATTTACATACATGCCATCGTCACAGGATTGTTTCAGTGGCTGCTGGGGGTGACCTCTTTTCTCCCATCTGCCCGGGCATATGTGTGACAGCTTCTTGGACTCGGTATCAGACTACTTATGGCTGTGGTCTAGACTGGATCTAGGTGTTACATCTGGCAGGGATAGAAAGCCTCCTCCAGGATCCCCAAAACATCTTTAGAAATAAGGTAGTGATACATTTGAAAAGGGTCATTCAGCTTGGGAAGCCACCAGAGTCACAGTCCAGAAGGACACTTATTCTCTTCTCCATTTGATACAGTTGTTCACCTGGCACCTACTACGGGCTTCAAGGAGAATCTGCTGGCTGAGCTCAACTCCCCAGTTCAGAGTGTTTGAGACAGCCTGTCTGATTGTGCCTGAAGTGGATTAGGCAGCAGTTAGATAAGGTGATCCCACCTACAGAGTCAGGAAGGTGGTAACCCGCTAGCAGACAGGAGCTGACATGCAAGTGGGAGGTGGATGCATCTTCCAGCACAGCAGCTGGTTGCATCCTGGCCAGGTCTTTTAGTCCTAACTTGTAATTGCCTTCCAGGAGTCAACTGAAGTGGAGGCAGCTGAGCCTTGCAAGAGACCCATTTTAGGATCAGATTGTTGCATTTAGTAAATTTTGGAGGGATGCTCCATCCAGATGGGGGGAATTTAGTAAAGACGGTGGTTTTACCTTAACACTGAGTCACTGTAAGAAGCTGCTGCATGCCCCTAGGAACAGGAGATAGCAGGCATCCTCTTAAAGAAGTCTGCTAGATTTGGAGGGAATTCACTTCTCAAAAGACACAGTGAAAAATGCATTGGGCTAAAGGACAGTGGCGTCGCAGCAGCAGAAGAGAACAAACTGGTCACGGAAATAAGTTTTGTAAAACACAGAAGTGAGGCCCCTGAGCAGCCCCCCAGAGCTAGAGCCCCCGGGTGCCCAAGGGTGCGAAGGGAGCCTTGCTGCCTGCGCTCGGTGGCTCTGCAGGAGGTCACAGCGCTGCGGAGGGGAGGCTGCTAGCACCCCAGGAAGCCCATCTGGTCCCCAAACCAAGTGTCTTAAACTCTCCCTTTAAGAGCGAGCGGGACTGAAGGCCTTTGATCTGCCAGAAAAGAGTCGGCAGATCTGCGGGGCAGAGGGCGGGCTTCCAGCGGGACCCGAAAGCCGTCTCCCCCCCGTCCTTGGAAGGGGGCGGCGGGGTGGCCCTCGGGCGGCTCCGCGACATGGCGGCCTCTCGCTCAGCGATGCGTTTCCGCGCCAGCCAGCCCCAGCCCCAGCTTCTGTGTCCAGGTGGAGGCCAGCACGTCTCGACCGGCTCCGGTGAGGAGCCACTAACCCAGCCCTTCGCATGGCCACCTCCCCCCGCCTTCCCGCCGGGTAGGTGGTGGGGCTGGCTCCGGGGAAGTGGGGGTCCCCCCGCCTCCCCGCCGGCCCCGGCCCTGCCTGAGGGGCGGGCGACATCTTGTGGTGAGGAACGTGCCTGGCGGAGTAGCGCTGCGGGGCGTCCGTCGGGGCAGAGCGAAAATGGGGTCCGTGAGGGTTAGAGTTGAGGGATAGGGAGGTCGGGTCTGTCCTCACGACTCCCGTTGTTGTCCGTGCCGCCCCTGCCTCTTCTCGAAGGTTTCTCTGCGGTGGCTTCCCTCTCCGCTCCTCCGGAAAAGGGAATCCTGAGCCACCGCTCTCCATCATTTACCAACAGTCCTGGCTCACCGGAGGAGTCACAGGTGACTGGAAGTTGGCGAATGTCACACCAATCCACAAAAGGGATGTAAGGAGGACCCAGGAAACTCCAGGCCTGTCAGCCTGACCTCAGTGCCTGGCAGGGTTATGGAGCAGATCATCCTCAGTGCAATCACACAGCACCTGCAGGATGGACAGGGGATCAGACCCAGCCAGCACAGGTTTAGGAAGGGCAGGTCCTGCCTGACCAACATGATCTCCTTTTATGATCGGGTGACCCACCTGGGGGATGAGGGGAAGGCTGTGGATGGAGTCTACCTGGACTTCAGCAAGGCCTTTGACACCGTCTCCCACAGCATTCTCCTGAAAAAGCTGTCAGCCCTCAGCTTGGACAGGAGCACCCTGTGCTGGGTTAGGAACTGGCTGGAGGGCCGGGCCCAGAGAGTGGTGCTGAACGGTGCTGCATCCAGTTGGCGGCCGGTCACCAGTGGTGTCCCCCAGGGATCAGTGTTGGGCCCAGTTCTGTTTAGTATCTTCACTGATGATTTAGATGAGGGGATTAAGTCCACCATTAGCAAATTTGCAGATGACACTAAGCTGGGGGGGAGTGTGGATCAGCTGGAAGGCAGGAGGGCTCTGCAGAGGGACCTGGACAGACTGGAGAGTTGGGCTGATTCTAACGGGATGAGGTTCAACAAGGCCAAGTGCCGGGTCCTGCACTTTGGCCACAACAACCCCATGGGGAGCTCCAGGCTGGGCACAGAGTGGCTGGAGAGCAGCCAGACAGAGAGGGACCTGGGAGTCTGGATTGACAGGAAGGTGAACATGAGCCAGCAGTGTGCCCAGGTGGCCAAGAAGGCCAATGGCATCCTGGCCTGTATCAGGAACAGCGTGGCCAGCAGGTCCAGGGAAGTGATTCTTCCCCTGTACTCAGCGCTGCTGTACAACCTCGAGTACTGTGTCCAGTTCTGTGTCCCTCAGCTCAGGAAGGAGATTGAGGTCCTGGAGCAGGTCCAGAGAAGAGCAAGGAGGCTGTGAAGGGACTCCAGCACAAGTCCTGTGAGGAAGGTCTGAGGGAGCTGGGGTTGTTTAGACTAGAGGAGGCTCAGGGGAGACCTCATCACTCTCTACAACTCCCTGAAAGGAGGGTGTCGGTCCCCCTCCAGGGGGGGTGTCAGTCTCTTCTCCCAGGCAGCTATCAGTAAGACAAGAGGGCATGGACTTAAGCTCTGTCAGGGGAGGTTTAGGTTGGATATGAGGAAGAAATTCTTTACAGTTAAGGTAATCAGGCATTGGAATGGGGTGCCCAGGGAGGTGGTGGATTCTCCGTCCCTGGAGGTTTTTCAGAAGAAACTGATGTGGCACTCAGTGCCATGGTCTGGTAACCACAGTGGTAGTGGATTAAGGGTTGGACTTGATGATCTCAGAGGTCCTTTCCAACCCAGATGATTCTGTGATTCTATGAATGGGTTTCCTCATCTGGGTCACCCTCACTTGGAGGGGTGGCCATACTTTGGCCAAAGCCCTCTGCTCCTGCCTGCAGGAGAGGCCCACGGAGCTGTTGTGTTTCACTGGGGCTTGTGCAGGGCCTGGGACAGCGTTTAACAGTTCTAAAGATGGAAATACGTGTAAAGAGAATCTGGCAGAAGTTGGCACAGCAGCACAGGTGTGCAGAACTATAGCCTCACGGATGGGAGCCCTGCTATGTTCTAGTTCCACTTGTGATGATGCAGGAGGAGGCAAGGTGGCAAATTCATGAGTGACTGTAATGAGGCTCCTTTTAGGGAAGGAGAAGCAGTGCTCTGAATGGACTCAACTGGGGGGAAGTTTCTTAAAGCCTTCCCCTAGCATTTCCTGTGCAAGGTCACATGGAATCACAGAATGTTAGGGGTTGGGAGGGACCTCTGGAGATTATCTAGTCCAACTTCCCTGCTTAAGCAGGTTCACCTAGAGCAGGTTGCACAGGATCCCATCCAGGTGGGTTTTGAATGTGTCCAGAGAAGAGAATTTCAGTGAAGTATGTTATAAAAGTGCACCAGCTCTCCTTCAGGCAGGAGTGGGTCCCTGTTGCTTGTGTCTTCAGCTGCATAAGGAAGAAATGTTTTGTGCCAGAGTATATTCCAGTGTTGTTACATCCCACCAGGTTTACACATGGGCTCTGATGAAACCGTAATGTGAGGACCCATGAGTAAACAGATTAATTATCAGCTGTGATAGATGTAAGGCTACGGGAAGCTGGTGGTGGGCTGGGGATTAGGAAACTGTTTATATTGCTCTTTCCAATGCTGAGTGGTAAAATGACCTTGGATAAACCATATAACCTTGTAAGGCCTTGGCTTTCCTATCTGTAAAGTTATTAGCAGTCTCTTAAAAGCACTTCAGGACCTGTCGAAGAAAATAATAGGATTTCTCATTACTGAATAATCTCAGCCTAAGAAGCCTTATTTTTTAACAACTATGTCTAATTGGTTCTTTAATAACTTAAATAAATTAATTAATTTGCAAAGATGATTGCTTTCCTTTTTGTTTCAGGGTTGAGATAGCAACATCTGTTTTCTTTCAGAGAAGGGGGTGGTTTGTGGAGTTTTGCTGTTCTATATATTTTTGGTTTACTAAGATGGATAAAGAAACAGATGGCTCATTCTGATATAAGATTGCAGTCAGAATTTTTCAGGTTGTGAATTAATCCTGCACATAAATATTATAATAATTTCTGCTTTTTTTGTGATTGTAGAAATAGCTGCTTTACAAAGAGTGTTTTTTATTGGAGTCCATCTCCATTCCAAATAACACTACTTCCTGTGGACTATTACCACTTCCTTTCCTCATCTGTATATTGATAGATAATAAAATCCATGTCTAAGAAGAGAGTGTTCTCTCTGGTGGAAGCACCACTACTATTCCTTCTGAAAACAAAAGGAGCCAGACTGATGGTCCTGGGCAGCCTGCTCTAGGTGACCCTGCTTGAGCAGGGGGAGTGGACAAGATGATCTTTATTGGTCCCTTGCAACCTAAACGATTATATAGTTCTGTGACAGCCATGGATTTGCCTGGCTATTCCAAACCAGGGATGAGAATATAAGCCTGGGGGAAGAGGAGAATATTTTTTACTTTATCCAGGCATGTTATGCTCAGGGGAATTTGGGAATACCTGTTGATTGACAGGATGCAAGTCACAAGCTTTGCTCCTGTCTTCGTCCCCAAAAGAGGAATAAAGGCACAGAAATACTTGACACAAGTGGTTGAGGTCAGGCAATGCATTCAGCTGCTCTAGTGCCCGTGTTCCAGAAGGATGTTCACTGCTGTAAGGAAGGATTTGTTTGCCTTACAAGGATCAAGGAGATGAGATGTGATAAAGTTCCCCAAATAAGGAATAGTGTAGGAATGATGGCAGGAATTTTCTCTTTGTTCCATCATCTGTAGAATATAGCTTGCAGGAACATTCTCTCAGTAGCAATGGGACTCATCTCTTTTGAGTCCCTGCACATTTTGTCCTCCTTTCCTCTATCTCTGTCTGACACTTTAATGACTCAGTTAATTCACTCCTGTTGTGTAAGAGAGAGTGCTGATTAGACTGATCTGTTACCTGCCCTCATTCCAGCTTGAAACATGGGTCTAGTTGGGTCTCTGATCTTTAAGGAGACCTGGTCCTTGCTGATAGTTCAATAGTTTTAATGAACTGATTTGCAGGGGGACTGTTTTTGTATTGTGATCATCATCCAGTGACACAGGTCCAGCCAGGAACATGCCCTTGTCTTCTGAGGTCCCATAGAAGGGAGGAAGAGAGGAAGGAAGGAAGGAAAAGAAAGGAAAAGAAACAGAGATGGTCACAGAGTCCATGCTTACTGTAACAGATAAACTTCAAAGCTGTCAGTTCCTACAAGGGATCACAGCTATCCCAAGGGAATGCATCTTCACACAACATAGAATTATTCTGTGCAACTCATTGCTGCTAAATTAATTGGGACCAAAACTCATGGTGTTTTTTTGTTTTTTGTGGGTTTTTTTTGTTTTGTTTGTTTTTGTTTGTTTGTTTGTTTGTTTAAAAAAAGATACAAAACCTGATGGAATCAAGGTGAAGTCCAAATATAAGAACAGATTATTGTTGATCTTCCATGTCTTTCTCCAAGATGACTACTGCTGTGTGCTTCCTGAGCTGGCATTCAGTAAGGAAGTTCCTGTCAATAGAGTGATGAAAGAACTAATGGGCCTGGGATTGAACACCTGCCTTTTGGATAGCCTGCTCTAGTGCCATTGTGAACTTCTGGTCAGGTAAGACAAGTCACAAGCACTGGAGCATTTAGCTTTGCTGTTTCAAATTTTATGTAACTAGGAAAATGCAATGGACAACTACTGTGAAAGACCCCCAAAACAAAGAACCAGTGGCTCTTTTGCACTAGGGTGAAGCCTGCTCTAGGAGCAGCATGTGTTACTGTTGCCAACAGTAATACATTTGATAGGAAGACTTTCCACTCTCCTTGTGAGGGTATTGCTGTTATTCTCCAAGAGAGGATAAATGGTCCAATCTAATGGTCTTTTAGTCCCTTCTGTGTTCTATCTTAATGGGGTGTTCCAAGGACACCACAACTTCAGAAGGATGCTTGTTTCTCCCCTTTATAGAGAATGGAACAATTTTCTCTAATTATTTGCAGTCAGTCCGTCTCATTCTTCTTGGGGGTTCTGGATCTATTCCCTTGACAGCTTCTTGCCAGACTGCTGCTTCTGAGAATGCTCCGCCTTCCTTGGGCTGTAGTCTTTTATTCTAACCACTGCTGATCAGTACATACATAGCTGCAGAACATGAAGTAGCTGCTCAACACATTAACTCCTTGGTGGCTGTGTAAGTATGGGTCTTAAGCTCAGCATTCTTCTCCTTGAAGACTATGAAACTGTGCAACTTCCTATTTTCTTCTGGGTGGTCTCTGGAAAGGAAGCACTTTGCTAACTAAAGACTAAAAGACTAGAAAAAAACCTGACTTGAAGGAACAGCCTCAGGAATATAAGTCTCATAGGAGAGAATAAACCAAAATTTCAGTTTCTAGTCTCAGCTAGTGAGTTATTTTGGGGAAAAATTGACTACCTGCATAATCATGTATAGCATGATAGAGCAAAAATAGCAATCCTGCATATGGCCATCCATCAGTCTGCTTCATTGTTTTTTTCTTCTTCTATGTGTTTAACAGGAAAAGCTGAGCAAATCTCACAGGAGTAGCAGAGGTTAGCTTCATCAGCTAGTGCATTTTGATGGAAAAGGTTTTAGGAAATCTGATTCCCTTATTTCCCAGACAAGAATTTATGTGGCTGCATGCTCTCCTCCATATCCCACAGAATCGGAGAAGCTCTTCAGGTATTTCACACTATCATAGCTACATCAAGATTGATTTATGGCTTTATTTATTGAGGACAGCAGGCATGGGGCTTGGTAATCTGCAACTGACTTGGTTTATTCATTCAATTACTATGAAGGTTTTTGGAAACCATCCTTAGGTTCCTTAGGTATTTTGGTGTGTTCATAACTTTTCCCCACTGCAACTGTTACTCCTCATGTTGTTTCTTTTTCTTTTGCCTTTTGGTTTTCTAAAAGTTCTACTTCCAAGAAGTACAAGAATGACGAGGCCTATTTTCCCCATTCTTTGATCTCTAATAAATTGGAACCAGTAAATTATATCTGCTAGCAAATCTTGTGTGTATCATATCTTTCAGGAAACCACACTGAGACTTCTATAACAGTTTAAGGAGAAAAGTATTCTGAAATTAGCCTTTCATTGTCTGTATTTGATCAGGGAATATACGGTCAAAAATTTATTTATATTTTAGCAAAAACTAATCAGTGGCTTTTCAGATCCCAAAGCAAAAGAAAGAGACAAGACAGAATAATAGGAAGAAAATACATGAGCTGATTTTGTTACTCTGTGTCTGAACCAACATGATGATACTGATACAGGCTGAGGTGTGAGTCTGTTAAGGCAGAAGCAGAAGGCTTTCTTTCAACAAAAACAAAGACAAATTACACAAAATGTGATACTGTGGGGAGATGTCATTTTCAGGGTACAGAGACTTTGGGGTGTTAGTATCTGGTGCTTAGACAGCATGAAAAACTTGCAAGAGATACAGCAGAAAGTCACATATCTGTATCTTTGTCCAGTTGTCTAGAGCAGACTTTGTAGCAATGTGTATATAGGGGAAAAAAAAAAAAAAAAAAGATTGGATCTGGGAGAGGATGCTCTATGTGTATCCTATATGTATATATGGATTTATGTGCAAACACATACACTCACACTCACATACACTGCACATATATGTACAGTTATCTATATAGAAATGGGCTGAGCACTTACACGTTTATGAGTTTTCCTTCTCAAATTTAAAAAAAAAAAAAAAAGTGTGCCACTGTAATTTTAAGTTTTAAAAACACTCAAACAGCTTTGTTGGAGATTGAGTGTCTAGTGCCAGGATTGGTAAAAGAAGCCTAAAGAGCAGTGAGGGTTGGATTTCAGAAGTGCCTGTGTGTGGAACCCCCAGTTTTATTTGCCTACATCTCTTGGTCATTTAAAAAGGAGTGCTGGGTACCTATATCTTTTGGACTGCAGAAAATAACTGCAGTTATAAATCTGCTGTTGAATCCACCAAGCACTCAAGGAGGCCTGGCACTATTGAGTACCTATGCTGAGATATTTTGTTATTCTTTGTGTTAAACAGGAAAAGTTGGGCAAACCTCAGAGGACTGGCAGAGGCGAGCTGGCTGTGACTGACTGTTGCTGGTCTTGCCAACTCTCCGTGTGAATTCAGGAAAGGGAATAGATGTGTTGGCCCCAGAGCCGAAGGTTGGCACAGGAGTGATACTGCAAGAGCTACAACATCTATGAGCTTTCAGTTCCTTATCACCCCACTCAAGGAACTTGCTGTTTCTGCTTAAGTGAGACTCATGACTTAGAAGAAATAATCCTGTATATCTTGGCAGCAACTTAGACTTCCCCTGAGGTCTCGGTTATACAAGACCCTGTTGCTTCACTCGCAGCATTGTCTCTGCTTGTGTAGGTGTTTGGGCTTGAGTATTCTCTAAGTTGCGGTCACTAGATGGCAACATGAGCACATGCAGTCAGGCTTCCTATTCCCTTTCTTGGAAGACACACTCTGGGAGGACGGAGAGGGCCGGAAGATTGCGCTCAACTTCCTTGATGCTTCGAAGCTTCCTAAGATGGCAGTCGGTGAATACAGCCTTGTAGGAGAGAAGAGCTGTGTCTGTGCCAGCATCTACAAGTTACTTCATATTACCAAATTCTTAATATATTAAATTAGTCCCATCATCAGCCTTTAGGGACTTACAGTAAAAAGAAACTCAAGTCAAAGAATTCTTTTTGTTGATAGTTCTCAGCACAATATTGTTAAAACATAATTTTCAACTCCCTGTTTGAATGCATGCACATCTATGTGCATATGAGTGCATGTATACAACTGATTTTATCTTGTTCCCAGCTATTTAGAAGAGCAGCTGCTCTGGGCATCAAGAAAAAAGGGGATTCAAGTCTTCCTGTAGTCTATTGGTCCTGCATTGCTGAGTTCTGGCTTAGCTCAATGGGAAGGTGGGCAGCATCCCTGGCACCTCTCATTTTGACTTGCATGTCAGCATTTCAAACCAGAGCCGTGTGGGGCATCCTATTTACTGGAAGAGCTGCACAGTTTCAGATCCTGCTAAATGGACATCATGGGTTATCAATGGCCACTGCTGATGGGTGAAATATGTAATCCACAGACTGACACAAAACCACCATCACAATGATTCCAAGGTTTCCATAACAGCTAAGAGATTTCCTCTGCATTAGTCTTGTTCCTGTCCTTCCCCAAGCTACAGGGTCAGAATAACAACTGCAATGTTCAGTGATAATGAAATTAATACGTTGAGGCTCCTGAGATAAATTGTGTCTTTACACAAGATTAGCTTTGTTTATTTGGCTGAAGGCATCGGTGCCTCTGTTTTAGGATGTGTCAGAATATTTGTCAATTTTTTTGAGTACTACCTACCTCTTAACTGCTCTTAGACATATCTCCCCTTTCCAAAAGAATCATCAAGGGAATGAACATTCATGTGTTTACAGTAAGTGGATCACAAACTATTGGCAGGGTCTGGACATTTGTGTGCCAGCTGACTTGGGAACATTTGGTGGCTGAGCCTTTCAGAGTGATTGAGATTGATGGGAAATTATTTCAGGGCAGGACTCCTGTCTGAGGCTGTTATCAGCTGTAGGAACTATATCTTCCAGAGGTGAATTAGTCACCAAGTACAGATAACTCCTCTGTGCCAATACACTGCCATCAACCTCCAATGTTTTCTAAAGAAAAGTGTAATTTGTGTTGTGCAATGGAACACACTGACTTCCTTCTGCTGTTTGCCTGACCCAAGACTTTCCTGCAAATTCAATGCAGACTAAAGACATACTTGGTTCCCTGGCCTCCAGTGGGAAGTGTAGGTACAAACCAGGTATTGCTCTCAAACTTAATCAGGTGTGTTATTCCAGGTATGTGAGAAATCTTACACTTAACAAGCCATCCTTTCTCTTTCATAGCTGCATGTGAGCTTCTCATTCAGCAAAGCACTTTTTTTTGCATCCAATTAAGAGCATCTGCATACTTTCTCTTAGAAACAATGTCCTTAAGCATTTGGTCCTTAAAAACCTGTGAAATTGAATCAGTTTGGTTGGAAGTAGATTTCTATTGCAGATCATTTGTTTTCTACTTCGCTGCGATGGGACCAGAAGAACCTACTTAGGAGCTGAAGGGAGGCAATACATCTGTTTTAATAGGCTCCACCACTGGGCCTCAAGAGAGACAGGTCAGGAAAAACAAGCCACCTAGATGAAGACTGCTGCTTGAGCTAGTGAGTAAACTTCTGTTGTCATTCCTGGTCACACTGTTTTGAACTACTGACATGCACAAGCATTCCTGGTGCACTGGACCCTATGCAGGGGAGAGGTCCCCAGCGTTGTCACTCAGTTCCCTTGCAGTGATGTGTTCCTTGTCAACTGACTTCACTTCTTCCACAGTGACTGAGAAACTTAAGAGAGAATAAGGAAACATAAGAGGGTATGTGAAAATATAGAAAATATCCTTCTAGGAGGATATTTGACTTTTGGGTTGCTACAATGGAGAATTGAATTCAACACTCTATCTTCTCTTGCTCTCCTCAGCAGCATCCCATGTTTCACCCTGAAAATTGTTGCCTGTGCCAGCCATTCTTTGAGAGGAAGAGCTACCACCTGTAATGCAGCTGCTATAGCTAGTCAATGTGCTGTTATTGCCTGTTCAATTTATTTGATCTTTTTTTCTGCCATCTTCACTCTGAATCACCTTATTCTTGACTCCAGCTAACATTAATAGGAATTAGTGATGGAGAAGTGAGCTATTTACCCCTCATACATTCTTGTGCCTCCCAGGCACTATTCTAACTTAGTAAATAAGTTGGAACCTTGTGCAGGAGGGCAGAGTTAAAGCCTAAACCAGAAGCCCCTATTTTTATTTTACTTTATTTATTTATCATTTCATTATAGCCCCTTCGGGGTATGTGCATGATAGAAAGTGTAAATGCATGGAGCCACATTCTCCTTGGAGGGCTGTATTCTGCATGAGGTGTTCAACAGCTGCATGACCATAATATCTGCCTGGAGTAATCCCACTCTAATAAATGGAATTACCTAGATGGTGTAAATAGGAGCAGAATCTAGCCCCGAGGCTACCTGCAGTTATTTTGATTTTTTATTGCTGGCCAACAGATGAATTATCTTTTTTTTTTTTTTTTTTTCCCAATAGCCTGCAAACCAAATTGCACTGTTTTTATGATTCTGGTATTTTCCTGTCTTAATTAATTGAAATTGTTATTAAAATTCAGTGGTTGTCTAGATAATGTCAAGCTACTCGGGAAGCCTTTTTACACCATTTTAATTGTTGTCAGAGCTGTCCAAGGTATGCTCTGGAACTGGGAAAAATTGTGGTCTCTTTTGTTTAAAATCTCAAAGTGAAAAAACTTTCCTTGTGATGATGAGAATAATGATAATGATTAGTTTTTAATATCATGTAAGAATCTCAAAGTTCATCTTGTGTGCTAGTCAGACCTTCTTAAAAAGGAAATAGTTATGCATCATCTGCATTTGTTAATGCATCTCCTTTTAGCTGGATTCAAAGGATGAAAATGATTCTCAGCTATAAGGATGTGTCTGTGTGACATGAATTCAGGCTTTCAAGGTGTTGCATTTATTAGAGAAATTGCTCGGTACACTGCAAGAATGACTGCAGGAGCTTTGCCAAAGTAACTTGGGGGAAAAACTTCAGTATTTTCTGTATTTATTCAGAAGAACACAAGTGATCAAAGAAAACCATTGTATTTTGTTATTCTCTTGTTAAGTCAGGCACATACAGTGTACAGTTTGAAGGAGGAATGCATGTGTTTTAAAGTTGAATTTCCAGAAGTATTTTACCAGGAATAGTTTAGATTTAGCTCATGAGTTTGGTGATAAGAAATCAGAGGAACATCCTGGCCCCAGATGGGCTTATTGCAGAAATGTGAACAGGAAGAAAACTGTGCCCTAGCTTTCAGTGAGCTTTTCTAAACCTGTAATTCAGTGTTTGCCTGCTTATGTGTCTTTCCATTAAACTAGCAGGGATGCCCAAAGGTAAGCTAAATTCAAAATGCAGAGGGGTTTTGTATTTTTTTGGTAAGTCTGCGTTTCATGGATAATAAGCTTTCCTCAGGCTTTCATTTTTTGGCTGTGAAGGTGCTTCATCCAGATGGGACCCCTGCTAATACCGTGTGGAAATCAGCTTCAGAGCTTACTGGTGCTGGGCACTTCAGACAGGCTTTTTGTGTGTGAGGAGCTGATCTGCTTATGGCCTACACAGCTACTCCTGACTTACTCTGTCAGTGTAAGAGGTTTGGTGCTGGTAGTCAGCAGGCGTGATGCTCAAGCTGCTTGCCTGGGTTTCCTTACTGGGGACAAGGCAATTTCTCTGTCCTCCAGAAGCTGTGGGAAGTTGTTCAGTATTTGTGTGTGTGTGTGTAGGCACATTCCCACTCTCACCAGGCATAGGAGCATTAAAAGGTGCTCAGTCAGCTTAGGAGTCCTGTGCAACATGGGGAGTCTGGGCTATAAAAAGATGCTCAGTTGGAATGGAGTGGGAGGGCTGTGCCCTTGTGGGAGGAAGGGTTCTGGAGATGGGGCCCTGAATATTGAGGTGCAGCAGGGTGCTGAGGTTACCAAGCAGCAGCTGCTCCCTGAAGGGTGAATGATCTGTTGTTAACTCCATTGGCCATACTGGAAAATAATGAGGATGGGCTTGGTGGTGCACAAGGGGAGGTGTGAGGAGGAAGCAGCAGGTTTGATGCCCTCCAGGTGCTCCTTGGGCCTATGAAGCAGGATGCAGTCAGGGTTCTGTGACTGTCTGTCTGGGTTGTGGGTTATATCTGGGCTATGGATGCAGCTTGCTCTCTGCAGAAATGTAGGGTGTATTGACTCAGGTGCAAGAGTAAGTGAGAGTATCTTTCTGGAGTAGCTTGATTCCAGTAGTGGTGGCATTGCTCTTAAGCAGCCCCCATGCAGTTAGTTATAGATCTGGTGCCTCTAGAAGTCAGAGCACAGGCAGAAACAGCCTGCCCCCTGCACCAGTGGTGCTTTTCAGTCAGATTAAACATTGACTGTACTGGACCTGATCTATGTCTACAGACTGTCACTTGAGCTATTGCAGCCCCACCTGGACAGTGCATTGTCAATGCTCCCAGGAGTTAGCTTGGGACTGGTGATTGCTTGGGATTGGTAAGGGTCAGGAATCCTGATGGATCTGAGCTGAATCTGTGTGGTCAGTTTGTCTACTGTTAGCTCTCCAGTGTATGTCTTATTTCTCATGTTCTCTGGAAGTCACCATTGCTGGATGTTTGTTAGGGCAGATATCCTTGTCCATTGTTGCTCTAGCTATGTAAATCATATTGAACACTGAAATATGTAACTATAGAGGTACACAACTACAGTCTTTCTTCTTAATTTAAAATAGTAACCCTCTACCATTAAGCTGCTTAGAAAAAACCATAACTTTTCATGGCAGATCTTCTCCTAAAGAAACCTCAGTTATTTCTAAGATGTGTGTCCTTTTAAAGTTGTCAAGGGCTAGGGCAATATTAAATAAAGATGAACAACTGTATACTCTATTTAATACTTGGGTGTCTGGTTGTATACTTAAGTAATGCTATGAAATATACATGTGGAAAGGCAAATTGATTTTGACATGTTAAACATGCTGGATAAAAGCTTATTGGGGGCCGTAAAGAGTTCTGGTAATAGCAGTGGGTAGTATTTGGAATAATCAGTCTTCTTTCTCGATAGCAGCTTCATTGTTAGGCAGAATAAATGATTTTTCTCTGAAATTTAATACCATTGCTGCACTTCCTTCATCTCTCTCTCTATATATATCTCTCTGTATCTCACATTGATTGAAAGCTCTGATGAATTTTACTTGATCCCCCACATGGTAAAGATTTACAATGGTATGAAAGTTATGAGAGAACACTTTTACTTATAGGAAAGGTGTGAATGATAAATGAGTTAATTGACAGGCAGATGAAAATAAGTCTTTTGGTCATCTGAAAAATGATATGCTATAAATGCAACTGTAGTGGCTTTTAGCAAATGCCAAGCTAATGTGAAAGAATGTCTTTGGGCTAAATTCTTGCAGCTTTACAAATACAGAATGCAGGCTGTAGAATTTTGCTTCCTCTTAGCTGAAGCGTAGAGCATATTTCATCCAGAAAGAGGCTACCAAAGTTTGCAGTCTTTCCCTTAGTTTCCAATGCAAGTTTAGGCTCTAGTTCTGAAACCCCACAGGGGCTTCCATGGTCTTGTGAACACATGCAAAGTCATGCATGCCTGTAGGAGACTCTAAAGCCCAGGAGTGCTTATGTGTCATCCATGTCTTCCACTGCCTTTTGGTGGCAGTCACATCCTGGTCCAGGGCTCTGATTGCTTTTGGAAGGAAAGAGTTTCCCAGATGTCATGACACAAGCTAGGAGAAGGAGTTTATCTTGAGTCCATCACAAGTCCCAGCCTGTAACAAGAGCTGGGAGGACTGAAGTCTGTAGCCCATAGATCTGGAGATGGCAAAGCTAGAACAACCCTGGGGAACAAGGCTGGCAATCAGAGAGGGGGCAGGAAGGGTATTTATACTGGTACCATTCCTGTTGCTAGGGTGTTTTTGGAACACATGGTGGGTTTATAGGTGCTTCCTTCCTTCCTTTGCCTTCCATCTTGGAGACAGTGTCTCACTGTATGATGCTGTGATACTGTCTCTGCTATTGTTTTGTGCATATTTTGGATCATCTCTGAGTTTTTTGGACAGAAGGTATCAAGAATATTGTCTCTGTCCCAGCTGAGAGGAAGACAAATTTCTTTCTTCCTTTCCATTATAACTTTTCCTTTCTTTCCACCAAATTTCCAATACTTCTAGGTGCTCTGTTTTTTTTTACTAGCTCCTCTCATGTCTCTTTCATACCATATGCAAACTCTGGCTTGTTTTTAATTTTAATTTCCTTATCAATTGAGGACAAGACTGGACACAGCCAAAATTCCACATGGCATCCCCTGAGACACCTCCTCCCCACTCTCTGCTTGTAATCCTTTGTTTGTGGTATTTCAGCCAATTCTCGATTAAGGATCATGTGACAGTGTTTATATTCAAACTGAATGCAATTAATAAGTGTCAAGACATCATGAAATGCTGTGTGAATTGTGTGCTAAAAGACAAATGTTCTATATCTAGGCCTTTCCCTTCAGGCACTAATTAGATAATCTATGTTTGAAAGGGTTGAATCTGTCAGTCAAGTCATAGATCTGTAAAACCATGCTGAAATTCATATGGTAACACTCATCAAAACACTTAAACATGTGCTTAAGTCCTTTCTGTGTTCAATCAAGTACATAAGCATGTGCTTAAGATTTGAGTCTTCAGGCAGACCCATTGAAATTAATGAGAGAAATGTTTTTCATCTCTATGTACCAGATCTCTGTCTTGCTACCAGGAAAACTGAAGCCTCAGTTTACCAAGAGCAGAGTCATGCTGAATCTGACATCTCAGTAGATATTTAATACACTTACTTAAAACATTTGTGTTATTTAAAATAATATTTAGGAGAGCAGTTTCTTTCCTCTCTTTTAGAAGTAGTTAAGGTCTTTTAGTGGGAGTAATAGGACTCATCTATGAACACTTATCAGTGGTTCTGTTTCACATCCATGAATATTTGTGGGGTTCTTTTCCATCGGCCCCAAGTAGTTCACGATGAGGTGAGCATGGTCTCTGCTAAGAGTTCCTGGCATTCTGGATCCTTTCAACTGGAAACCAGGAAGTCCTGAGCAACAGAATGTCCTTTGTCACTCATTCTTCTGACACTGCAAGTTTGCAGAGGACTTCTCAATTTCTAGAAGTATTTGGGTACATACCTGGGATCAAAGTATCAAAGGACCTTTGGGTATTGCCTGTATTGCAAGCAATGGGCAGCTTGGAGGCACTAAAGACCAAACCTGTCTCCTCTAATAGCTGGGTTTGCTACTCCACCTGGCCAAGACTACTCTGCTTGTTTAGGTAGGCTGCCTCTGACACAGCTGTATTGGTGACATCACCAATACAATCAACCACAGTTTGGTGGCATCACCATCGTACAGTTTGGTGACAGTGTTGAGAGCATCCTGCTCTTCTGAGGAGACTGCTCTTTTATTGTTCACAGAAGAACAGTGGCTTCCTGGCTATAATAGCTACAGACTGGCTTACATGCTTTTTTTGGCCTTCATCTGATGTTTCTTTTCCTCCAAAAAACTGTGGGATAGAAACGGCCAATTTTTTTTTCTGTGAGAAAAGAGTAGGAAGTACAATAGATTAAAATGGGTAGAAATGACTTTGTATGTTCTACAGGGAAGAAATGGAAAAGGGAGCTTGGCTGAGACAAAAGCTCATGTTTCCAGTGTAGTCTCTAGGAGTTCTGGGAACTGGTATTAAGCATACCAGTTTGAACATGGTGCCCCACACCTGGAATACTTGTAATTCTTTAAGATAAACTACTATTAGAGGACAAACTCTGAAATCTTAATTCCTATTCTGCCAAAGCTCACTTGGTGTGCTTCTCCCAACAGCAGACTTTATTGATTTAAAGGCAATGGGCACTACTTGGCCTGCCAACACAGCCTTGGCTGCTATTAGAATGAAGCTGTAGGAATTTGCTTCTGTCTTTCAGTAGTTCAGTATTTCTGCCAAAGGGTAGAGGTTCCCAAAAATATGAAATCCAGATCTCTTGCTTGTCCTTTCCAGGGACTGTCCATATTGATCCCAGGCTGCTGGCATTATGAAGAAAGGTTTAAAGCCCAAGGTAGTGATGGTTTGCATTCTGCAGAAACCCTTTAATAAAACTCTGCTGGAAAATGTATCCATGACATATGGTGCTATACCATGACCAGACAGGAGTGAAAGCACTCCATGAGAGTTCAAGAACCTATCAATTGAGACCAAAATGTGGTGGTGAAACAAGAAGACAGAATCCATAGGCAACATATCAAGGTTTAATTAGATTGGAGTGACCTCTAACATAAACAAAGGGTAAACCAACTGTGATCAGTGGGGTAAAACCCCATATCTTTGTTCCTTGCCCCACTGCAGGCTGTTGTAACCTGATATGAGGGAGTGGAACTTGACCCAAGGTGCACCTTAGCCAAGGTAAGCCTTTCAAAGAGCTCTGAGCAAGCCCTCAGGGGCAGACCTGGCTTTGCAGTGTCTGCTAGTGCCCCAGCATGCTCAGAAGAGATGTTATGTTCAGTTGAGTGCTCTTAGCAGCAGGGCTGGAAGGCAAACTACTAAAAGCCTCATGATAGTCAATTGGCAAAGACTTAGGAATACGTGCAGTGTTCAGCATCGGTTGAATCTGCACAGGTTGGAGCCAGGCCCAATCTCATGTGATGGTGAGTAACCCAGTACAATTTTCCTGGCAATTGGTGACTTGATGCCAGCATTATGAGTTATCCAGGGCAAAGCAAGGTCAAGTGTTCAGGTAACACAAGCATTCTTAAATCCATGGACCATGAGTAGGTTTTGTGATTTCTCACCTTCTTCCCCTCCCCCTTATTTTTCTGTTGTTTAGATACTTCCCACAAGTTCTCACAGCTTCCAGGCCTAGCTTCTGGAAACTGGGAACAGCTGTCTCTATCATGCACAAGTGAACTTGTCAATTGACTGTCAAAATGGATCAGCAAGTTATATTTTTATCTTCCCTATTCATAAAGACCTATTTTATTTACCACCTTTTCATTCTTGAATGTTTGTAGCCACCCTAATAGAAGGTACAATAATTATCAAGCAATGCATAGGTGGCTTCCTTTTTTTTCCCTGGTGCATCAGCAAACAATAGATACTTCATCTATGCTACTGGGCCAACTCGTATTCCTGAGGAGACAGCATGTTCCTGTACTCAGTTGTTGACCTGGATGCCTTTTATCAAACAGTTTCTCTGCAGAATCTGGAATAAACAACTATTCAAGTAACTCGAAATCCATTTACTCTCAAGATAAATGAAAAATAATTATGCTAATAAACTCGAAGAGGAATATGACCATCTTAAAACCTGAATGAAATCCTTTCCACGTGGAACTTAATTGTTGAGCTGAAGTTTTGTGGATGTCTTGAACGCATGTTGCCATAATACCTGACAGGAGGCATGTCCAAAACACACTGGAAAAGATCTTGGGTTCAAGAACTAACACTTGATCTGAGAAGGTGGACTGAATTTTAAGGCAATGCATGCAAAGAAGTAACCCTTCTTCCACTTACCTACACTGAACTTTAAGATCTATTGTAAAGTTAGTATTATGGGCCTTATGCTTTCCTACTGCAAGACTTCTGCTTCACAGTGGTCTACCTTGATCTCCTGAACTCTTGTAACTCTTCACATTCTTTTCTCAACATGTGTTTGGGATAATTGCACCATTGAGCAAAAATCAAGATTCGGGCAGAAAGGAAAACTGTAAAATCATTTGTGGGAACATGGTGTGAAATGAGACTCAGAGAGAGGCTTCCACTGCTTTCATGTTTGTTTTGAATAATGTGCTGCGTGGTGTTTATAGAGTTCATCAAACCCAAGAGCAGTTCCTGGCTTCTGAGAAGGAATTGTTGAATTTGTTTGAATTGTAATAGGAAATGGAGCTGGTGTACAGCCTAGAAAGAGGAGCTGGGGCAGATATGGAAAGAGGGGTAGCATCTTGGTTTGAATAAGTTATTGGAATCCAAACTTTGCAGAAGCTTTCTATTCCACAGGAAGCAGTGGGAAGCATGAAACTTTGCTCTGCTCCTTAAATGAGTGAAGGACTTACTGTGCTCACTCTTCCCATTTTTCTTCACCTCCTTCCCCTTCTTCCCTCCCTTTCCTTCTCTGCTATCTCATGAGTCAGAGTGGGTGTATCACATGTAATTAGTCTAGATTGCTGTTCATGTTGGAACAGCTACCTTGCAGAACTATCTTTCATCAAGAAAAATCTGCCAGCTGAATGACCTGCAGCAGATAGCTAGGTGACCTGTTCCACTTGAGAGACTACTGCGCAGTTTGATGCTTGTTGGATTAGAAAGTGTGACCACAGTAATTAGCAGGATGCTTCTGGATCTGGACACAGCACCTTAAATGCAGGGCTGGCCCTTGGAAAAGTCTGACCTTGGTAAATGAGAGTGGGCAGGCTGGGCTGGGGTGCAGAGATGAGATGAGATGAGAAGGAAGTGAGGTGATAGAAATGGATGTGATGTCTCAGAGCTTGTTACAGGCTAAGGCCGGGCATGCTTTTTGCAGAGGCTGTGAAAAGAATTGCTTGCAGCTCTGTCAGAGGGAAGGGTATGAGTTAAAGCAGATTGACTTTCCTCCTCCAGCACACAAGTGCTCCTTAAATACCAGGGGAGTACAAAGGGAGCAAGTCTTTAAAAAAAGATTTGTTCTATAGACTGCAAAGATGAGCGATTACTAGCGGTCGTACAGTTTATGGGAGGCAAATGCACATGTGGGGCTTTTATGAAATGCAAGTAAAGCAAAGAGACAGAGAGAAGGAAAAGGCATGCTTTCCAAATGCCCATCTTTCCTATCAACAAAAGTTGCCTTAAAGGTAAAAGCTTCGGTGTTTCTTTTTCCCTCGTTGTGTGTGCTTGTATTAGTCACACCCATTTATTTTTGGCATCATTCATGCACTGTTTGAAACTTGGCAAGAGTAGGGATGTTATGGCCAACAGTCAGTCTTGCTTCATGAGTTTCTATGAATATGAATGCCTGAAGTTCACATAAGCTTACTCTGTTGCTATAGCAACACATTTGTTGTGAAATCCTTGTATTTTAAAGGCTAGATTCTGTAAATTAACCTAATCTTCAGTAAGATGTGCGATGCTGCTGATTTCTACGTATATTGTTTTCAATGAGGTTGCAAATGTTAGGGGAATGGATAAATTCGAGGATTTGATGAAATTAGATATAATCACAAACAATTCCAACATGTAAGATCAAAGTAAACTAGTTTTGTGTCCCATCCAGAGAGAGGCAGCTGAGTGCACTCCACTCCATCGGGGTTCAGAAAGAGTTGAAGGTGCTGAGTAGCACAGCACAAGATGCTACAGAATGGTGCCTTACACATAAATAGTGCAGACCCTGTAGAGCATCCAACACCTACAAGGATGTGTCCAGTTGTGAAACAAGATAGGAAATGTCCCATAGAAATGGAATATGCAAAATCCACTGCCTTTTTGTTTGTTTGTTTTTAAGGAGAATATTAAAATATTTGTTTGTTTTTTTGTTTGCTCAGGGATGTTTGAGTCTCGGTTGACAATAAGCCCTATCGAGGCAAAGGATTGAAGTCCATATGTTCTGTGTAGGAACAGGGGTCATTGCAGGTTCAGGGTCTTACTGCCTTTTTGTGAAGGGCCATCAGATACACATAATAAACTAACTTGGGAGTGGAGAGGAAGTAGGAACTATTTTTTTTTTTCCTGCTGTTTTCTTTCAGTTGGACTAATCATGGTGTAATGTAACTGTAATAGGTTAACAACCCCAATCCCCCCAGATGCAAGTGAGCTTTTCAGATAGATGGGATCCTTTTTAAAGAGGTAGCAGAGGCTGATTTCCAGTTTTTCTTTTAGTCCCTGGGCCTCCCGGTGTTTGCAGTTGTTGAAGTGAAAGGAACCCCATGCAGGGTGTAAAGCTAAACCTGTGTTTGAGCTTTTGCAGGATCCAGGTCCAGAAATGGCTCACACCAAGTATCTAAAAAGAGAAATGAATGCCAAATTAATGGTTTTTCTTACTCTTTGACTTGGATACCTCTGGTATTTCAAGGGCTTAGAGGTTTATGGGATTCTGGGTCATTCCCATTCTGCTAATGAGAAGAGAAGAGGGCAGGTCCCTGCTGGCCAAATGACCTTTTAGCAGTAGCTTAAGGGGATAGTTCTCTTTATGGAAATGGACTGACTTACAAAATTGTAGTTTTATACAAAGTTGTTTTCTGTTAGACCAGTACATAAAAGTATCTGAAAAACAAAACTTTGATTTTGTGGTTGCAGCCTTTAAATATTTAAAAATTATCAAAATCCTTTTCAGATATTTTTCACCTTTACTTAAAAACTGCTCCCCAAATTCCTGTCAGGTTCCACTTTTTAGGCTGATTTTGTGGGCAGGGATAAAGTAACACTGTGACATTTTAGGGGTGGGACAAAAAGAAGGTACTGGGCCGAGGCTTTAGAGTCTCTGAAAACATTTTTTAAAAAATATATCTTTGCTAAAAGTTTTGCAGTACCCATTAACCGTAAGCAATATGCTGTCTTGCCAAAGCAATTATCTGATTTCCCTTTTAAAGTACACAGGAAACCTACTGGCATATTCAACCATAGTTCAAATCACCAATGACATTTCTTTATTGCTATTGTGTAAAATAGAATGGTGGGTCTGAATAATCTGTCTTTTGTAAGTACTTCTGCTTGTCTTATAGTAAACAGTAGATATGAATTATATTTTAGGGGCAATCAGAAGCTTTTTTACTATGACGTGGGTGCCTGAGAATTGAAGAAATGTATGAATGAAGCAAAGTATGCACGTTTTGTTATTCATACAAAGAAGGACTCTTCAACAGTTTCACAGGGAGTGTTTGGAGCTAGAAGGGGAAATTACAGATGATTCAGAGTCACTGCTGGTGGTTTTCCTTTCCATCTCTGAGATCAGTGAATATGTTTGTAGTGCAGAGCTCAGAGCTGGCCTTAGCTACACATAGCTTGCAGGAACCACCCTAGGACTCCCCTCCTTTCCTTCTGTCCATCTGTCCCATCTTATTAAGCTATGACACATCAGTTGAGACACAGTCAGACTTCCTGGGCTTAGCAAGATGCACTTTTCACCTGGCCATTGCCTGTGGGGACAGTTTTACTCTACTAGTTCCATACTGCCTTGTTACATCTTTCCTAGGGAAATAGGTTTCCCTTCTTGTCAATTCACATGCAGTGAATCTTTCCAGGAGACTGATCTGTCTGAAACTTAATCACTTCCTTATTTCTCTGTTTGGTTTGGGTTATTTTAAGCTGTGCCTGCTCTTTAAAGTGGTCCACATGTATGACCACCAATAACATTGCAAGAAAGGAGGCAGGATTATGGGACTTGTGCTGCTGAGATGAAGATGGGACCTAACCAGGCTTGACCTTGAGCTACTGTGGAATCTTACCCCCAGATTTGGATGCTTTTAATGGGAGAGAACTTAGAAAAGGAAAGACACGGTTGCTGATAGAGTTGAGTTCTGCATGTAAAGACACAGGGAATTTAAGTTATACAGTACAGACATAGTCCACACATTTCTGGGATCTTGTCTCAAGACAGGTAAGTTATTTGCTAGAAGTGGAAGCAGGGAGCGAGGGCTTGGGAAGGCGACCTTGTTTCAGGCAAGCTCTGGTGGAGATACTGAGCTGTATTCTCCTTATGGTTATACACAGAGATCTGAGCTCTCATGGCAAGTATGCTTTAACACTCAGCCTGGGTAAGCCACAGTCCCCAGGCAGAAACTTCCTTCAGAGCACCAGAGATATGGATAAAATGAGAGAATTTCAGCATTGTACTTGTGAGTGGTGTCCAGTTGCTGTGTTTGTGGTGCACAAATAAAATCAGAGGTCAAGGTGAATCTAATATAGAAGGTCCTACACAGGCCTGTCTTTAGTCTGCCTATAAATGCAAGTAGAAGGCAGTTACTGAAATCTGGAGAGGCATCCTGAGGCATCCTTTGCAGTGCTTACTGATTGCTTGAGCTGGTTGAGGGCTATACTTCACTGCTTCCAGAGCATTTGCTACTTTTATCCAGTACCAGAGAAGATTCAGAGAAGGTTCAGCCCTTTGCTGGGACAGACTGTTCCAATTATCTTGTGTCCACTAGGCTTCTGCACAGGCAGAGAAATTATTTGCTTTCCAAGGCCTTTCCTTGAAATATCTTGATAGGCAGCCTGACCACATTCACTCAAAGATGAGCGGTAGTGTGTGAGACTTCTGGCTCCCTTAAAGGAAACAAACTCAATGAGGCTTTAGTATAATGACAAATCACTATCAGGATCAGGAGGCAGGCAATGCTCTCCATATTATAATGTGGCATAAGCAGCTCTGCTGGCTCCTATCTCTGGCTTGTTTTGACATTTTCTGGCAAGGCAGCACTGTGATCCTCCCCTCTTTCTTCCCCTTCCCCATTATTTGCTTTGTATGTTTACTGGCAAATTGGAGCTAGCATGGAAGCTTGGAAGGCTGTCTTGCCTGAAGCTTGGCTTTCTAACAAACAGCTGGCCCCAGCTCCAGGTCCAGATAGTTTGTTCTGGATGCTTGAAGAAAATGTGTACTTTTTAAAGTGGTCCATTGAATGTCACTATGATGCTCTGCACAAATTCAGCTCTGATTAGGTTTGGCTGATTGCAAACAAGATGAACAGAAAGCAGTTTAGAATTGTCAGTTTTTCAGTTTTTTTCTTTCCAGTTTTGGGTGCTGAGATTATCTCATCTTCTAACTTCATTTCTTAAGCACAGAGGTATCTTGTCCTGGCTCACTGGTTTTGATGACCAGGGCAATGATATCAGTTTAAGTAGCTTGCTAGATTTAACTTAACTAGTTTATTTCTTTTTTCTTTGGGACTGAGAAAGCTCCACAGAAAAATACTGCTGATTCACCTGTTTTGGGAAATGTTCTGTTTGTAAAGAATAGCATTACACAGGACTTGCTATATTATCCCTCACTGTACCTAATTATCTGCTGAGAGAGAGGTAAAAAGGCCTCACTAAGGTTATGTAAAAAAAGAAGTAGCTGAGAAGTAAGAGGTACTGGATCCCCTTGTGCTGCTGTCCTCACCAAGCAAGATGAAGCAGGAGTACAAGGATTAACTGAAAAGAAGTGGTGATCAAGAGCAAATGGACTGGAAACACAATGCCTGTGATTAGTGAGACAAGTATGTTTTTCACATGATCATTACTACAAATGAGAATAGTTATTTTTCTCCACTTCTTCAACTATAAGTTTTCAGAGGGAGTAGAAGCAGTTAAAAAGTACTAATCAGTGAGCAAAAAGAGAGTGTCTCTTAGGTGGTGCAGATTTGTTTCTGGGTTTGGACAGCCTGAAGCAAATTCTGGACTGATACTTCCAGACAGAAGAGGCTTGCAAGCAAAATCAGAGCCAGCAGCTAAAGCAGCCCAGGGCAGCAGCCAGTTACCCATGCCTGGACTCCTAACACTGCAGGGAAGTGGCTGCAAGAGGTGACCTGTGGAGATTCCAGGTAGAGCCACTGCTGCTCTCATTTAGGAAAGCTGCTATCCCATATGTTCCTTTCTAAAGTAGATAATGCTGGCTGAAGCAGTCCCCTCTCTCCGCTTCCCATCAATTTAATATCTGTGGGCCCAGTGATAAGAATCTAACTAATTGCTTTCTTTCCCTTACTATTTACTGTCTGAATGGTGTGTGGTCACTGCCTGAACCCGTGTTAAGTCCAAACAAGCCTACTTAAACAATGTTATTTAACCGGTTAGCTAGTCTTAAGTTAACTAGTCTTCACTGCTCACTGAAGCAATTGTTAACCAGCCTTCCCCTTTTAACTTGGGTCGTTTCTACTAAGTTGCTGCTGGTTTATTTAGCATGACTTGTTCAGACTAGGACTTAGCTGAGAGGAACTGAATGACCTGCCCCTCTTTTGCTATATTCCAGCAGAAGTGGAAGGCTGGGCTGAGATATGTCCTCAGTGATCGGAAGAGAATACATGAAAGCAGTAAAAGTTACGCCATGGCTTCTCTATCAAATCACCAGCATTAAGGGTGTGTACGGATTTACTTTTGTTACTTTATGGAGTAAATTGCACATCTAAAATAATTAAACTCGGATAAAGAGTGTCAACTGGTTTTGGGAATAATATATATTCCATCGTGTTGTCTGAGCTGTGGTAAATATGCATGCACAAGCACTTGGTCCCTGAGCTGGTAATGTACTTTGAATATTGCTAATTTCTGTTGTTGAAAGTGCAAGTGAGTCAAAATACTCCCTTAGACTCTGTCTCTGTGTGAGGGTAACTACCACAACTTAGGTAATGTTCACTGACTTGAAAGTGTGTCTGAGGCCTCAGACTCTCATAATGGAAAAATGAGGAATATCTGTGACAGGCAAGCTGTCTGTTTGCTTTGCTGAATGGAAGGCTGTAGTCCTAGTGGATACTGGAGTGTGGAGATTAAAATTCTTTACAACCTCAAGAGCACTTTGCAAGCACCAACTAGTCCCAGTAGTGCCCTCCCTGTTGTGAGGTACTAACATAGGTGGTATTATTTTCAACTTGAAATTGAGATGACCTTGGATTAGTTCAGTGGGCTAACCCCTAAGCTACCCAGTGCAGACACAAACTTTGGCTCCTGTCTTTGTACTAGAGCACACCCTTAAAACTGGCTTATCAGCCTGCAGCTTGGATCCTGGAAGTGCTGCACGAGAGACCATGCCTGCAGGGATGCTCAAAGCTCTGCAGGGGCCATTTTGCCATATAAAAAAAAAAAAAATCAGAGTCCCATCAAATACCATCATGTCCTGGTTAGGTCACAGACAGCAAAGGTCTGCAGCCAAGCCTCTGTGGGTGACTAACTGCTTTGAAAAAGTAAAAGCCCACTGTATTCTGCTATATAATAAGTCTCTAGCTGTAATCTAAATGCTATTCCACATCCACAAGGAATTTTGGGCTTGGTGTGGATTCATATTGTTTCCCATAGAAGCCCATTGAAGTGAAACCTCAGGCTTCAGGTTGGCTCTCAGTCTGTGTCTTTTGGGGCTGAATCACAGCTTCAGCCATTACTAAAACTCTTTTTGGCTGAAGTGTTTCGGTGACACCGTCTCTTTCTGGAGGCAATGTAAAAATAAAAGAGTTTCTGGTAGCATTCTGCTTCTGATTCTGGTTGCAAATTTTTTTTTTTTCTTTCCCCCCCAAAAGAATAGAGAAATCTGCAAACATCAGCTGTCTGACCTGGAAGTAACTGGCAATATATGAAATACATGGACATCTTTCCAGTTTTTGAAGAAGCTGTGTGTGGGTTGGAAAGAGGGCTGACTGCCTCTGACTGATAGGTGAGCTTTGTCAATTCTGCCCTTGATTTTAGGTATTTTCAAATATTTGGAGAACAATATTAAAATAAGTGACTGACAAACTGATGATTACACTTTTCAATATTTCCATGGCTGAACAATAAGGACAGCACATGGAGAGAGAGCTGAAAGTAACATAATGGTTGTAGGAATAGCAGAAGTGTCAACATTGATTTAAGAAAAAAGTCACACAGATGATTTTATTTGTTCCTGGTCCTCCTCTGTGATACTTCAGCCTGTTTACACAGCATTACCCAGACTGACATTTCCAATGTGTGTCCAAATTAGTTTAATTTAAAATTGCAATGCATATTGAAGACAGAGAATTACAGCTCATATTCAGTAATCTTCCAGAAATTCACCATTACTACTGATTAGTTTTTATTAACACCACTAACAACTGAATTCAAACAGAATGTTATTTCAGATCACATTAAACTGATGTTTTCTATTGTTTGGAGCTGACACAGATCCACTGGAAAAATGATTCCCTGCAAGGTACAGATGGATTTTTCAGCAAATCGGAACACAAAATGCATTTGTTTTAGGCTCAGTATTCTAGACTAAGAAAATACCCTGAACTGTGTCACATTGTCTTTTAAAAAGATATGTTTCCAAAATCAGGGGGGAAAAGTATTCTGGATAATAAATAAATCCTTTCAGCTTCAAAGAGTCCACTGTGGTAAGGATGAATGAAAACACAGAGTTTAGGAATATGAGGAAAGTGGTTTAAGTAACAAGACTGAATAGCAAAGCCCATCAAAGCCATTAAGGCATAAACCAACAGATTTTAAAAAGTGAGAGTTGAAGATTATTTAGCATGGTGTGGAGGCTTTGCAGAACCCATTTCAAATGAGGATGGAACAAAAGAATGAGCAATTGCAGCTTTAGGGGAGATTTATTTCAGTGGAAGGGAAAACACTTGCTCTCTGATACCAATTAACCAACAAGAGGATGGCGTCACAAGCCCCCAATATTAAAAATGTAAATCCCAAGCCCAAGGGTGCCTGAAATGCAGGTCATACAGTTTGAGGGGAGAATGCATAAAGAGATAACGAGACTTGTATTCAGACCACATCGGCTGCCTGATTATCTCCTTGCCTTCTGCCTATTCTGCTAGCTTACAATAAGAGAGTGTCAGGAGAGAGGAGCAGGAGGCTCCATGGGTGAACAGGATCACCTTGAGAAGTGGGCTGAAGTTGATCAACTCTATGCCACAAAGGTTTGGAAAACAGGAGATTAAAACCTGATACAGTACGAGGAGGCAAACAGGTGAGAGAGAACGCAACATAAAGGACTGTGGCACAGTTTTTGTACCCTACGACCCTGGAGCTTTGTGTGGGACTTCAAATCAGTGGTTCCCAACAGAGGGCATGACAGGAATCTTCTGGAACCTCTTGGGAGAGTTAGGATGCATTTGCTTTGTTTCACAAGGGGTCATGACCTCAGCTGAGGCCACGACATCCAGAAAGAGCATTTTAGGGTGTCACAAGCAGCACGGGAATCCTGTTGCTGATGTGCGGTTTGCAGTTCAAAAGACAGCATGAACCAGGTGGAGCACAAGGATTCTGGCAGGGAGTCTTTGGATCAGTTGCTTGCCATGTTCAGGGGGGCTGTGGACTTGAGTGGCACAGCTAAAGCTAAGTATCTTCATTAGTACTGATGAAATTAGGGCCCCTGTTGTCGCCCCTGAGGATGTGCCTGAACTGGAAAGCTGGATCTGGAATCTCTCAGGGCTTGGGCCTGAGTCCAAGTGAGGCAACATGGGTTATTTTGGTAATACCAGCTCATTTCCATGCTGTAATGACAAGAGGTGAATGGTGATGGGTAGATGAGCTGAGGTTCTAACACTATGAGAATCATATCCTTATTAACCACAGATTACCTGGGTTCAGCATTAAATGTAAAAGGCTTTTGATATAGTTTCTGTGTAATAGCTATTGTTGATAGTAATGATCTGAATATTGCAAACACCAGAACATAGCATCAAATACAAGACTACTGCTATGAAAGAACCTTGGATCACAGAAATTCTATTTTTAATGACTGTAGGTGTTTCTTCATTATATTAAGTAGACATGTTGCTTCAAATAGGGCAGCCTTTGATTTATTGTAAAGAGATTGTGGTTGGAATTAAATGAAAATTCATAGGAAAATGAATCTAAATAAGAATAATTGAAGAGATTCATGGTTCATTTGTGCTTATATTCATCATGCCTACTGTCTCAAGAAATACACTTATTTAAAGCCAAATGACAGATTATAATTTACTAACTTCACATTTATGATTTCACTGTATTGTCTATTCCACAATCAGACAAGTTAAGCCTGAGCAGTAATTTTTGCAAAACACTATTAAAGAGTTATAAATGTCATTAAACAATAGACTGAGATAGTGCCTTGTAACTTCGACCTCTGGATTAAAAATGTCACATGGAATGCAGGTATTCTATTTAAACCCAGAGCCTTGGCACTCTCTTTTCCATTGCCATTAATGCAGTGAGTTCTTGTTTAATTTACATCTATTTTCCACTTTAGACTCTCATCTCTAACTTTTATTTCTCCCTTACACTTTAACAGTTTGCTTGTCCAGTTCTAGTAAAACAGAATTCAAATGTCCACAGCCCTCCTGCAGAAAATATTAGAAGTGGATTTACTGTGTTACTGGGGAATCTGAAGTTTGTAAGGGCAGAAATTGTAGTGGAAAAGGAAGTAGATACTTTGGTTCAGAAAGCCTGTCTGATAAGACTGTCTTGGGTTATAATTATTGTGTTTACCTTTCAAAAAATAATTGGATTTTTTTTTTTCAGAGCCCGTAGAAATTTAATTTCTAGAAGTATCATTTTTGCTGCTCTTGGGTTTTGAGCAAATTCAATTCTATACGGTGTGAAAGCAGAACTGGGATCTTCAGTGGTTGAGTCACACCTCTCTCACACCTAAAGTCAAGCTGCCAGATCAAGTGTTTAATGATCTCCGTCTGTATCTTGTAGTTTGTCTTTCTTTTTCTAGAACTGTTTCTTCTTTGGTCACATTTGAAACCTTGAACGTCCTGTTGAAGACTTAGGTTATTCTGCATAGTGGCCACTAGAGAGAGCAAGTGGCCAAGGTAAAGTCTTGCCTAAGTTCTGTAAAGTGTTCCTGAGTTGAAAAGAGCACACCCCCCCAGCCGGTCCAATCTATCAAATGCCATTTGATGCCCTGACCTTTTATACATCATTTTTATTTCTTAATACAGAGGTGTGGCTCGGAAGCTTCATCCCAAATAATTAAATCTTTCTATATCACTCACCAAAACTGGGCAATGGTACCAATTGTTGGTACCAATACACACTGTTCCCTCTGACAGAGCAGTAAATTTCAGTTGTTGGCAATGCTTTTAGCATAGCTCGTTGTTCCTGTGGGCAGAACTTGCATTGGATTGTAACAGTATTGATGGAGAGGTGTGAGGATTTTGCTGTTGGTCTACAATAGTTCCCAAAATGTGATGGAAGATACAGCTACATTTCTGTCAGTCATGAGGTAACATGAAAAGGTTTTTAAAGATTTCTGCTGGAGTTGCACTCGTTTGAATTATTACATACGTAATAGACTTCTGTTGTTCACACTCAATACTGGACAAGGGTTAAAGGGGACTCCTTTCAGTTGGGATAATTATGTGCTTCAGAGAGGGACGTTCTTGTTCTTACTGACAGGTCTCTGATCAGGAAGCTGAAGAAAAGGGGTGAGAAGTTTAAGGGAAATCCTCACTCACTGAAATATTAACCCATACTTCAATATCCAGCTGGGATATCTTCTTATCACAGAAACAACATTTAAAAAGTTATTTACCCTAGCAAATAACCAGGCAGGGATGTTAAGGATGGCTGTAGTGCCACACAAGAGTGGACTGTGAAACAAAGGAATTTGCCAGAGCCTGAGATCCTGTCTCAAAATTGTAATTGCTTAGGGAAAGCGATTCTCTGCTTCATAAAACCTTATGTACTGCAAAGTGAGTGACTCATCAATATGGGAATATTACTACTAACTCTTAATGCAACTCTCCCCTCTAAGGGCAGAAGAGCTGAGGCCTGATTCTGTTCCCAGTAGAAATTATGGGATTTTTGTAGATGATTTCAATGGACATTGGATCAGACCTTGGTTATTTTTATGGTCTAAATGTCCTTTGTATTCAGAGCTTATACCATTACAAAGACTTATGTTTGTAATAAGAGACATATTGCTTTGGATATAAATACAACTGTGAGTATCAAATACAAAAAAATATTTAAGCACATTGAGCCAAATTTGTCCCTGTTGCAATTCCAAAAACTTAATAGAATTACACCAGGGATAGCATAGGGGTAGCATAGCAATATAAGTAATTGGTAATGGAATAAGCTTTTAATTGTCCTAATGTAACCCCTTGTCCCTAATTCTCAAATTTACTGATAACAAACATGAACAGTCAGGAAAATAGCCATGCCAGTTGCTGCAAAGGGAATACAATGGAATGGCTATGACTAATAACAGTGTGGCATGATGGAAGATTCCTTGCGGGTCTCCATGCATGGGGAGCTCAAAAATCAGTTGTTATTAAATATGTGCATATGTTTTAGAAGATGTCCTTGTCACGTGCCTTGCGGTGTCCCACTTGATGACTTCCATTCCTGAAGTCTCTGGTCAGCCCTGTTTGCCCTCACCAATACCCTTAGAAGTCCTGTGCTTCTTGTTGTGTGTGTGAGGAATTTAAGCACAAAGAAACAGGAGGGTGAGATTCACAGACGACCTCACCCTGAGGATTTAAGTCCAAGGAGCAAAAGTCCCAAAGCTTACATGAGCTGCTGAACAGAAAGTTTCTTAGAGCCAACGTGCAGGAAAAGCAAGGCATGGAGATGTAGTAGAATCCAGGTCAGCTGAATATGGTCTGTGTGAATGCAGGAAGAGATCAGAGGGAACAGGGGCACTCATCCTGCCTGATGTTTTGCAGACTCCAGAGCACAGCTCTCCCCAGCCCAACAGTGAAGTGATCTCAAATCTTTTGACTTTTAACCTGCGCAGCTCATGGATTTGAGAATTCAGGTGAGTTTCTGTTCATCTACTTTTAATTTTGAACAGACCTCAGCATTGTCTGAGTGGAGGAATTCTTTTTAAAGCCAGTTGCCTATGTTTTCAGCTGAGCTATGAAGATAGTGTGTGCCAGGAATTTAGAGCTCTATATACAGAAATGGTAAATCCTTACATGGGTCATGAAAGTTAAGGTGCAGAGGGCAGTTCTGAAAATTTTCAAAAAGCCATTCTATCTTATTTTGAGGCTTAGTGGAGTTTGGGTATGACATCAATTTTGTTAAGCTGCTGTCTTCTCTGTCTGGAGGAGAATGTTATGTCTCCATCCAGATACTGGCACATCCCTATTTTTATGCCAGCTATGCCAGTTACAAAGTTTTAGATAAGCATGATGAGACATGACAGGGCACACTTTATTGAATAATAATGACTGCCTGAATGTATTTTTCATCTGCATTTAAAGTAAAGCAGCAATTCCAAAAGATGTTTTTGTATGTATACAGCAGTGGGTACCTCATTACTGTTTACATGTTATGCAAATTAAGGAACAAGAAGTCTGACGATTGAAAAAATATCCAACTGCTGCAGAAATCAGTCCTTAACAGAAACTATGATAACTTTATATTTGGAGGGAATTTCTTTCTTAGCCTTTTCCCTCCCTCCTGTATTTTTAAAGCATTTATATTATTTAAAATGGATCTTTATACACTAGAGGTCTTTAGGAACCTGCAGGAGACGAAAGCCTGTAGCAGCCCTTCCGATGCTGACAGTTTAAACCTAAGAAGCTCTGACATTACTGGGAATCCTTTTGAAGTGGCTGCAGCTTGAGGAAAATCCAGCTGTTCCAGAAAAGGAGACTTTTCAATTAAACAACATCTTCCTTTCGATCAAAGATAGATTTTTAAAGACTTTTAAATTGGCTTTACACTGTTGGTATTAAGCGAGGACTGGATTTCACCTCTTGCCTTTCAGGGCTGGAGAGCTGAGCCCCACTTGGGCTTTATGCCAGATGGTTAGTAGACTGGAACCAGAGGGATGGGATATTTCTTTTAAAAGAGGAAAACGAATTGGCAGCAGGAGTGAGCTTATTACATTGTCTCGGTCTGTGTTTATTAATGCGTTTGCAGAGTCATCAGGTAGACTCTCAACTGAGAATTTCACCAGTAAAACAGCCTGTTTCTAGCATGGGCTCTCTCATGGTGTTCCCAAGCTCCTGGCTGAGCTTAATGCTCCCTTCTTCCTGCCAGGTACAGAGGCCCTTTTATTTACTGACCCAAAATTTGGTTTCTGTCTTCCAACTTACTTTCAGCTCCATGTGTGTTTTACTGTGTTGCAAAACCATTAACATTTCTACTGTAGGCAGCTGAGCCAACTCCTCTCTTACACATCTACTGACTATTAAGGAACCATTTAAGAAGAGGTAGTGCCCCTCTGAGACACCTTTTTGTTATTTCCATATCTGCCTTGAAGGTATCTACATAAATGTAGCCATAGAGGAGGACTTAAATTGTGCTGCTTCTTGCCTGTAGCTGAGGGGTAGGAAGATTTTTCTTTGCATTTTCTCCCCACTCCTTAACCCCTAGATTGCTTTTGCCCACTTACCTCTCCTCTGCTGTGATACTCTGGGTTATATTTTCTCCTGAGCCCCTGAAGGAGACAATACCAGGAGTCCTTTTCCATAGCCTCTGTTGCACAAGGCAGACCTCATGTGTTATACACAGCCAGAAAAGGAGGGCACAGGAAAAAGATGGGTTCCCCCTGCAGCTTAAGAAGCTAAAACTGACAAACAACATTTTCTTTACTGTTTTCCTTTTCTGAGGAAGCTTGAGAATGTTTGACTTTGAATGTGCCATGTAATGTTTTAGCAGTTAGTTGTTGAATTTGTTGTAGTGAGATTTAATAACAGGCTGCGTGAGCAGGAGTGACTAAATGATTCAATGAGCCTGAGTACAGATGTAGGCTACCCAAAAGGTCAGCTCTTTGTCTGAAGCAATGCATAATGGGATTTTCTGGCAAAATCACTGTTTTTCCTGCACTTGGTGCTTGGCTTATCTCTCAGGGACAGCTCATCCCACAAATGCTCTAGAGCTAAAAATTTCTCCTGGACTGAGTATGGAAGGCTATTCCCTGCCATGTAATAGAGGAACAGAGTCCTGCCTCTTTTCTGACTTGGTGACCCTTGAACTCAACAAAGGAAAAGCTATCACTTGCAGGCAGATACAGCATTTTCCATTTCAAACAGTGGCACAACCCATTGGGCACATTTTATAGTTGAGACTGGGCTATTGGCCTTTTAGTTTGCAATGAATTTTACTGAACAGTTTACTTGGGTACTCAGTTCCATCTCTTAACTGGGACTGCAGCCTTGTTTGTCTTTCACCTAGGTCTTGGCAAGAAGTTTGTCAGAAGACAAGGCATCTCAGGGAAGTTAGTTATGACCCATGCACTTGAGATTTTTTGGTAGCTCCAAATTAGTACAGAGTCTGGAGTGTGGAAAGCTAATTTGAATTTTCCTGGATCCACAGAAGTGCTCAGGATATGCTTCTGTGCTGTAGTTCAAGATGGTACAAGCAGTTTCTTTGGCATTATGGGTAGTTTTGTGATTCTTGCATGAACCATGAATAAATCATTTCAGCCTCAGGGTCCTTGGGCCTTTCAATAGTTTGTATCCACCATAATTTCATAATTGTCCTTTGTGCTTTGTTTTCCTTCCTATTGAATGTCCTTTTTCCTATCTCTTGACTACGAGGACCTCACCTTCCTAGGCTTTGGTTCCCAGACAGGAACAGACACAGAAGAAAAGGATTTGGGGCAAATTCTGGAAAGTTGCCTGTCTAGAACTAAGTGAGAATCTTTTTGATTTGCGAAAGATTTTTTCCTCCTGTTAGATGGAGTTCGGGATCCCAGTTTTACGTCAGATCTCAGTTTTCTCCAGTAGAAGGACCTGGTAGCACTGCTGTATGTCTGGGCTAAGTCCAGGAACAGGACAGTCCACAGTTCTCTCGCAGAATTTAAGAATATACCAATTTAAGAACATACTTTAATCCCTGTTTTGTCTTAGCTGCAGACCTTGTCAGGATGGTTTGGCAGTTCACAGTTGCTGATGATACTTCCTGCATCTGACTGCACTTCAACGAGCAGAGAACTTCGTGCTGTCCCCTCACCCCCACACACTCCACCCCATCCCCTGCCTTGATGATCCCATGGGTTTGAAGCTCATCTGTGGAAGTAATTTTTTTTCTAGTGGGATGCTTATCAGATCCTGTCAGCTACAAATTGCTCTACTGAAGGTGCAGAAATAGAAAACCTTACCTGTTAGTTGTGGTGTAGTGGCTTTTTTCCCCTCTGAATCTCAGGGCAACCATTTGCAGCAATTCCCCCAACAACTCTCAGGACAATGTAACATAGTGGGTGTGTTTTTATGTCTTTTTTTGCTGCTTACTCCCAAATATATCTGATCTTGGAAAAAAAATAAGAGAGAAAGAACTGTTACGTCTACACAGTTATTTTTCCTTGGGGTGACTTTCAGCCAGGATATAACCTGGTGGAGCATATGCATGAAAACCAGTTTGGTCAGCTTACAGGGAGATGTGAGTGGCACAAGGCTCACTTTGGTGAACATGGAGGAATCCAGAAGAAATGTGTTTGCTTATGGCAAATATAAACAAATCCAAAGCCTTTCCTGGGGGTCTGCAGAACTCCATGAAGTGTCTGACACACCAAATGCACGTGCTGGAAATCCCCAGACTCTTGTTCTTGCACACAGTCCTGGCAGCATATCTGGCAATGCAGCTGGTGTTTGTCTTGCACCTGTAGAAGTGTGAGGAGGTAGAGAGAGAAGACTCTACTAAGGGAGAAAAAAAGCAGGCTTTGGAAAAAAATGTCTATTATCCTTCTACTGGATATGAGAAAAAAAAAAGGCAAGGAAAAAATGTCTTCAATTAGACTTACTCACAAGGGGATATTACTTTTTGTAGGCTCTTCCAGTAAATAAGAAATCTAAAGAAAAAGATTTAAGAACTGTCTGAAAACCTTGTATTTCTTTGAGGCATTTCTGTAGGTTTTCCTCACAGCAGGTCTGCTCTGGATGTGTCTTTGCTTCTTCTCAGTTCTCAGGTAATGGAGGCATATCTGAATCAGATGCTAAGGCCTGGAAACCCATTTATAGGTAAAAATGCATGGTTATTGCATAGGGACCAACTCCAGCCCTTGCAGTGAGAGTGTTACTCACTTAATACTGCTGCTGTTGTGTCCAAGGCTTTGCAAGCAGCTGTGAGAGCTGAAAACAATCCAGATTTTTTTCCCCCAGTGTTATAACTCAGCCTGTGGAAGGGATCACATGTTTTGTCCCTGATCTGTTAAAAGTAGAGCCAGATGGATTGGTTTAAACTGAGACTGTTAACCAGTGACCATTTTGTTGATCACTGGGGTTAGCAAACTGTGGCTGAAAAGAAGCTGAATTCCTCTGAAAGTGTGTGAGTGGGCCACTTTGATGCAAGGTGATTTCATCTCATGAGGACACACAGAAAATACCTTGGGAAAGGAGACAATCTGCAGATAATGTCTTTCCTCCTTTTGTGCCCAGGAAAGTTTCATGGCTGTTTCTGCCCAGGGACTCTTTGAATGGCAAAGAGCTAGTGAGTTGGATTTTTAAAGACTGCCTGTTTTCAGGGTTGGAGTACTGCAGAATGAGGCAGCTGTCGAGTAGGGTAGGCTGAATGTACATTTGTGTGCTAATACTGGGGGTAGGGTCTGGAGGTGAGGTGGGTTTGGCAGCAGATATGAGAAACTGCATATTAGGGAAAGAAAGAAGGAGAACAGAGATGGATATAATTGTTTAAGCTCACGATGGACCAGGAAGGCAAGGCTGAGACAGGTAGTAGATACTGGAAGCCAAATGAACAATACTTTCTTAAATACTAAGATTACTTGAGCTGAGAATTTTGACCTTGTTGGACACAGATTTGGGGAGAATTTACATGATGAGTCTTTTTGCCAGTGGGTGTATAGAGGTGGGACTCACTGCCAGCATGTGAGTGACAGACACTGCCTGGGTGATGACAATGTCACCAGATGACAGAGCCAGCTCTGGAAGAGGGTGCTTGCTGCAAACTGGTAGAGTTTGTGCTGTCATGAAAAACCTGCTGATCCCTGCTCTTCCCACCTCCAGGAATCTTCTGTGGAAGAATACAGCAATGCAAAACCTTACTGTAACAGCCATAGACTCAGGTCATAGATCAAGAGATTGCCTGAAGACTGCACAGGAAATGTATGCAGTATGAGGAAATAAATGCTGATCTCCAGAGCTTCAACTCCAGCCTCTTAATAGCCCTCATCCCTCCTGGGGGAACTGCCTTCCACTGGGATTTCCTGTCCATGGTAGGGTGGATTGCATCAATTAATGTTGGTTCTTTAATAAGTAGAGTGGTCAAAGAATGAAGGGCTCCTAGAGGAACAGATGGTAAAGTTTCAACTTACCTTCTGGAGCAACATCTTTTCTGATTTGCTGTAGAGTGTTTTGGGGGTACCACTAGGAGGTATAAAACCCAAGCTAGCAGCAGAGCCTGTTGTTCTTGTGCAACAGTTACTGTGGTGTGCTTAAGTGTAAGTAAGTGTTCTGGTCTGCTAAGAAAAGTCAGTGCTGTTTCTGTTTCAACTTAAAAATCACCCTGATAAATAAAAGATGAGAAATTAGGCTTTTTAAGGGCACATTTTCAAAAGTAAGGAGTGCACATAGCAGAATGTTTGCAGTAGAGTTGCTAAAACTCTGCAGAATCAGGCCCTTAAAAATTAAATGCACTCTAGCTAAGTTGGACTCTAAAAGACATTTCAGATCACCTGCAAACCCACAAATCTGAAAATCCTGCCTCATGAGTATGAAGAGGAATGTCTAGGCCCTCAAATCCCTTTTTTAGTTGGTAAAGGTAGCTGTATCACCTGATGCACTGTGTTTCTTCTGTCTCTGCAGTCAGTGTTGCAGCTCCCCTTTACTGAAGCAGGGGTCCAGCCTTGGAACTTCTTGAAAAACAGAGTCTTAAGGTTTCTTTATAACAGATATGACAGGTCTCCCCCGAGTCAAGCCAGCTGAGGTAAGAAGTGCCAGATTTGCAACACCTTTATGCATCCATAAAACCATGCTAGAAGAGAGAGACTTCCTAACATTCTCACAGACTTGAAGTGTTTATGTTAGATGAGCTGGAGAAGGCTCTGTGATAGTGTCAGGGCACTTTTGTGCACATGAGCCTCCCACTTTTTCAGACTGGGAAATGTGTTTACAGATGGTAATCCTAGTATAGGGAACTTGAATTCTGGAGACAGGGGAAGACCCTTATTCCAGGCACCTGACTTCAGAAAACTGTACGAATCAGTCTCCCTTCATTGCCTGTAGAAGTTGGCCAGGGAACCTGGTCTTTCTGTGCTTGAAATTGGTCTTCCCAGGGGCTCCAGCACCTTCTCCTTTTCTGGAAACTGCATAATAGCCACAAATATGGACTAAGCAGTGGCTTATAGGGCAAAACCAGCTCCAATACACCTCCCCTTCACAGAAACTTACTGGCAGTCAATGTAAGTTGTATAAAAGGAATTATTTTCTTGGGAACTTGCACATAACAAAGCATGTATCATTCTTCTCCCATTTCCAAGTGATTTTAAGTGTAGCGTGGGATTGCTGTGTGCTCCATACATGTAGACCAGGCTTATAGTGACAAGAGGGAGCAGGAATAATGGCAGTGAGGCTCATAGCTTCTGAAACATTAGTTTTTCAGCCATACACAATGAGGGGAAAAAAGGGAGTCCTTGTTACCAATCTTGGAGTAGCTGAGGAGCCATCAGAGCCCCAAGCTGCAAAGTGCAAAGTACAGGAAAGATGGAGATACAACCCTTGCTGTATTTTTTAGTTCACTTTGCTTCAGATAAACATATGGCCCATGTGCTAGAAGAGTTTTTTCTTTTGGAAAAAATTCACCCTGAATAAGTGGGAGGGAGCACTGGGGTTTTTTTTTTGAGAACAAAGAGCGCAGTGGGGGCAAGTGATTTGCTTTCTGTACTCCAGTCATCCTGAGGAGCTGACCTAGGGCTGTGTCACAGAGGTATCTGTACAAGTGGAAGTGCCCCCAGGGTGTTGGAACACAGATTTATGAGAAGGTGGTCCTTTACCCTTGATTTCTTACTATACTCTTGTGCTTGTGGAAGTGCAGAACTATACTTCTGAGAAGCTGAAAATGTTTCCCTATTCATGAACTTGATCTACAAACCATGTGTAAATCCTTGACAGTGGGTATCAGGTGGGTCAGGTGTTCAAGAGCCATCTCTGAATTCAGCCCCTTTAGACTTGATCTGCACTACTCAGGCAAATATGGAAACACGAAGGATGAAGCACAAGACTCCTAAATGCACTATTAATGGAGGAAAATAATGTGTGTGTATGAAATGTTTTGAGAGGGTACAGTCTTATGGCTTTTATCCTTTCCCTTGTTGTATAATGGTGTTTGTGGTTACTTACTCAGCCATCACTGCAGTTTCTGCTTTGGGAATATAATCACCTACTAATGCAATTTATTGCCTCATATATTTCTCTGCCAAGAACATTATCCCTTAAATAGAGGCTTTGTAATAATAACCTCTGATTTCCACAACTTCATTGTTAATTTCCACAGTTTCTACCTACAAGTATTAAAACTCTAAGCTATCCATGACTCCCTGATTGTTTTGGCTTAATCAGAGTAAATCCAATATTTTCTCCCTGGAGTTTTTTGTCCTTTAAAAAGCATTAGACCTTGAAGTGCTCTGCTCAGTGCCATTTGGGGTACCATGCTGGGAACACTGGAGTCCACTGTGGAGTTATGCTGAAGATTACACAGCATATATAGTGTTCTAGGACAAAATGCTTTCCACAACACCCAGTTACTGGGATCTCCATGAGGTCCTTAAGTGTCCTAGAGCAGAAGAGGAGCAAGATGACTCAACAAGTGGTTGTGTTGAGACCAGAGGGCTGAAGGAACCTGAGCAGTACTGGTGTCTGTATTTAGTGGGGGACTGACCCTGTACAGTGGCAGTCCTCTGCCTTATTCTAGTTCATTTCCTCTATTTATTTCTTCACCAGTCTTTGAGGATAAAGGTAAATAGAGAGCCTTTGTGGAGCTGTTTCTTGTGTCCCAGAGGAAATACAACACTTCTTTATGTGGCTTTTTCACATCATGTCTCTATGATTGTTTTAGCTTAGAATCCTTTTATTTATTATCACTTTTCATGCCAGAGCTAGAAAGTATGCCAGTCCAATACTGTCACCAGCTGTACAACCAGCTTTGTTTTTCTGAATTGCTCATAGGAAGTTTTTCCATCTATCTCTAAATACTGCTGAGATGATAGTCTGTCTTGTTTGTTCTGAGAAACCCCAGGAGGTTCCCTTACAAGGTGGCAGAGGTGAAATGCCTGCAGAACCCTCCAAACTTCCAGTGTTTTTTCTGCAATATTTTGACTTTTCAACAAAAAAATTGCAACAGAAATGCTTTGCATTTTGTCACAGCAGACAGCTTGCATAAACAGGTTGGGATGTAGTTCCAGGGAGGGAAGAAGGGGTGGTTGGTCTCCTGAAGAAATTCCAGGATGCAGTTGATCAATGGATTATTGCATTCTGCTGCTTACTGAAAGCACAGAACTCGAAGACCCGGGAGCAAATTTGCAGCTCAATCCTGAGAGGCCCTGGATGTGAGTGGTGTCTCTCCTTACTAACATTTTCAATGCCTTCTGGTCTCTAGGACAGGTCCCATGTCCCATCTCCCGTCTTCTTTCCTCTCATTATACCCATGACCATTGTGAGTGAGACATTAACTCCTTGCTTGCTGAAAGGTAAATTGTTCAACTGGATATTGTCACCCCTCCCAGTACTATGTGGGCAAATGAACAGGAACAGCTGGCACTGGCTAAACATAGGACTAACGTGTTTTCTTTTTTCTGCATAATTATCTTATTTAGTTTTACAGATGCCATTTGGCAGCCTCATTCTCTCCTGGGCTGGCCTTGTTTCAGTGGGTGGGCTTCTGACCTGTCTATAGTATACGTAGCTTGTAAACCATTTGGAGATCCTTCTCTGTGAAAGGCATTTCATGATACAAGCCAGGGGTTTCCCAGCTGTGGTATGCATATCACAAGCCACTTCAATGTCACTTGTGCAGAGCAGTGGCTGTCATTACTGAATCTGTTACTTGCCACCAGTGATGGTCATGGTATGTAGCAAAGCCTGCACCGCTCCCCAGAAAAGAGCCCCCTAAAAAAGAACAAAAATCCCACATCTGAATATTTTTGTAAGCCATTGATGTTTTCCCAGGATTGCAGTTCAGTTAAATCTAGTATGAAATGAAAAACAGAGTGTAATAATTTGTGTCTTCAGTGTGTCTCTCCAGGATATGTGTTCTTTGCAGCTACTCAAAGAATTTTATTTTGTCCCAGTTTTTATATATTGCTTATAATGGTCTAAGTTCTCTCTTTCTTTTAAAGCAGCACAATCTACTGATTCAGGGCAACTGCACTGATGGAGATGGGGTTAGTTGGACTCATTTTTCCCCAGTGAGATTACAATTTGTTTCTCTAAGTCACGAGTTATTAATCTTCCTAAAAATTATTCCTCCTACTGTGCAAAAGGAAAAATAAAAGGGAGCCCAAACATGCTCTGTCATAGAAAAATTCATTTGGAATAATTTTCTTTTAAATAAGTTGCATATGTGTTTCCCTGCTTAGTATTCACAACGTACGGCAGAGACGCTTTCAGAAATGAACTCATTTTTAAAAGAGATAGATTTACACACACTACAATGAAAGCAGTCACTGGCAGTATTGTATACCATATCAAATCAGTGACTGTTGTTACATATTTGAAGTTAATTTGACACTGAAGTAAACAAATCAAAGTGTGTTTATAGAATAATTAGACTATATTCTCAGTATTGTGGCTACAAAATTTTGTCACTGCTCTTGAAGTACTCTGTGGTTTTATGTGGTTTGTTTACAGAATTCCCTAGCAACACAAAGAAAACTGTCAGAATTACATAAGTATAATTGTAATGGTAAAGCCTGTCTTTGCATAATAGTCAGAGACCAGCTATATAAATCATAACCAGTAGTGCTGCTTGGTTTCATGTTTATCATTCTGGAAGCATAAACAAATCTATTTGTGAGTTAAAAACAGTTTGGAAAAAAAAACAAACCCCAAAACTGCAAAGGTTTATTTTATCTAGCTAGAAAAAACCCCAAACTAAAAACCAGACAGCATCAGGCTTAATTTTTTTTGGGTCATTATTCTGTGTTTTTCTACCACATAGACACACAATGTTTTTATATGAATAACCATTAACACATAGACATATTACTATATACTTCTTTTAATCAAGTGTTTTCCAGTGATATTATGATGTATTTTTTGCATTCTTTAAGCACAAGTGACTGTAAAACTGATAGCAATGTAAAGTTGATTTTTTTTTTACATTCGACCTCTTTCTGAAAATATGTGTATAACTGTGCTTGAAGAAATGATGGATAGTCTAGACTATCCCAAAGCCAAGAATATACCTTTTTTAGGCTTCTAAGTCAGGTGAAGAGACCATCTATTATTTTCATTCTTCTCTTTTGTTGTTCATGGTATCATTTGTCAATTTGCTGCCTCTTTTGAATGCCAGACAGCTGCTTTTAGTTAATTTGGGCCTAATCCTGCAAAATGAACAGGTTAGTTTGTTCAGCTTGGGAGTGCTTGGTTCTCCTCAGAAGCAGTTTTCAAAATAATAAAGCTTTCTTATTCCTCTTCTTATTCATCCACAATAAAATAACAGTGTGTGCAATTCTGCATCTGAAATTAGGAGTTCTTTACCTGCATGGAAAGAGCAGCTGTTAACAGAAACAGAGTTACCAAAAAGAGGCAAACCAATAAAGAATTAGAGGTCAAGTCCTAGCCCTTTTGAATCTGGTGAGAAGTTTGCCACCACCTTCAGCAGATTCACCTCCCCCCTGCACAGAGTCTGAGCTTTGAATAGCTGCCTGCTTTTACTGTATCCTTTGATCTCTTCAGGATACATTTTTCTCCTTTATTTTAGTGAAAAGATGCTCATTCTAAATATTTACTGATGGGAGTTGTTCCCCTATAATGACATAATTCTCCAGTAAGTTTCTTCAGAAGCACAGTCTTGAGAGTTTCAAGTGAAAAAAAATGTTTGGATCTGTTTTTGTGAGTATGAGCGGGGAAGTTTTATTTGGAAAACAAATGTACTGCATGTGAGTTTTCTCTCTCCTTCTGCCTGCCTTCTGCAGATCTGTGATGCCTATGCCCAGAGAGTCTGTTTTTTTCAAGACTGAACTTTCTAGTCCAGAAAATTGTGCACCCAGCTCTTTGCTCTGGTCTCAGACCTGGTTTCAGCTTGGGACTGGACTTTCTGCAAGTAGGCAGAATTTTCCCATTCCTTACAGTATCCTTCTCATGGTAGATCTGAACTCCAGAAGGTACCCCAGCACACAGCAGTGGACACAGTGAAACTCTTTAAACATTACAGGTCTGATTCTCATTCACTCCAAAGTCTTTTCCAAATTGGAACACAAACTGGAGCTTAGCTTTGTTTCAGTTCCTCCCCTGCTAGGAGTTTTGGATAGCACATGTCATGTAGTCTTCTCCTAGAGGTAGTAGGTGTCTAGGATTATGGAGAGGCAGATGAAGACTAATTAACAAGTGACTTAACTGTCTCATAACCCTTTCCCTTTTTTGGAGAAGAGATGCTATAAAGCCAGAACTGGAATCTCCCGTGTTTACTTTGTTTATCAAGATTATATATATAAAAAAATCAATATATATTTTTTCTATTGCATTTTAACGCTGCATCTGCCTAGCCCTTCAAAATCATATCCTATTGATTCTACATTTAATGACTTTGAAATTTTCAGTGATTTGTTTGTGGAGAATACTCTGCCTGATATAGATTTCCCTGTGTTAGTTTAAACACTGATAGTATACTTGGTGAATTAATGAAATAAAAATAGCTTTGTCAATAAGCAAAAGTGAAGCCACTTCCAACATTTGTTCTGTAACCACTGCTTTCTGCAACTGCTGCCTACACAAAATTAGTTGGTGGGATTAAAGAATATATTCCTCTTTTATCCATGTTTGAGTACTTGATCACAGAGGCATAGTTTAATCCAAACATCAATAGCACCTCATCAATTCAGTCAGATGCAGCTGTCAAAGTGGACTTTTGGTTTGTTTAGAGCTTTGCGATTTATCCTTTTTTAAGGTCATAGAATATTTTCTTTGATTCTTGATGCTGAAATCTTTCTTAATCTTCTAAACTTGAGAAACATCTGTTAAGATTTAATGGGGTGACTTTTGTCGTAAAATTGGACTTCGTCTAGCAAATCTTTTTGTTTTGAAAAATAGAAGAAAACTACAAACATGTATTCCTTAACAGTTCTAAGCCCTGCTTGGTCAGCAGGCGATTAAACTAGTTAAAATGGAGCAGCAGGCAGTCGAGTTGTATTTAAGCAGTGTTTCTGTGGACTGTGATTTCAAATTTGTTGTGTTTCACATTAGCATTAGCCATTTCCCTTTACTGTAGTGCTTAGCTGAGGATCTGAGTGGCAGATTTATGAGAGCTTTCAAATAATGAGGCAGAGTGATGTAACTGAGTGATGCAGAAAGAAATTTAACCTGAATTCTTAAGCTTTAGAGGTTTGGAGCACTTTGGTAGAATGCAGTAGTTAATATGTTTAGAGGCAAATGGCATCTAAAAATACATGCCCCTAAAAACGTACAGACAGCTGTCACGTCTCCTGCCTGAATATATTAGTCATTATCCTCATTAACAGATGTAAAATCATCCCTGTTCTCGTAATGTAAGCATTTCGTATCAGGTAATTTGTAGTAATTTTTAATGGGGCTGGATTCTTCAGCTCCCGTGTGAGATGGTGTTTTGAAGCAGGATTCAACTGAGAACTGCAGGATTAGGCCCAGACATCTTCCCTGTGCCCTCTTTCACTTTCTTGCCTACAGCCCAAGATCATAATTGCCAGGGATCTAGCAGACAAGACTTTTATTTTTTTTTTTCCACAGAATAACATTGCCTTGCCAGTTTTTTTTCTGCAGCTGATAGCCCTGCATGTCTAATATGTTTGATGGGAGGTCTTGTCTTCTGTCTTCTTCGCTTTCATTTCAGTGGCAGCATTACCTGGATGGAAAACACAGGATGTGGCTTTCTGAATATAAACTCTCTTTTCTTTTTTTCAGTTCATAGAGAAGAACATCTTGTTCTATAATTGCAGAGACAGCACTGGCACAACTTGTAAACCTCTGCAAAGTACTGTAGAGCTGCCATTCATAAGTACCGAGAGCTCAGTACAGCATGAAAAGTGTGAGAGCCTGCCAAGTTTCTTGCCACTTCCTCCTACTTCTGACAAGGTTTTCAATTAGCAGCTTGTAGAGGCCCAGCCTGTGGTCCTATTTTCATGCACTGTGCATAACTTAATTCCACCGAAGAACTGCAGAGGAAAGGAAAACACCCATAGGTTTGTCATGCTATATATTGTAAGGAATCAGTTTACCAACAGTGTGATTCTGGGAAGTAGAAAGAAAGAAGGGCACTGGGAAAAGGAAGGAATTACTAGAGTGGGTCTTGAATGCAACAAAATCTCACTGAATCTTATTTTGGTAAAAAGCACAGGAGCCCAATGCTTTTTCACCCTGCAGTCCTTGTGTAAGGTTAAACAGCAGTACCTTGAAGAAGATAGATGCTCTTTCCATATTAAGCCCTATGTCTGCTTAAGTGCTCCATACGGCAGATACGCTAAATTAACACTGCTTTATTACATTTGGCTGTGTTTCCCAGTGTCTCCATTTAATGCAATCACTACAGCAGAAGAATCCTAACCTGTTGGGCCAAATAATTCATTGGCATAAGTGCTTGTTGTAGAGTCCTGTCTTCAGGTAGTAACCGGTGTCTCCTAGCAGAGGAGGTCAGGTGAAAGAAATTGCATAATCTGAGTTCCAAATACACCCCTCGAAAAGTGGTGTAAAAAAGTGGGGCTGCTTTACTGTTCCTGGGATTTTGGTTTCAGTAATCCATGATGTGTCTGTGCATGCAGTACACTGCAGCAACTCACCACCACTCTGATAAAAGCACAGGCAATGTTAGTCTGTCTCCAGTGGATAGCGGAAGTCTAATGGCCAAGTTGGGAGGAAAAAAGCTCTCCTGAGTCCCTGTGGTCATAAGAATGTCTTAAAACAGATGTCCATCTGTGAGTTCTCATAAAAACTGAGTGAGGGAGCGTGGTCATGGCATGCTGTCCTTTGGGAGCTGCTGCTCAGCATGAGCAGAGTGGGCTGTTTCCTCAAAGCCCAGGGTGGAACCACAAGTTGGTTTCTGTATTACGCTAGGGTGATCCTCATCCTTTACTAGCCAGTGTACATAGAACTACAAAGGCTTGTGGAAGATGCATTTACCTTTCCATCCTTGTCTCTTTTCCTTTGCTAAGGGCTCCAGTGGGAGCAGATAAGCTGATTTATGGCAAATGTATACACAGCTGCAGTGGAAGCCTTGAAGCAAAACTGGAATAACATAGCTACAGCACTGGAAGTGCCAGGAAAGATAGGAGCTGTGTGGACAAGAAGTCACACCTGTGATGTGTAGGTGCAGCTGACACTGCGAAAACTGGCCTAATCCTTGGTGATGGAGCATCCAAAACTAAGCCTTCACCCATTGCATGGGCATAAGACCCACTAGACATCTTCCTTCATGTTGGAACTATCTGCATCACTGCATAAAAGTGCATAAAATATCACTGCATAAAAAATGTATAGCTGTTAAAAAAAAGTTCAGACCTGAGGGAAATGAGCAGGATTTGCACTGATTGATTTTAAGGAGCCAACTGCTGCCAGTTTCCTTGCACCCTGTATAAATGCTGGAGAGGGAGAATAGATCCTCCACAAGGGAATTCAAATTATCTCCCTGCATCTTGTACCTGAAGCAAGGCTCTGGAGGAGAATGTTTCACATTGATAGCTCAGTGGGGTGCTGAGCATGTTTTTCTGGGGTTTGGAAACTGGGCTGAGCATCCTGTGCTCTCTCTGTGTACAAGGGAAACATGCCCTCTTCGCTGGTGGAGGGAGAATTTTGAAGTGCTGCTACAGGGAACAGTGCAGCTTGGTGGTAAGTTTGTCAGTGCTTTCCCTGTACTCCTCTAGTAAAAGGACGAGATGTGATTTTCATACATAAAAGGAAAAGTATCACATTTTCCCCAAATTCTTCAGGAAATTACTCTCATATACAACCCCAGAATTTGGCTGCATTACAGAGACAGAGTGTCATTTGCATGCCATTACCAGGCTGTAAAAGTCTCATGGTGACTGCCTACTATACATTTGCAATCTTTAGGGATCCTATGAGGGTCACCCCTGAGGTCAGGTTTGTTTAGTCTGTTCTGTAACGGTGTAAAGTGGACTTGAATGTGTACTCTGCTCAAATAATACACAATCTGATTGATACTTAAACATCAGTAAGTGTTGTATATATGTTGCAGTTTCTAATGTTCCAGGCAGAGGAGAACCTTGTATTTGCTAACAAATTGTTTCTACAAACAACCTGATGTGGCTTTGAAAAGCGAGTCAAAATAGGGAATAAAAAGCACCCTCAAAATTATGATAAGAAAGATCTTAATTTTTTCTTTCCTTGAGAATTTTTTTTTTTTTTTTTTGGAAATCCCCTCTGAGCTCTCCATGTATTTGGAATTCTTCCTCCTGTTTACTTTTAATTCACTCACCGTCCATTCACTGATTGCCTCACAGTTCAAAAGCCAGGTTCCTTACATTGCATTGTTCAAAGATGGCTTAATTAAAAATAGATCACGTCTTCTGTGTTGTGCTTAATAAGCATTGTGCTGATTGGCTTCCTAGAGACCTAGATGGTATTTTAGCCTTTGCAGATATTGCAAAAGGAATAATAAATAGAAAGGGAGGGAAAAAAAGAAAAGAACACCAAGTCTTTTAAATCCTTAATATGTCATGATTTAGGAAGCAAAAATTATTACTCAAGACTGGTTTAGGAGAATAAAGAAAGAGCAGAGAAAAACTGATCTATTAATGACTTTGCTCTATCTTTCTGTTTTAAAAATACTGTAAAAGTATAATCTGTTGTGAAGTCTAGCCAAACCACGTTTTTCTAGTGCTTCCCTTTCAGCAATATTACTGTGAGGAAAATATAAATAAAAAATGAAAAAATTATACAGCTCGGAACAAAATGGGTTCAGGCAAAAATATTCTTACTAGGGATTTTATGGCTTCACCATAAAGTTATAATAGTGAATATAATGACTATAATTAGTCATTAAGTTTCCTTCTTTTTAAATTCTGTGTTGTGCACATGGGCTCAGAGAGGTATTTCCTCTCTTTCATCCATTGCTCATTTCTCGATCAATAATATGCCTGTGATGCAATTTATCATTTGATTCCTTCTTGCGTTAAGAAGTTTGCTTTTCTTTACTCAGTGAAGAAATTCTAACTAGAGAAAAAATACAAGAGCATGATTCTTCAGAAGTAAATTGTAGTTCTAGATTAAACCTGTCTGCTGCCAAGGTGGGAATAAAAGGGAAAAGAGAAGAAAGTGCAAAATATTTTTCTTTCCATTCCAGTAGTTCACAAGGACTCTAAAGTTCTCCACTAATTCACTGTGACACAGAAGCTCACAGTTATTACCTCACAGATGCCTGAGAAGGTTGTTGTTTGTCAACTCAGAGGAGGCACCCATCAAAGCATCATTTCTCTCTCTTTCTCTCTCTTTTTATTTTTTTTATTTATTTTTTTTTAAATAAAAGGCAGCCCACAGGTGCCTCAGAAGAAGTGATGCTTCCTCTGTTGTGAATAGCATGGCTAGCACTGCCTGAGTGGTGCCAGCTGAGCACCTTCCTATATCCTACAAAAAGGAGCCCAATGGTCTGTTGATAATCAATTGCTCCTCCCCAGTTCCAGTTGGCCAGGGCACACCCTGCAGAGGATAAAAACCCTTGGAGGGAGGAGCCTTCTTTCTCAAAGAAAGTTTCAGGTGTTGTGTCGTTGTAGAGGTTTGTACCTCTGATCCAGGCTCATTTTGTTCATTTGGTGAACAAAATGAACTTTTCCTGAGGTGGGTACCTCGGTGGTGTGACTCTTCTTAGTAACAAAGCTGCTTTCTCTAAAAGAAGCTCGTGTGTTTTCGGGGCTCTGCGTTGCCCTGTGGTGTAACGTTCCCCGGTAGGGGTTCTAATGGATCAAAAGGTGAGCAGAATTGTTGTCTAGGCCTGCTTTCAGAAAACCTAAGAGTGATAGTTTTCTTGTCCCTCCTCACGCTCTTGTCCTCTCTACCACCCAAAAAAAATTCTTATCCAAACAGGCAGAACCCCTGTTCATCAACCCTGGCTGGATTTAGCTCTGGCTAGCAAAGTCTCTGCTTGGGACTCTTGGTATCTATTTTTTTTTTTTCCCCTTTCTGTCTGTTTCTGGACGCAGCCCTTGGTAGCCTCTATTCCTCCTAGGAGCTGTTTCAGTAGGAGAAGGTGTGATTTGACCCTGAGCTGGCAAATTCAGACTTTTCACTAACTTTCAAAGGACCCCTGCATGGAGAGATGCCATAGGGAGTCCCCTTGCCAAAATGTAATCGTGCAGAAAATGCAAAATGGAGATCACCATATAGATTATTTTATAATGTGGTCACATGAGAGCAGATGGCATAGAAGCCAGAAACTGAACAGTCAGTGCAACAAACTCTGGATTGTTGCAATTTGACTCACGTAAGGGAATTGTGTTAGCTTTTTGGCTGTGGTCTTCATGTTCTATTTGGAAATGTATGATGTCATTGTACCAAGCAAATCACAGCAAAAGGCCACTTGTATTTATGTTGGCTAAAGGTTTAACCAAGTGTACATGGCAGGCTTAATTTATTGCTACTTTAACTTTGTTTAGTCACTGAAGGGCTTTATTCTGGTAAATTCAAATAGTGGCTAACAGTGACCACACAGCTAAAGAAATGGCAAGAGTCATTACCACTAAATCACTTTGCTGAGTTCCCTTAATTAAGCAAGGGAAAAAAAAAATTGAATCCTTGGACATTCAATAGAAAAAAGGGTAGTAAAAGAGAGTGATTAATTGAGATATCAGTTGCTTTCCTTAGAAAACTGTCCTTCTGTAATCTACTATGGCAAAGCAAGAATGAAAATAAAACTTGAGCATCGTCTAAACTGCTGAATTAATTGAAGGTATATTAAACAGTTTTATGGATTTTCTATAACATAAAATAAATATTAGGAAAGTTATATTCTTTACGCAAACATTTTTCATTGCAGTACATGTTGGTCCCTTAGTGAGAGCTCATTAACTTTTGAAAAATTACCTTTAATGGGCTACTCATTATTATCACCATCAAATGGTTCACTTGTCCAACATTCTAGCATTTAGAGCAGATTAAAGCCAAAATTATCCTCTAGATAAGAGGCATATTCAACTACATAGAAAAAAATATTAAAAACCATTCTGCAAAGTCATGGCTTATAAACAGAAAATTAGGAATGTTGAAAGCAGCCTTTTTTTAAAGCTCAGAAATATGCCTCAGTGTGGTAGCTGTGGTTTAGAGCAATTAAAAAAAAAATGAAAAGGTTCCTCTTTTTTAGGTCCCTCATTGAGAAGATATTTAGTTAAACATTATTGTGAATTGGGCATCCTGAAACAGGATCTCCAGGGCTTGGGCATATCCTTGTTTCACTGTTTAGTTAAGACTTGGACAAGTCCCTTCTTCCTTCACCCAACTAAAACTTGTGGATGAGATCTCCTCTGTCAAGGATTGTAAACTTTTGTGTGAAACCTGCTTTAGGAGGTAAGTGTTTCATGGTTACTCATACTGCAAGAATGCTGAAGGATCTAAAAATCACTCCAAGCAAGAGAAGAAACAGCACCAGATCCAAGTTTTGTAGCTTGTTTAAATTGGCTGAAGCTTCTCAGTTTCATGGGTAGCACATCAATTTGCACCATCAGGGAAATTGTCATACACGCTCTTGTTTGGTGGTGTTTTTGACTAAGAATTACAGACATCCTGCCATGTTTCGATTTATTGGGGACTGCAGTGCTCAAACATTCTGCTGTGACCAGTATCAAGGTCTGTCAAGGTTGCTTTAGCAAGGCTTTATTTATTTACTCCTCTGCAGAAGAAAACAATATATAAACAGGGCTCAGTCTTCAGCTGGATGGACTCTACAGGCTCTGAGGGAGATGGCTCCCTTTGCCTTTCCTTTCCCTGTGTTACATGGGCAAACCAAGTTTGGCTGTATCTACAATATTCAGAGGTGCTTTTGGACTGTGGTATCAAGGATGCTGAGAAAAGAGCACCAGCCTTATGCAGATGAAACAAGGTTCTTTGGTTTAAGCCTGAAATGATGCCTTGCTGTATTCTTCATGGTTGTGGGCAGATATTTCAAGTGTGCCTCCTCAGTCAGTAAGAAAGTTCCTGGAGCTGCTAAAATTCTGCACCTCTGCACCCTTTATCTAGTTCCTCAAGAATCATAGTTAATTTTTCTGAGCCAATGGACTGCAAATTATGGTGCTGCAATACATAGCCAGGCTTTTGAGTTTAACAGAGGTAAATTCTACCTGGTGATGGGGTTTGATTAGATTCCTGTATCAATAGTCTTTTGTTTAAAATAAAAGTGTTTTGAAATTGTCTAGTCTACTCACAACACTCTTTTTATCCTTTCAGCTGGAAAGATTCTCCAGATATTTCTCTTCTGACAGTTCTATAGTGTCATATAGCTCTAGTGTTTCCTGGATATACCTGAAATGATGCTGGTAAGGTTTGTAAACTAAGAATTTAAAGCTTTCCCTGAAGAATGACATATATTTTGCTTTTAAGCCTGTAACCTGTAGCATTGCATGCACATTGGTAGGTCCTCATGGCATCCAGACTCATATGCTCTCTCAAAAAATCAGATGAAATCTCTTCAGTCAGATTTATTCCTAGAAAGAATTGGCATGCAGGAAAGCTGAAGGACCACCTAGTTATGTGCTGAAGATTAGTCAGGATAGAGATAGTCCTTTTTATTATTGTATGTAGCAGTGCTATCACTGTGAACTTTGAATTCCACTGGGTTGTACACAGCATGAGTCAGCCCAGCCTCCTACAGAAGAGAGGATGTCTTTTTAACAGAAGAAAACCAGCAGAGAATTTGGTGCATGGGCTGACTGATTTGTGTCAAGCTGCACAAACTTTCTGGGACAATCTGGTTTTCAGGCTCATTTCCTTGTAAGAAGCATCTCCTTTTTTCCTCCCCCACTCAAGATGGTATAGACCTTCCTCCAACTAAAACTTCTCATAGCTTCCAATATGTACTATTTTAATGCTGAGAAGTCTTAAGAAATAATTTCTGTACTTTCCTAGACCTTTTGAGCAGCAAGTTTAGGTAGTAGTTGTGACCTTAGGAGTGTAGTAATTAAGGGTTTCTCACTGAAGTGCCAGCTGTACAAGCCAGCATGTCTTGGTGGGAATGCTCTTGAAGGAATACATCCAGGATTAATGAGGAAGGTGCCCGATTTCCCAGACAGTAAGAGTGCAGGAAACTAGGGAAACAGCTGAAATGTGTTTCCATCAGCTCAGATTTAGGGATTCTGGGCTCCGTGCTTGGGAACCAATACAATGACTCCATCTAAATCAAGAAGTACTTATGGAAAAGTACAGAAAGACTACAGAATCCATTTCTCTGACTATCTGCAGGGCTTGTACTATCTTGTAAGCTTCTGACCTTGTTTAGGTCCCCCACATATACTGACTTGCCAAGAAAAATGGGGAGGTAGATCTAACTGAGACATTTATTTACCATTTCCTGCAATCTAGTTCCTGTGTGAGTTAACTTAAGTCACTTGGCTTAGGAAATTTTGTTAAACTTTGGTGATACCATAGGACTCCAAGACTCCTCCTAGCCTGAAGTTATATAGATCGATTTCTCTTACCTGACTTGGCTAAGAATACTAGTGCTATATCTCTCAGAAATGCTGAGATGATAAATACACTGATTTTGAGATGGTTTAGGCTGAGATTTTTTTTGCTTGGTGTCGATATTTCCAGTGTCTTCAGCTGCACTTGTCACTTTTGACCCTGCATATTCACTGAGAGGACGTAGATGCTATTGGAGTGTGATTTAAATGGCCTATTTTGAATGTGTACTTGAACTGAATCTAGGTCATAATTCCAGTGACTCTACTGAGCAATTTTCCTAACAGGCCTAGCTCAGGTGGAAACAGACTTCGTGTGAGAAGGAATACACAGAAAGGAATACAATGAAAGGAATAGACTGCTTGCAATTGTAACCAGTGTCTTGGAACTGTTCCTGTTTACCAGTCCATTTTCATCTCTACTCTTCCATTCTTTCCTCTTTCCATCACTCTTCAGGTCTCCCATTTGTAATATCCAAATCCATCACTGGTAGACAAATGTGCAAAAAATGTGATGTGAAATTACTTTGTGAAATGAGGAGCACAAGAGATTAAACTCTTCACTTTCTGAACCCCACCTGTGCCTGCAGGGTTAACTTCTGAGTCCCTCAAGGGGACATGATAAAACCAATGAGTATCTGAAGCAATCCTCAGCTACTAGCCCTAGTAGCTGAAATATGCAGGAATAACCCAGGAAAAAAGTTTGCATTGGTTTGCTTTAGAGTGTTTCAGGATGTGGCCCCGATTAATTAAGGACTTTCTCTTTCAATGTGCTGAGAAGAGGGGGGATATGAAATGCAAAACTAGTTCCTGTTTCAGATTTAGGCAAGTTGCTAATGAAAGCTGAGGGATAGGGAAGAAGAGGAGAGAAGCACACCAGTTAACAAAGAGATTCAGGTAAACTAATACACAATAGCCTTGTATTGCAGCACTTCTGTTGAATAAGGAAAATTAGGGTCCCTGCTCTGAACATCTCCCTCCACCTTGAACTAAAATTTCACCTTGGAGAGTAAAAAGGTTCCTGGCTAAGACTTAATTGAAAGTCACACACTTTGAAAAAGTTGGATGTCAGCAAGCAAAAGTAAGCTTCCTGATAAAAAACAAAAGAAGTCCCCAGATTGTCTGTGGCAAGAAATTCAGGACATGCTGTGCTGCTGTGTGCACTTCCAAGTCCCTGTAGCATCAGCAGCCACAGATGCCTTGGGACATCAAGATCTGAAAGTGAACATGGAGATACAGCTGTGCTTAGCACTTGGTAATACCATCAAATCAAAGGCTGGTGGCTCAGGTGTTACAGTTCTGGGCTTCAGAGTGCTTTCCAGCTTGAGAGGGAACTCTCATGAACGTATAACAGACACAGCAATTAAAATACAAAAGAAGCAAAATAATTTGATTATTATATGATAGCATTGGATTTTATAGGGAGTACAAGTAGGCCCAGGAGACTCAGACTTTCCTGTGGCTCCTCATATTTTCACTGAATCGCCACCAAATAGAAAATGAATTACATGAGGTGGTTGGAAGTGCTGGGGATTTGTCCATTGATTATGTGTTTCCCTTATGAGGTCTTTGGGAGGGGAAATGAAATTTCCACATAGGTTTTTTTTTAATATAATTTTTTTTTTTTTTTTCCGAATGAGAACATTTCTGGTATCTCTGAACCAAATCAAAGTTCTGTTTCTAGACAGCCTGAATTCATTCCATGTCTGCCTGAACATCTCTACTGCCTTCGTGCAGCTACAACTGTGTTCCTGGGAACAATAAAACTGTGGCTTACAGTCAGCAGCAGGTAAGGCTGCCCTTATACCTGATTGCTGAAATCTTGAACAGGAAAGGTACTTCCTGGTCCATCTTGCAGTTTGGACTTGGAAGAACTACAGGGATGAAATACCTGCTCTGTGGTACTGTTGTAGCATCAGTGATCCTGAAAACACCTCAGTGCAAGAAGAGCCCTTCTCCTAGAGCATCACTGCTCACGTAAGCACACCACAACTAGTGTCAAACTGGGTCACTTGAATGCTAACAGAGAGGAGCCACAGCAGCTTGGCCAGCCTTTCTTAGCAGGGTGTTAGCAGGCCAATTCATTACTCAGTGTGGACTCCTGGCTTAAGCCACTTCTAATGTTGATGCAGGTAGGCCTACTGGGTCTGCAATAACTGTAGTGTAGAAATACAACAGAAACAATGGAAGTTGCCTTATTGCTACCAGAGGTTTGGCTGATGAAGGTCTAGTAATACCTCCTTACTTCTCTTTTGCCCCCACTGTGCCTCTCATGGCATCAATGGCAGCAGGTGCCACACCTGGGCTACCCTAACACTGGTGCATAAGGGAATCCGTGGTGCCAGAGAGCTAAGGTTTATTGTTGCCCTCTATTATTCTAGCTGCAAGTGCCAATAACATCAACAAGAGCAGCAAATAGAGCTCTGAAGCACTACCCAGCCATTGTTTCCTTTCAGCCCTCTACTTATTTGATAATGTACAGGCCAGCTGGGTAATCTTTGAAAAGCAGGCAAACATGTAATTTTTATCATGCTAGTACATTCTCTTGCTGCTGCATCTTTGCTGCACTTGGAAATGAAGAAAGTGTAATTACCTAACAATTATCTTGTCAGCTTCTAGCAGAATGCAAAATTCGAATTGAGGTAGGGAATGAGAGTGCATTTGAACACTGGGCTCTTGTGATATGGCATTTATTTATTTTTCCGTGCTAATTTGGGGGCTGGGTAATGAAGTAGACGTGAGTGGTGTGAGCTAAATGGCTCAGAGTTTGTCCAGAACACAGGAGACTAGCTGGCCACATAAAACCTCTACGTACCTCAGCATGCTGTAGGAGTGGGGACAGGATTCCTGCAGTGCAGTCTGCATTTGCCTGGTGCCCAGGAATGGAGCTGCCTCTGTGAGCATTTTCAGGTAGCTTGACAGCCATGGGAAGCAGGGTGGGAGCATATTTTTGCTTGGTGGAGGAATAGGTAATCTCTTTTCCATGGGGCCACTGATGCAGCATGCCTCCAAGTATATGCTCCAGCTATCTTCTCTGCCAATCCTGGTTATTTTTTAATGTTATCAGTAGACAGTAATACACAAAGAATGGTTCCCGCTCTCGAGCCCTTCATTTTTGGTTCTTTTACTTACCTTTGTAAATGCCTGCTGGAGGCTCACTTGAACCAGGGGATGCCAGCTGAGATAAATATAGTTACCAGCTGTTGTACAGCCATGTTGAACTGTTACGTACATATTTGTAGAGAAAATAGTACAGACAGGGTTTAAATTGCAGCAATGTGAGGCATCGTTCCTCTCTGATTCAGCATATGCTTTTGGAGAAATCTTTGGCTGGTGCTGTTATGTGGGGTAAATGTTTTCCTCCTGTCTGTCGGGAAATACTCAGTTCTTTCCTGGTAGAGAGGACCCTGGGAGCGTGGCAGCTCTAAGCTCACACTGGAACAGTACTTTTACCCCTGGTATTGCCACAGATTCCAGCTGTTCTGCTCTGGTAAGTCATAGCCACAGAGTAGGCTTCTTTTTTTCACTCTGATCAGTTTACAGCCTCCCCCCCACCCCTGACTTGCATAGTCTGAGGGACATCTTAGCAAGTATACCAGTCAACACTGAGAGGAACATGAGAAGTGACTTTCAGCTGACAGACTCTGATGGGCCCTGATCTGGTATCAATACACTTGAAGGGTTTTCAAAACAAATGCTGTTTCTGTCAATGCAACTCCATTAACACTTTGACATTTCAAGGCCTAAGCCTCCTGCCTTTAGTAGGTAGTGTGGGATTTTAGAGATTAGAAAGCATCGTATTATGGGTTGCTAAGTGGTTTGCATTTCAAAGTCAGCTGCAAGTTAAGCTGTATCTTGGCAGAAACATGAAGTAAACGGGCTAGGCTCCCAAACATAATCCAGGCTGCCTGTTGCAAAGGAGTTACCATTCAGGTACAGGCAATTGTATTGCACTGCTGAATGCTTTGCATTGCTGGAATGGTATAAAAGAAGTTCAGAAGTTACTGAGATGTGTTTAACTATCTGAGTTAGGGATAAAACATCTTTCTTCAGTATTGTGCATGTTCTTGAGGCCTTCTGGCTTGACCTTTTATATTGCTGTGAATACTGTGAACATTTGCAAGGCTTTCTGAATAATTGCTAAGAAAACAGACAAATGCCAACCCTTGCCCCTGTGGACTGCATTACTGGGGTTAACATAATATGAGTCCTTGCTGGAGATTTCATACTTTGTTTCTGTAAAACACAGCCCCTAGAATACAACAGAATTTTTCATGTATGTACTGTACATACATATACTTAAGCATACAAAGCAGATGATGAAGATATTACAAGTGAATATTAACACCACTCTTGGAAGTACAGATAAGTTAACAAATCATATTACTGTAGGGCTTTGTGCAGACCTAAAAAGGGTAGTGAAGAGTGTTTTCTTGAAGCAAGATGCGCATTTACCAGCCTGGGGAAGAAAACAGTCCACCAAGTATCTCAAGTGTTCTGGACTTCGTAAAACATCCTGAACAACATTCACTGAGCTTGCTGTTTCCCCCTGCATCTGCAATTCCTTAACTCATAGCTCTGATCTCTGAAGGGCTTCATCCTATTCTGTCCCTGTTCCTTCAGGAACAGCCCCAATATGTAGGGTGGCAGCAAGGAGAATTATCAGATCTTTTTAACACCTTGTTCCAGGTCAACCACACCACTGGCCTTCCAGCATTATTCTTGCTGCAAATCTCACACCTGTCTTCTGGCATGCTCGCCTTGCATGGTGATACATTTAGGTCATTGCTAGATAAAGAGGACTTCACACCTGTTCATAACAGAAAGGAATTGGTTATTGTGAATAGCTGTGGGAGCTTTCAAGCAGTGGGTTGCCTGCAAGCCACAGTCCCTCGAGGGTGTCCTTACTCTGGTATAGATGATCCAAGGGTCCCAGTCCCAAAGGACACCCCTCAGGTGTCCCTAGGTGTTCCATGAGCAGATCTCCCCCTGTACATCCTCACTGACATCTCTTCCTCCATGAGATTCCTCTACCATCTCTCCCTGTGTTTCTTCCCCTTGCTTCTGCTTCCCTCTCTTAAATATCTACTGTGGTGGGGCACTACAGCTCTGGCATTTTGGGATGCTGTGGGAAGTTACATCAATGTCAGATCCAGCTGCCACCTCCACAACTGCAGTTCATCATTGCCTGCACACAGAACGTGCTGCAGCCCCCAGATGTTGGAGCCTGCCATGTGTACCCAATGGGGCATTTGTGAGATCATGAGATTCTCATGCATGTCCTAATTAAGTGTTCATGCATAAGTAAATCAGGTGCTCATCTTAAGTGAACTGTGAAATCATGCATGAAGTGGTCAGGTTTTCCTGCATTAATTCAGTGATCGTGTGTGACCTGATTGTGCAGTAATGCATGAGCTAATAGAGCATCTTGAACCAATTGGATGCCCATGTGTGAACTAATCGGGTGCTGAAGTGTGAATTAATTCTGCCTCCATGCAGGGATTAATTGGATAATCAAGTGTAAGTTCGCAGGACACTCCTGCATGAACAAACTGGGCACTGATGCATGAACTTCTTGGGCTTTCTGGCATAAATTAATTTGGCATTTGGTTATGAATTAATTGTGTTCCCATGTCTGGATTCATTGGACATTGAAGGATGGAGTGGTTGGACCCTCATGCATGAGCCAGTAGGCTGTTAGAGTGTGAATTGTCTGCCCATGCATAAACTAATTGGCCACTCATGCACATACTTACTGGGTGCTCATGCATGAACTTATTGAACATTCAAGCATGAACTAGTTGGGCAACCCTGTACAGTTCTATTGCACAGTCATGCATGAATACAGTGAGCCCTGCAATTTATGCCCCGGTGGGCATAAGAATATGCATGCATTCACATTGTTACAATATTAACCCCTACGGTCTGATCCGTGGGGATGAGGGCTGAAATTTGTGAGGAAAACTTGCAGACAGACTGTAATAAGGTTGACCCCAATAATCTAGCCCACAAGGGCAAGGGGTGGAGCTTGTTGAGACTGCGGTGATCATGATAACCCTTGAAATCTGTCTCCCTGTGGGAAGGGTAGAATTTTAGTAAGTGCATGTGCATTTTTAAATGATGTTAACCCCATACAATTTGATCTTCCAAGACAAAGGGTTGACTTTGTGATGGGTAAGATGTTTTGACTGTGGTGTTTGGTTAACATTTGAACTTGATGGTCTTAAAGGTCTTTACCGGTGTAGATGATTCCATGATGTTAGCCATGTACTTTGTGGGGCAAGGAAGAAAATTTAGGGAGCATGTCTACACTGCCACGATGTTAAACTGCTCTTCAGGGAGAAAGCATGTCATTCCTGGATATTAGGATTGTGGGAATGAGTTTGTACTGTAGAGTTTGTACTGTATGAAACTTGTATATTTAAGAAATAAGTGCTTTTGTGGAGGTAAGGGGTGAAAAATACTGAGATTAAATTGCAGGGTTTACTATATTCATGCATGGGCACCTAGTTGGTTCATGCATGAACGACAATGTAGTCCATGCATGGGATGGGTGCCCAATTAGCTCATGCATGATCACCCTATTAGTTCATGCCTGATCACCCAATTACTTCATGCATGGGTGCCCAATTAGTGTACACTTTATTGCTCAAATAGTTCACGCATGAGAGCCCAATTAGTTAACGCTTGAGAGCCCAATCAATTCACACTTGAGAGTCCAATTAGTTCCAGATGAGCACCCAGTATACTCATGCATGAATGCCCAATAAGTACATGCATGAGCACCTGAGGAGTGCAGCCCCCAAGTGTGCCCTGAGTTCATGCCAGTGCCACATGTGGCAGGGTTTGGCATCCAGAGGCTACAGCATTATCAGTGTGGTAGGTGGCCTCAGGCCGTGCAGGTGGCACCTGGCTCTGAAGTTGATATTGTGTCCCAAAATGCCAGGCCCTCAGTGAACTCTGCAGTGTCCCAGCACAATGTGGGGAGATGCTGGAGGAGACATGGCAGACAGGAAGGTGGCAGAGTACACATGCATGTATGAGGATGCTCCATGCCTCAGTCACTGCAGACTAGGGACAACTCACGCCAGGGAAGGGACACTTTGAATGACTGTGGCCACTTATGCCAGTGACACTGGGAAGCCAGGGGCAGTGGAAGAGGCATGAGACACATGAAGCAATGGCAGAAGAAAGTGTTGTGTACACAGCCCTAGCCTCCTGCCTTGCCCATTGCCTTTGTCTTATCACTTAAATGATTGGGACAAACCAGGTGTAACCTGTGGTGCAAACAAGAGAAGCTGAGATTAGGAAGGTATTTTCTGGCTTAACTGGAGCCTAGGAAAGGGGGAGAAAACATGCTGTCTTGAGTGCTTAATTGCTTACATTTTCTTCTTTCTTGACACCTGAACCAGTATTTAGAAGTTTGGGTTGGCAATTACCTAAGTAAAATTTTTAGCCAGTGCAGGCTATTTGTGCACTACAGTAAATAATGAAGAATGCAGGCAGCACTCTGGGACAGGAAAAATTTTAATTACTTTGAAGTTTAGAAAGGAGTATTGATTCTGGTATTGGGAATTTGGGGTGGGTCTGTCATGTCTGGAGAGGAGGTGGGTGCAGACAGTGCGTAAGTAGGTGGGAAATATGGAGTTGGAAGCTAGTGGAGCAAGGTCTTGAGGGATGGGGAAGTCCCTGGGAAGAAATGACATGGGTTCTACTTCAAGCCATAGCCCTGGTGATCTGCAGACTGGCCTGTCTCCATGCAAGGAATCCCAGAGCACATTCCATAGAAGGTCAGTGTGGCTGGGAAAGTCCAGGAGATGCTGCTGTGGTCTGGGATGCAGAGGGACTAATTGTGTCCTTCAAATGGGTGTCCAGAGAGCCCAGGAGCACTTGGCAGGGCTGGGGAGCCAGGCTGAGAGTGTCCATTTTAGAGTAAGGGCCTGCTAAAAGAGGTGTTAACAAGCTCTTGGTGTAAGAGGGAGGCCCTTGGTTAGGATGAGCATCTTGTAGTTCTGTGCTTGTCAAAATGTGTGTGATACAGTGCTTCGAGCACAGACCCTGTGAGGAGAGGCTGAGGGAGCTGGGGCTGTTCAGCCTGAAGAAGAGGCGGCTCAGGGGAGACCTCATCACTCTCTACAACTCCCTGAAAGGAGGGTGTAGCCAGGTGGGGGTTGGTCTCTTTTCCCAGGCAACTTTCAACAAGACAAGAGGACACAGTCTTAAGTTGTGCCAGGGGAGGTTTAGGTTAGATACTAGAAAGAATTTCTTTATGGAGAGAGTGATCAGACATTGGAATGGGCTGCCCTGGGAGGTGGTGGATTCTCTATCCCTGGAGATATTTAAAAAGAGACTGGATGTGGCACTCAGTGCCATGGTCTGGTAACTGCAGCGGTGGATCAAGGGTTGGACTTGATGATCTCTGAGGTCCCTTCCAACCTGGCTAATTCTATGATTCTATGATCCCCCCTGCCTGATCCAGAGGGGTAAGAGCAGAGTTTATAATAAGTGTATATTAAGATCATGGTGATGTTGAAAGTCAAGTTTGTAATGGATTGATGCTGGAACAGTTTGTATGTTTTTCACAGAGGCAGAGAGGGCAGAATGTTTTGGACACTGATTGCAGGGTTTACTGCAGTCACATGTGAGCACCCAACTTGTTCCCGCATGAGTGCCCGGTGGCTTCATGCTCAAGTTCCCAATCAGCTCACCCTTGAGTGCACAATTAACTCATGCTTGCACACCCAGTGAATCCATGCATGGGTGCCCAATTAATTCATGCATGGGAACCCAATCGCTTCACGCTTGCGCGCCCAATTAATTTACACGAGTGCCTGATTGAGTTCTGTATGAGTGCTCAATTAACTTGATAAGAACGGAGAAAACTGCCACTGCTAGGAACCCCGAAACTGAAGCCAGATGCAAATTAAAGCCACACCCCTCAAAGGCCCTCAGGACAAATTAATGGCGGCTGAAAACCCGTCCTTTGGTTCAGATTGAAAATAAATGAAAACCAGCTCACGTTCTACAGCTGGGTATAATGAGGACAGCTTGGGTCCTTTCTTAGGACCCAGAAAGCAGCTGTGTGGAATGCTGGCATTCTCCACTCAGAGTTCTTGATAATCCAGCCTTTCTGTTACCACGTGGGGATTTGGTTTGGTTTTGGTTTTTGTGTTAATTGTGAAAATGTGTTTTTTCCATTACAGAGCGTCCTCAGCTAGAATGTCAATACCTAATGCCCACGAAAACAAGGATATTTTAAATCAGAGAGCAAAGTTAAATCAGTAAAGAAATTCAAGAATACAGGTCAGTTCCCAGTCTGTTTCAGTAGGAAGCGGCACTGCTATATTCTTACTTCCAATAGATGCTGTAAAAGATTGTGAATTAGCAATGCTTGGGCATGGTCTTCAGAAAGCAAAATTATTTTTGTTAGTGAAGACCTGGGAGTAGAGAATACAAAAATCCTTTAGATTATTGCATAGGCTACGTTTTCCTTTTGCTTCTCATCTTTCATGACTTTTATGATGGCAGGTTCATCATCTAATTTCCATTTCTTGAGGTATCCAATCTTCCAGCACTGGCTTCTCTCTGCTGGCTGGTATGGTTTCTCAGCTCATGTCAGAGCTGGAAAATTGCCTTTGGAGGTCAAAGTAGCAGCTGATAACAGTGCTGTCCCCTCAGACAGCAGATCTTTGCTTGGGGAGTCAGGAGTCACTCAAGAGGGTGCGTTTTCTGTTTTTAGACTCAACCTGTTGATGCTTCTAAATTGATCTTTCTTATCTCTATAGTGTCCTGGAAATTTTAACTAATTTTTACAGGCTGCTTGTAGCAGGAGTGTGAAATAGTGAGTGTTTCACCAGCTCACATCACCTTTAGGATCTGTCCTTAGAAATGGGCAAAACCTCTTTGTGTCACATATGGCCACACTGGAGTCACAAGTGTGACTCCAAAAGCTGCCAGTCTGGGAGGGAAACCAAGCAGCTATCTTTATAACTTGACTGGAAAATGAGCAGGAGACTGTAAGGTTTTCCATCTGTTACTTTTTTACTTGCTCTCAGCTATGTAATACCTGATTCATGCAGAGAGCCATATATTTGGGCTGCATAATTCAGTGCCTTTGTTCCTGATTTTGAACCATTCTTATCTGAAGTGGAAACCATTCTCTGCTCTGCCTGTGGTGCCTGCTGTAGTAAATTACAACCTAGCACACCTGGTTTGGTGTGTGGATATTTTTTTTTGTTTGTTTATTTGGTGTGGGTGTTTGTTTTGTTTGTTTTGTTTTTTTTTTAAGCCAAGGAGAAACTGATTGTAGATGAAGGAAAAAATAGCAAAATATTGGACGTGCTTGGGCAACTCCTGATGGGATTTAATATTCTGGTTTCTTCACCTCAGAATAAAAGAATGACAAGTTAGAGCTGTTTGGGCTTGAAGGTGTGAAGAGTAAATCTCCCTTGAGGCCTAAGTTCACAGTTTCCTATGTGGCTTGAACAGTACTTTACTGCCTGGGTGGTGTCCCTGATTTAGAGCCTTCTTAGCAGGTGCAACCCAACTGGAATGAGGCAACATAACAACCAGCCCTGTAGCAATAGAGAGGAGCCAGTGTTTTAAAACACAGGCACAAAGTGGGTGACTGCACATTGAACAAAATGGAGGCATTTGCAGACCCTGCAACTCTTTTGGAAAGTGTGTCTGATATCGTTTCTGTTTCATTTTCACCAGGAAGCAGAGGGATGTATTTGCGCAATTGTGTGCCTTCCCAAGTGGAAGGTCCTCAGTTAAGCTGTCTTTTGAAACCTTTACTCTCAGCATGACCTAATTGCACCTCTGGTGATGCAGGCTTAGGGACAGTGTTGGATTTCATGCTCTGCAGCAGGTGCATGCTAGCAGCTCAGAAAACAGGGAGGAAAAGCTCTTATTCTCCTTCAGGGACGTGAGGACTCTGCACTGTTCAAGCTACATCTGGTAGCTAACCAAGATGCATTAGCACCATCTTCCCATCAGAGAGACTTGCACTGCTTTCTTGGGCATTAAGCTAGTGCCAATGTAACTACATGGAAGGAAAAGATATTAACTAATGATGGACTCAAAAAAACTTTTCATCTTGGGCAGATAGGTCTTTGCTGCCTAGTATTAAAGTTGTAACGCAGCAACTGGATGGGAAAACGCTGCAGTGCCCCCACACTGAACTGTGAGGTCTTAGGAGAGAGTATGAGAAGAAAGACCAAAGAGGGAAAAGTCTATTATAATTTCAGATAGTAAAAATTTTATTGCAGCTTTTACACATTCCAGGGGATGCAGGGCATTTTAAATTGTGCTATGTAAACTGCTGCAGCCTGAAGACAAAGAGTGCAGCTTTGGTGTGAGATTTGAATATACATTTCCCATGAAGGATGAAAGAGGAAAGTGATGTTCAATTCGGGTCCATAATTAGTTCCCCCCCTCTTTGCCAGGTAAACATGGATGGAAGATGTGTAGATCTTAAAAGTCCTCCCTCTCTGCCTATTGTTCTAGCTCTTCTCTTTGCAAGGACTTAGAATGTAGATGAGCTGGCTTCTCAAGACTAAAGAAAAAAAAATATTTGTAACATATGATCACAGAGACTGAATTTCAGAGGACTGAGAACTTTTGTAAGCTGATAGGTGGCCCTTGAACCTTGCTGTAACAAGCACTCCTTTTGCCTTCAGCATTTTTTCTTTTCTTCTACCTCAGTGTTGCCAGAGTTAATGAGTAGCAATGGAGTGGACAACCTGGTCCCATCCAACCCTCTTTTCTCTCTCATGCTCCTTCCTGTGAGTAGCAGTGAGAGATGACTAATGTGGGGCCTGAGGTGAAGAGCTGTCAGGCTCAGAGCACAGCCCCTTTATAGGATTTTAGATGGCTAAGTTAGAGAGTTTATCTGGCAGAGTCCAAGGTCAGCTCCTTCACTGATAAGGGCCTTTGTGAAGGAGCTAGAAGTGATGGCTGCCCCTCCTTTCCTTTGGGAACTGTTTTTTTAATCTGGGGCTTCTCTGGGATTCCATTGCAGCCTTGCAGCAGCTGTGTGGTCTCCTACTGCCACAACTCCACTGATTTTTATCCCAACTCCACATTGGTAAGGTCAGTGCTTGCACCTGCTTTATTGTCCCACTCTGTTCCCAGCTTCCCAGTTCCAGCAGAGCAGCCAGCCCTCACTGCTTCCTGACAGATACCAAAGGTAGGGTGAGTTGTGAAGACTCAGCCTAAAATCAGTTCCCAGGGGAAATGAGGAACAGGTCCTTGCTTCTGGCTTTCTTCACAACAGCTTTTATCAGTGGAGGAACTGACCTTAGACTCAGCCAGATAAACTCGTTAGGTACCCAACTAACTCCTAGAAGAGGGATGCACTCTTGGCCCTGTAAAGATAATATACCTGGATGAATACCAGTGCTCCCCTTTGTCTTCTCCCACGCATTCTGTTTGGAAGGCTCTGATCCACTTGCAAGACTGCATGCTCAATAGTCTGCTTCTTTAGTCTTTCACAGCTGCATGTGCCTTCATACATGTCAAACACTTCATGCAGCTTTTTCTGTTGCTAGGATTTTTGTGGTCCCAGAGGCCTTCTTGCTCTTGTTAAAGCCCTTATTGAAAAGTTTAACAACCAATATAACACACTTTTAACTTTAATAATCCAGAGTCATCATGTACTGTCGGAGAGATCTCACTGAATTCCAAACCTTTGAGCCTGTAAAATGCCCCCCAGCCTGTACCTCACTTGTGTGTGAGGGCTGGAGGAATTTGGTGAGTGTGTTTCCCTGCTGAAGTGAAAGGTGCTGGCTCCTGAAGCCCCCTAAGGCATCAAGTGGCATCTCTTGCAGGAGGCTTGTGGCTGAAATGTTTATATTCTGCTTCATTTCTGAAGCTGTACTGAATAGTGTTAGTTTTGCTCACTGGTTTTGGGGCAGGGAGAGACAGCTGCTGACTGTTTGGTGTAATCAGTGAGTGGACCAGGTGAAGTGATGTCTGGGGATGGGGAGTTCCTGTGACAAGTAAGGAGATAATCTCAGCCTGTTTTTATTTGATGTTGCAAACCTGACACTATTCTCTTGACACCTCCCATCAGCTCAGCAAAATAGTAACTGTCCTTATTTTTCAGTGGATACCCCATCAAATGCAGGTTATGCATTCTGATAGAATTACTTGGTGCCAGTATCAGTGATATCTCATTTCTCCTTTCTTGCACTGTTGATGTTTTGACCTGGGAGAATAGCTCAAAATTTTGGTCTTTTGTGGGGAAGAGTGCAAGTGCAAACTGGGGAGGGGGGAGTAAATCCAGATAGTATATGTCTGGATATCTCCTCCAGGAATCAGTATTGGGCCTAGTTCTGTTTAGTATCTTTATTGATGATTTAGATGAGGGGATTGAGTCCATCATCAGCAAATTTGCAGATGACACTAAGCTGGGGGGGAGTGTGGATCAGCTGGAAGGCAGGAGGGCTCTGCAGAGGGACCTGGATAGGTTGGAGAGTTGGGCTGATTCCATTGGGTTGAGGTTCAACACGGCCAAGTACCGGGTCCTGCACTTTGGCCACAACAACCCCATGGGGAGCTCCAGGCTGGGCACAGAGTGGCTGGAGAGCAGCCAGACAGAAAGGGACCTGGGAGTCTGGATTGACAGGAAGCTGAACATGAGCCAGCAGTGTGCCCAGGTGGCCAAGAAGGCCAATGGCATCCTGGCCTGTATCAGGAACAGCGTGGCCAGCAGGTCCAGGGAAGTGATTCTTCCCCTGTACTCAGCGCTGGTGAGGCCACACCTTGAGTACTGTGTCCAGTTCTGGGCCCCTCAGTTCAGGAAGGAGATTGAGGTGCTGGAGCAGGTCCAGAGAAGAGCAAGGAGGCTGTGAAGGGACTCGAGCACAAGTCCTGTGAGGAAGGGCTGAGGGAGCTGGGGTTGTTTAGACTAGAGGAGGCTCAGGGGAGACCTCATCAGTCTCTACAACTACCTGAAAGGAGGGTGTAGCCAGGGGGGGGTTGGTCTCTTTTCCCAGGCAGCTATCAGCAAGACAAGAAGGCACAGTCTTAAGTTGTGCCAGGGGAGGTTTAGGTTGGATATTAGAAAGAATTTCTTTATTGAGAGGGTGATCAGGCATTGGAATGGGCTGCCCTGGGTGGTGGTGTATTCTCCGTCCCTGGAGATAATTAAAAAGAGACTGGATGTGGCACTCAGTGCCATGGTCTAGGAGCTGCAGCGCTAGTGGATCAAGGGTTGGACTTGATGATCTCTGAGGTCCCTTCCAACCCAGCCAATTCTATGATTCTATGTGAGGAAAGTAAGTTTATTCTCACTTTTGTTGATGGAACATCTACAGCAAATACAAAGAGATTGCTTTCATCTCTCTTCTTCCTCCCTTTCCAACACATTTCCTTAATGCTGCATGTACTCTGTTATGTTGTCAAGTGTCTTGTTTTGTTGTAACAGTTGTTTTATGATATCCTAATGTACCTACTGAGGCTCTAATGTATCCTAATGTACCTACTGAGGGGGAAAAGAAATTAATTTAGAAGGGGATCAGCCCACTGAAAAGATTGGTGGTGGAGTATTTGGAAGTGAAGTGGCAAGGATGATGGGGAAGTGGTGATAAGGATGAATGTGGGGAGTGAGTCGGTTAGGTAGGCATAGTTAAACTAGCTTTAGACAAATTAGTGACAGGAGGGGTAAATTAGCCTGCAACCAGCTCCACACAACCTTATCTACAGCAGCACCTGAGCTGGTGACTATTATAGCTAACTCGGGTACCTCTGCTCTATAGACATACCCTGAGGTAAAGAGAATATAAAGAGGGTTGGAAGGCGAGGGACGGAGCAAGCAGCCAATCTGCAGAGGGCAGAGGAGCCAGGATCAAAAGTGCTGCTGGTTCTTTGAAAGTCATGAAAAGCCAGAGCCTTAGTTTGCTCACACAGGAACAATTCCTCTGGGCTTCAGGAAGAAATGTAGCTGAGAGTCTCTCAAAGTACGTGTGCAGAGCCAGCCTTGTGGTGCTAAAAAACAAGTTCTGATTAACTGCGCACGTGGCAGGAATTTTGCATTGCTGCTAAAGCAATAAAAAGTCCTGAAAGGTTTCCATGACATTAATTTTAGTTCATTTGAGATAATCCATGTAAGGCTTAAATAATACATGAGATTTGTGCCGTTGAAGATACGCAGTGTATCTCAGCCTTGGCGAAAAGAAATCTGCCTTGTTGACACCAACCAGCCAAACCAGGAGACAGGACAGAACTAGTTTTTCATTAAGAGTATTGCTGCCTGTTTCTTCTTCTGGCTTTCATCTCTCTCTCCCTTTCTTTCCCACCTCCCCCCCCCTC